>CM055969.1:40167500-40707500 GCA_029531755.1 Holothuria leucospilota | reverse complement strand
CTGGTATCCCGTTTTGTTGTTAGAGACATGCTCCTGTAGAAAACCATGAATTAAAGATGGATGACAGTGGTAGCTAGGCGTGTAGGGTTGATGAAGGTACTGTAGGTGTCAAAGCCTTCTAGGGAATAGTGACATTTATATAAGTCATCAAGCAACAGCAAGCAAGTGTATTTCTCTCAGTACCAAGGAGATGTTAAAAAAAAGAAGTGACTAGTTGATTTATTACTGTATGTTGGCAACGTGTTGATAAATACTAATGGTACAGTATCACTCTTAAAGGTCATGTGACATGAAAATAACATAGTTGGATATTTGATGTTAAAAGCATTAAAAATCCAGAAAATAGTCGCAATTTCCTTTAAAATCCATCAAATATTGACCATTTTACAGGGAAATTTCTATTTCACACTTGTATCATGAATAAACATGAGTTAAATATGCAAATATGTGACATCAAAAGAGGGTCGTACCATATTTGGCACATGTTAGCCTTTGTTTTTCCACCCTTAATTTCAAGGACACTGGTAGCAGTGTTATATCTCCTGAGGGGTTTATTACAAAACTTAAATTTCTTTCCTTGAAAAATATTGATATCACTCACCAAAATGTAATCTATATGATCAGTAATTAAGAGATAATTTATATAGGGTTAACAAAAGAAATCATAACACTGTGCAACACTCCACATCATTATTTTTGCATGGGCCAGTAGTTTCTTCAGAAACCATCAAACTTTGAAGACATATATTTTGGGAACGGTAAAAGATATTGAAATAATTCAACGGATCTTTGATTGGAGGACTTAATTCTTTATGTGACAAGTGAAACAGCTCTTTTTGGTGGCAAGTCACACGACCTTTAAGGCACATGTGTACTTTTATGGAAGGAGCCAATTAAGTTGAAGAATATTGAATAATGTTTGAATTGCATGTAGTCATGTTGTACATGCACACACTTGTGTAACGTTTGCTGTTGCTTGGAGTGTGTGAGGGTCATGCCCACATCCCTTTCAATTTTGATATTAATTGCTTATTCTCTGCTTAAAGCTAGCTCTGTTTTAGGTTTGGAGAGTGCATGTCTGGTTGTAACTTGTATATAATGCAATGGTGAAAAATGATCGCAGTTTGTTAATATTTGTATCAATGATAGTGTTCACATGAGGCAAACAAGGTGCTCTGTTAACTCCAGAGAAGATTGTTGACTACAACTTGTATTAAATATTTATCCAGATGTACACTCTGGGTTATGTAAAGATTGTTCAATAATTTTGTACAGAAGTAGTCTTGTTTCCACAGGTCTTCCTTCCTAGGAGTTCATCATACCCAGTCTTTGATCAAAACCAGGTTTATATCACATTTTGCAATCCTCCATATCCTTGTACTTGGGTACTACACACTGAAAATTGGTAGTTTGTGAGAATATGTCCCTAAAGAAAGCATTCCAGAATTTCTTATAGTATCAGATTGTAGCAACCATGTTTGATCAGTTTTCATACAGTACGTGTAGTATAAATTCACTTCGCTGACATATACTTACCCCTTGTTACATCAGATGTGCATAAATCTCATGCGCTGTGTGTGACTTGGAGTAGTTTTGACACCGCGCCCCCTATGTCCACCATCTTGGCCGACAATTTGTCCTCATTCTCCATCCACTGCAAAGCGGAAGGAGAATAGTACAGTAGTATAAAACTACGTAGAACCCTGTTATACAGAATATTGCTGTGTCACCATGTGTTCAGTTGCTAGAAATCTTTACCCAATGTCAGGTATTGTAAAAATTAAACATTGAGAGAAAGGTAGTTCCACTGTAGTTATCCTTGATGCAGTTGATTGGGCAGAAGCAAACTATATTTCAAGGAGTTCAATATGTGAGATAGTGGAATATTTAGCATGATGGAGGGATCCTTGGTGATGGATTCACCAGTGTTCCATGGGTATGGACAGCATTAAAGATATGGGTGGCAAGAGCTGTGTATTCCTGAGTTTTGTCTGGGGGTTGGGGAAGCATGTAAGGAGAGGGTTTCCTCAAGTTGGCATGATTTAAACAGTTGGAATGAAAAACATTGTCATTTATTGGCCCTAAACACCAATTTTCATGTTGTTCAGTAATTAGTTTTGCATCAGAATGTTGTGATATTATGAAAAGTATGGGCAGGGTGACAGCCCACCTTGCCTACCCATGGTGTGCACTTGTCCACAGGAAATGTTTTTGGTAAAACTTATCAGTGGAAAGTATACTGCATACATTGTTTTACATCCCATTATCCCAAGGTTACCTACCATACATTACCCCAATGTTGCCTTATCCCAAGGGGGTCAGCCTTTCTCACTGCCTGTGACATATTTGTGATGACTTGAGTTCTTAAGTACAAGGAGCTGCAATCTTTTTGTTTCGTTTGCTTCTTAGAAACCCCATCACCGGGCTATATGAGTGAAGACAGTGAAAACCAAGACAATAAGATGGACACCTCTCAACCACCAGATCCAAACAGTAAGTCATCAATATCTACCTTTGATGTTATCATGAGGTCCCACCTACAGTACATTCTTCAGGGCCCATCCCTGATGTAGTCACATGGTCCCATGTCAGGTGTAGTCATCAGGTCCCTTACAGTATGTGGTGTATTGTACTCATCAGGCTGCACCCCTGCTTGTAGTAATTCAGCAGGGTAATCTCTCAAGTGTAGTCATAAGTGCCTATCTATGATGTACAGTTACCATTAGGTTTACCCCCAGTGCAGTCATGAGGACCTACCCTTCGTATAAAATTAGATCCCATCCTTGATTTACTCCACATCCTACCCCTGTTGTAGTATAGTCTTCTGTTCATGTGGTCTGGTGTAGTCTTCTGGTCACCTGGTCAGGGGTAGTCATCAATCAGAATTATGTTAATGAGGCTCAAGTTCTGTCCAGCTATGAGAATCAGGTCTGTAGTTTATTGGATGTTTATTTCCATTGAAGCTACATTTGAAAATGAACAGACCACACAGTCTCTTGTAGATACCTTATAAATAAGACCTACATAAATACGTTCCTTGGATTTGACAAGTGCACCAATTTCAGAGAAATACAAATGTAATGAATATTAATCAACCAAATACAATTGAAAATAGTCATTGCCATTTCTCCTGTTGCCATAGTGACTACAGTAAATTCAACATTATGGTGTTTCTCAGTGAGTGTATTGATGTAGATTTTCACAGCATAACTGCTCATTACCTTACAGTTGTGTTTTATAGTTACAGTTGTCTATGTGTCAAGGTTTCTCATATATTTCTTTATCTTCCATTTAGGTCTAACTGCATCCCCTAGTCCACTTGTAGGTAAGGTCCACATTATTTTTCTATTATAACACTTCATACTTAATGATGAATTTGTTGAGTATGCTGTTAATACTTAAACAAGAAATACTTCAGCTAGTAAACTTTATGTTCATCATTGTACAGGTTTATAGTGCACTGTGGAAAATATTCACTTTAACCCTTGGAGTTAGAGTTAGATCAGTTTTTACGGCTCAGTTACTAACCAATTGGTTTAAGTTGAGCCGGCCATGGCCTTTTTTCCAGTTGTGGCTCTTTCCCTACTCCATTTCTTATGCTGAGCAATGGAGTAGGGAAAACAAGCCAGTGAGCCATGGAAGGAAATTGGAGAAAGATCCTGTTGGATGTGGTGTGATAATGTGATGCCAAGTAGACACCATTCATTTTTTGGTTCCTTGCGTTAGCAAAAGGAACCTATGTAGTCAGCTTGGCGTGTGTGTGTGCGTGTGTGTGTGTGTGTGTGACACTTGCTTCAGTATGCTGTAACTCAACAAGGGAAAGTTGGACTAAACTGAAACTTGGTATATGGAACTGTCATAGTGAGAAGGTGTGCCCTATTGTTTTTGGTGGAGGTCAAAGGTCATGTGGGGTCACCAGGGGTCAAAGACCGAAAACCTTGTTTGCACAATATCTCAAGTTAGGAAGCTTGGATAAATTTCATACTTGGTATGTGGATGCATTATGGTGAGAAGATGAATGCTGTAGCTTTTGGTGGAGGTCAAAGGTCATCTGGGGTCACCGGGGGTCAAACACTGAAAACTTGTTGTTAGCACAGTATCTCAAGGTAGGAAGCTTGGATAGATTTCATACTTGGTATGTGGATGACTTATGGTGAGAAGATAAATCCTGTCATTTTTGGTGGAGGTCAAAGGTCATTTGGGGTCACTAAGACTCAAATACTGAAAACCTTGTTAACACAATATCTCAAGGAAAGAATCTTGGATAGATTTCACACTTGGGATATAGATCCACCATAAAGAGAAGCTGTGCCATACAGTTTTTGGTGGAGGTCAAAGGTCATCTGGGGTCACCAAGGGTCAAAAACTGATAACCTTGTTGTTAGCTCAATATCTCAAGATAGGAAGCTTGGATTAATTTCATACTTAGTGTGTGGATGCCTTATGGTGGGGAAAATATTTTTTTGGTGGAGACCAAAGGTCATCTGGGTTCACTGGGGGTCAAACTCTGCAAACCTTTTCAACTCTATATCTCAGTGTAGGAAGCTTGAATAGATTTATGCTTTGAGGTGTTGCATAAAATCCAGCAGAAAACCCATATGAGTTTTGTCGGATGTCAGAGGTGAAATCACCAGATGCCAAAAAGCAAATTCCCAAGAATTCCTATAGTCAAATATAAGCACAAAACTATATCATTCCAGCACCCAGCACATTAAGATCACATTCACCCAATGACTGAAAGATGTTGGGCATCTTTCAGAGATGCCAAGTATCTCAATGATTTTAATCCATAATTCTGCCATTATGAAAACGTGCATCAAATACCACTTTTTAATATTGCAGAAGATTCTTTGCCCACAAAGCAGAGGACTTGTGAAAGTTCACTAGACAGACATTTGTCCTTAGATTAGGACATGTGAGCTTGCAGAAATTGGAAATTGGAATTGATTAATTAAATGCTACTATGTGTTGTTAGTTTTATAAAGAGAACTAAGTTACTGATCATTTGGATCAGATACCATTGAGCGTGCATGAATTGTGATTGCTTAATTGAATAAAACAAATTGTAACTGTATACTGTCTGTGTTGATATCCCTTGAAGTGCCAGTATTTCTTCAGAGCAATTTATTTATGCTTGAATGTGTTAACACAAGATGTGCATTGTCTACAGAGCAGATTTTGTGCATCTACAGAAATACTGGTTCATTCAGTAGTTGGCTCAGTTTCATTACATTCAGCAAGGAACCACAGTGCCCATTGGGCTCTTGTTTATATTTTCTGTCAGTTTAGATTTGAACTCTTAATTTGTCATCTCTCCATCCCCTCCCCATCTTAGCTATTCTGTTGCATGTTCACTTATATTTATTGCAATCATGTATTCACAGCACCCTTTGGGTTTGAAAACTGCAGCCTTGGTGGTTTTGTCATAAATGACATTCAGTACATTTGGTCCCTTAAACTATTTTTACAACACTAGAGCTCCAACTCTGGCCTGGGAGTGGTTGATGTTGCTTTTGACCACTTCATGATTCAGTCCCTGTTGCTAGCATTAGGTGTACAACCCCATTAGCTGTGTTGATCAATCATCCTGACTAACAGCAGCTTTACTCAGGTATCTCATGACCAGATTAACACAACCCAAACAGCATTTGTCTGCTAACTATGAACCAGCATATGGCATACGGTAGCCCATTGTTGCTCTTGCTTACATTTTATGGATACGCAACTGGGACTACTGGCTGTCTCTCTGAAGAGAGCTATAATGGGTACAGTATGTACACATGAGTCTTGTGTTAATTGTTTCATTATCTTTTCTCATTCATAGGGATTGTACTTCACATTATACCTTTAACTCAAGCCTGTGCTGAATTGCATTCACCAGAATTTGTTTCAGTTTAAGGGAAGAAAATCTTGTGTTGTAGGTGTGACCATAACAGTTTTCAGAAAGTTTTATTTGATTTTTCCAATCCATAGATGTGGCCCCAGTCTTCTATACTGAACCAGTCAGCTGGTGTTCTGTGGTATACTATGAAAAAAACCAACATGTTGGTGAAGTATTCCATGCTTCTCAACCATGTCTTACTATTGATGGCTTCATGGATCCATCGAGTGCTGAGAGATTTTGTCTCGGTATCTACTCTAACGCAAGCAGGGACGTTTCCATTGAACAAACCAGAAGACATATTGGTATGCTTCATTTTATGATGTCAAACGTTTTCCCGCTGTTATGGGGTCGGTCGGAGACACGTCACTTCCTCACGACAAAAATATGTTGGAGTGAAAACAATGTATTGCGCGAGTGTGTTCCCATATGATGAAACTGTAGTCAGTTGTTGTTTTCACTCCAAAGTCGCTAGGGTAACGGAAAAAGACCGGGATGACTGACTGACGCCATAACTGCCTTACCATAACACCATTTTTGCTGCAATTCACACCACAGAGAACAGTTTATTTGCATCTCACTCCTAGTGAAGTGGATCCCTTGACCCATTTCCCCCAATTATCCCACCCCCGCCACCCACCAAATTTTGCATCTAATATTCCTCTGACCCACACCTTCAAAACCCTGGTACTGTCCCATTCTAAGTTTTAATGATCCTTGTTACACTAGTGATTCTTTCCTTCATTGATGATGTTCTATGGTGGAAAGTTTGTAAGGTAGCAGAAAACTAAATTGTCTTGCTGATAAATCCTGTCCAAAAAAGAACCTATTACCTCCCTACCACACCCCCCCCCCCCCCCCAGCCCCCCCCCCCCCCCCCCCCCCCGCCCCCCGTCTATAAAGCTTGCACTCTTTTGGAAATTTGTGACAAACTCTTCCATCTTAGTTTCGACAAATATTTATTTGCTGTTATATGTAACTCCTGTGCATGTTTCACCAATGTTCATACAGTAGCATCATGTACTATAAGTGTGTGAAGTTCCAGAACTATGGAACGTACAGCGTAAAGAGTCATTGCTATCACCCAAATGTCACTTACCACACCCCAGTACCCTTATTCATATGACAAATTTCTTTATCACTGGTTACTTTGAAATAATTGAAGGAGAATTACCTCCTTGTATTACCTTTAGTTTTCAACAGTTTAATGTCCTGAAATATCACACAGCTCTCTGGTGTCTGAACGTAGAAATAATTAAGATTTAGTAGACGTTACCCAATAATGTTGGGGGTGACTACATATTCCCTTTAATGCCATGCACAAAGCTGCATTGGAGGTGACATTACATTTGTAATTACTGCAATATTATGGGAATATTGTTTCATGCCTGCATGGAATTGACTGGTTTGTTTCAAGCAGTAAACAACTACAAACTCACTTACATCCATCGTAGAATTAGTGTACCTTAAAAGGGTGAATAGGGTTGATATGCTGGTTGTCATGGATGTTTGAGTCTCGCTGGTTTTGTATACGATAACTTGGTTTATAGCTCAATAATTAAATTGGAAATTTTGTTGCTGTGAGGAGTGTATTGTCCTGTGTATATAATAAGGTTTTAAGCTTACTATAAATCTGTCATGCTGGTTAGGCTGTTGCTATTCTTTTTGCAGATTTAGATAAACTTGGATGTTGTAAACCAGCTGTGATAGAGGATTAGTCTGAGGTCATTGAGAGGCCATCAGAGGACAGATGGCCTAAAACTTTCAAAACAATGACTCCCTTTGCTTTGATAAGGATTGAGTATTATTGATGTTTAGTAATGGTAATTCCCGACTAAAGGTTTTTGTTGGTCATTGCGGGAGTTTCAGTCAAAGGTCGTTTTAAGGGCCTTTTGCAGGTCTTGCATTTGTGGTACCAAATGGAAAATAATGTTTTAGTGTTCTTAAATTTGAAAATTTCATGCACTGTTGGCATTCTTTGTAGGATATGAAGGATGAAGAATTTGAACTAGTTTGCCATAAAAATATTGCTGTATACTTACTTGCAAAGAAGTTGGAGACTGCTATGATGTAATAAAAACTAGCTAGGTACATTTAGAACAATTCTAGTCAAGCAGTGTTAACAGGAACAAGTTGAGCCTACAGTATGTTCTCTTCTGAATCTGTAAAATGTTGGAACTACTAATGAAACTGAGGGAGCACAGATATAGTACTTACAAAATACACTGTCAGGTGTGTTGCAATGTTTCTATGGAACATTGGTCCAGATGGAAAATTGTGTATCACTTGTGGACGAAAAAATGCACCTTGCTTTGACCCAGTAGAAATGCACTTTCAACTCTGATTTTTTAAACCTCATTGATTCATATGTACAGGTTGCATTTATCCACTTGACCATCACATCAATGTGAGGTTATCTTGCAGTTAACTTTAGTTTAAAATTTATGACTTACAGTAAGGTAACTGTAAGGACAAGAGTGTCAACCATACAGTGTATACTTTAAGAGTGGATATCTGTATCCTCCTTTGCAGGTAAAGGGGTAACCCTGTACTACATTGCTGGTGAGGTATTTGCCCAGTGTCGTAGTGATAGCAGTATATTTGTACAGAGTCAAAACTGTAACAGACGCTTTGGCTGGCATCCCACTACTGTGTGCAAGATTCCACCAGGTAAGGAAACCTGTTTACAAATTTAGTCATTGCTCTCAGAGAAATAAAGAATGTCACTTTGTTTTGGTTTTACCACATAGTAGTCCCCTTTCAAATAGCAATAAGCCAGTTTGAAGATAATATCTGCGCATGCCTGAGTGACCTCTCTGTTTAGGTCAACTAGCAATGGAAGTATGGACACTTATGCATACGTCCCTGTAACATCCATGTTAAATCTTGTGGACTGGGGTCAGCCTGAGTAGAAATAGGGAAAAAAGGAATCATCCATTGGACAAAATTGCCTCTCTTGAACAGTATCATCATTATGTGTGTTCAATATTATTAGCTCACACAAGCATGCTGGTGTGAGCTATTGTGATCACGCGGCATCACTCTATCTATCTGTCTGTCTGTCCACACTTGTTCAAAATTATTCTCCTCCCACATGCTTTCATGGATTTGTTTGAAACTTGGGCACATGTTCCTTTGGTAGTGGGCCATTTGGGGTGTTCAGGAATTTTTGGTCTAAGGTCCAATGTGGACCCTAGGGCCCATTTTATGAAATTATGCAAAATGCTTCTCCTCCTACAGATTCTCTTGTACAATGTTGATGGTTTGTCCTAATGTTACTCTGTTATCGGTCCCTTCAGGGTGTTCAGGAATTTTGGGTCCAAGGCCCAAGATGGACCACTGGGTCCATTTTGTGAAATATTGCAAAGTAATTAACTTCTTCTCTATTTAATGTTTAAAGAGAGGTAACAGCCTCTCATTATAATGCTTGGTTAGTGATCTCATATGGTGTTCTTGAATTTTGGTCTAAGGTCCCATGTGGGCCCCAGTGGCACATTTTATGAAATTTTATAAAATACTTTCTCTCCTACAAATTGAGTTTTACAGTGTTGATGATTTGTCATAATGAAGCTCTGTTAATGGTCCTTACAAATAACTTCTCCAATTTGGGATGAAGAATACTTTTGATATCTTTCTAAAAAGTTTTGTGCCACCACCTCTGTTTTACCAGTCTCACAAAATCACTGTACTACCTATTTTTCTGTGTACTGCACCCTCTTTAAAACTGTCTGTGTAGAAGAGGTCAATCCTGTGTAGTTGTTTAGGTTAGTTTAAAGGGAGCTGCTTAATGGGATATCCATTGGGTATTTCCATTGTGTGTGCATTGTCAGAGCATCTGGGTTTGTTTGTGATAATGATGCTCTGTTAATGGTTCTTTTAGGGTGTACAAAAATTTTGGGTCCAAGGCCCAAGATGTACCTTAGGGTCCATTTTATGAAATATTGCAAAATGGTCAATTCCTCCTCCAGTTAATGTTATACAGAGTTGAAGGCCTGTCATAATGATGCTTGGTTAGTGATCTGTTTATGGTGTTCTGGAAGTTTGGGTCTGAGGTCCCATATGGGCCCTATGGCCCTTTTTATGACATTTTGCAAATTGCTTACTCCTGCAGATTCTCTTGTAGAATGTTGATGGTTTGTCATAATTATATTTTGGTAGTGGCACCATCAGCGTGTTTAACAAGTTAGGGTCCAAGGCACAAGATGGACCATAGGGTCCATTTTGTGTAGTATTGCAAGTGATTAACTTTTCCTCCAGTTAATGTTTAACAGAGTTGACGGTCTGTTATAATAATGCTTGGTTAGTGATCTGTTTCTGGTTTTCTGGAATTTTGGTCCAAGATCCCATGTGGACCCTATGGCTCTTTTATGAAATCTACATAAGTGCATCTTCAACTATAGATTCTCTTGTACAATGTTGATTGTTTGTCATAATGATACTTGAAATTTGGGGTCCAAGGCCAAAGATGGGCCTTAGGGGCTTTTGCTTTCTTAAATTGTATTCATGAAACAACTTACAAAGCAAAGATGGCATGACAAATTTTTTGTGACATTTGGGAAGGTACCGTCAGGGTATGTGAGATTTAAGCCATTTGACGTCATCTAAAGTCATATATGATGCTTGTACTAACAAAGACTAGAAGCTAGGAACCTTTAATGGGTTGAAGGTATGACCTTCAGCACCATTGGTGCTCTAGTACTATGATATATACACCTTTCCCCCCTAAAATTTTCACGATTGATATAAACACATTTTTATCCAAATTCTAGCCTAAGCTTTAGAAGCACCACAGTGTTTTTGCCTTTGGCGTAGTGCGGACTAAGGTAAGGTCCATAAACAACCAACATACTGTAGTATCTATGGAAAGGATCGGTGGCCAGTATAGCAACATACACAGTGCATAACACAGGCTAGGCCTAGTCAAGTCATCCCTCACAATGTCACTCCATAAGACTCACGTGCAAGTTGCGGTAATGGAGTATATTGTGTAGATAATGAATGGGGACGACTTTTCCTGTATTAACACAGGTTACCAGTGAAGGTGGAGATCACATTTCCACATTTGTGACAACTAAATCTCAGGTGGGTTTTCATAAGGAGGACAAATTTCTTTCACCTTAGTTTTTCCAAATGATCAGTGGTTCATTTCGAGTGAATACATGCTCTTTATCGTTAAATATGCACGCAGTTTACCACAGTCTCGTAGTAAGGCCCATAGGGGTTGCATTAAGGTAAACCAGTTCGCCCAAATTTCTGCAGTTTAAGACACCATTGTGAAAGGAATATTTCATTTGAGAAACATTTCAGAGTCAAATATCATCTATTCGAAACAACCTTTTATATTTAACAAGTTTTGAGATAACTGTGAAGACAGATAATCTAGAATTACCATGGGTAAAACTATCGACGCTCCTATTCCTACCGCCATCGTCGGTAATTTATGTAGCCTAACACTCTACAGTATACCCACAACCATATAGTTCAGGCCTATGCCAGGGTTGACCGTTAAACACAGGAAAGTGTTACTGTTTGACCTTTTGACCTGTTGCACAATTCTGCTCCTTGAGGTATCTTCAAACTTGCTTATTATAAAGGATTTGGGATAGAATTTTGGTGCATTTCATTTTGGGGCATTGTAAAATGCCATTGACAAAATGACACATACCAAAACTCTATCCCAAAATGCTTTGTAATTGCTATTTGGAAAACAGTCTGTGGGTTCTCAGCTATACTGGAAACCATGAAAATGCTGGAAAAGTAGGTGCCCTTAGTTCAGTCTTTGAAATGTCAGGAAATTAGAGAAAATGCCGCACACATGGTTAAAGTTGGGACATTAAGTGTCCTTAAAGAGAAAGTCAGCAGTATGATAATTTGTCTCATGTCAGCAGGGTTAGGCAATTTAAATCACATCAACTTAAATTAGTGACATAAATCACGATTTTGATCTCTTTGACTTTTTAAAAAATGCTTTGATTTAAATCACAGTTTGAATTTTATAAGAATATTTTTTATGAAAAAGAAACAAATTCATCCAGAAATTGTTTTAAATCGTTCATTCGGCACTTCAACACTATGCAATTCACAAAGTAAATGTGCTTTGTTGGAAGAAATCTCTGATAGGTACTACACTTGGGTCTAAATCTACTTTCAACTTTTTTTGCCAGGGTATGGGTTGCACTTTCCATCACAAAGTGCTAACTAGTGTAAGCTGGGAACAACTGTTGCATAGAAATTAGAAACTTAAGAATAAGGTTACCTGCAGGTCAAATACCCCCTCATGTTATGGATATACCACAGTTAAAGAAGGTGACAAGTTAAGTAGAAGTTTCATCTGAAATAGCATTGGGGTCTACAGGCAGAACAACGATCATCAAAAAACAGAACGTGGTTAGGAACATAGGAGCTGGGGTTTCCATTGAAAGAACATGTACACAATGTTACATAGTCATATGAGACATCATTTTGACTGAGGTAAGCCAGAATAAGAATGGGAGTGAAATTTCTGACCAACTTAGGCAAAGAAAAACCAGTGTAATGACCTCTGCAGCCCCATCCACAGCTGATGCCGTTGGGGATATTTTCCATGTGATAGGGCTAGGACTGTGACCGTGTAGCGGTTAATCGCTAAACGATCGCATGTGGAATAAATGTTTAGTACAAAGCTATTAGCGATTAATCGCAAAACCCATTTTACGTCCGTTTTTATCCATATGAATACTCGTTTTGCAAAAATTACAAATGGTACACATAGCCCTGTAAGACATCAAAGTATAGCAAAGTAAAGCCTTTACAGAAACCATGCTTCACGAATATTACTTCCCCGGCATCACCAATTCATTTTGAATACTTATTGCGTAAATCAGCACACACAGAGTCTTTCTTTTGTGATAAGGTAATTCCGATTAATCGCTAAACGATTGCAAATTTTTGCGATTAAACGTTTAATTATTTTGCTACATGTTCACAGCACTAGATAGGGCCAGTCAACACATTTTTCATCATTCCGGATGGCCAGCCAAGTGGAGATAAGAATTTAGAATCTAACAATTAAAAAGATCCACTGCTGAGTTACGAACATAATGATAAGGAATTTGAGTTTTGAAGTTTGTTCGCTAAGACCCTGGTAGCAAGTGGAATAACAATAAATGAAAAAGAATTTGGTATGGTATTTACAGGATACCATATGTTAATAGAAGCCTCCCTATCCCAAGGTTTCGAAAAAGTCCAGCTGTCTTGCTTGCAAATAAGTTGGCTTTGCAATATACAGTTTTATGTTAGAAAGGGATTGTTTGAACCAGTAAATGGGCATTTTGTTTTTTATTTATTTTTATTTTGCCAAAATAAAATAGAAAAAATGTGATATATTTTTTGGGTCAAAATTAAATCGTCAACTCTGCATGTCAGTATATCTAGTGTATGGAAATGTGTCAAACTGGAAAAAGGTTGAAACAAGTATCCTGGAATTTTGAAGACTCATCACAGAAAAGTCAGGAAATTTTGTTCTCCTGAATTGCAAGGAACTGTACATAAATGAAGTGGATATTATTTATGACTTGTGAGGGAGTGGGGCCAGGTGAAACTGATATTTTCACTGTTGGCTTCTTACAATTTCTGATATTTCAGTTTTAGAAAACCAAAATGGTGTCAAATTATATAAGCTCTGACTAGGTATGGAAAACAAAAGAAATTTGAGGCAAATGTGCCCCTATAACATAAAATTCTGTGACCTTGATGAGAACAAGGTGTTTTTTGACAAAAATAAGTAGTCTTTAATATTAGATATCCCGAGTTAGGAAGAGTATTGCTTCGGGGTTTAGAGGGTATGAACTGAAATTTTTTTCTCTTTCATATGGGACCCTTGTGAAAAGCCACTGGAAAATGCCTTTAAAGGGTCTAGGCTTAAATTTGTTCTGATAAAACCTCAAACAAGACATGAATGAAAATTTCACCAGAATTCTTAAAATCTATTTCACTCCTCATCTAGTTTGTATATGAACAATCCAGTCTACCACAGAATTGGGGTCGGTTATGCTTTGATTTGTACTGTAGTGGTGCTATCTGTACTTCGCTCCTACACAGCCTAAGGCAACTGAAAGACACATCATAACATCAGAAAATCTGAAAACAACTTTGCAATAGCATACAATATGAGAGAACATACAAAGTTAATGGTATAACACACTAAGGGACATCAGCAAAGGGTGCCAAGAACCCTTAAGAGAGTTTTATTTATTTATTTTTTTTTATTTAATATTTTACCATTGGAATCATTAGTTAACAAATTGGGGCGTAAATAGCACTTCATTTACAGTCAGCTGAATTTAACCCATTGTATCATGCCCACAAACATTTAAAAAAAAAGTGTCATAGATGGGATGGTACAAAGTGACAAGGCAACTCTGATATGACACAGCTGTGACCATTGACATCTATAGCACTGAAGGTACTGGATTATGACTGTCCATGTAGTATGTTAATAATTCATCCTATTCAATGGGTTTATGTCTGCCCCATGAAGGTCTTTAGACTCTTGGGTTTGGATCCTTACTGAAACTTCATTACAGTAACTGTGTGTGAGGAAATCATGGTTGAACTACTGCATCCTTAGTGCTCTTGTTAGATGCTGACTTCAAGTTCCCTTGCTTTACATTAATTCACACACAGTTTGTAGCAAGCTTGCAAACATACCTAAAGAAAGGAACCACACTCTGCACCATTTGGTATATGGCAGCTATTTTCTGGCATCAGATCAAACCCAGGGTAGCTAATTGTCCACATTAAAAAAAAAAGATAGAATGACTTTTGTAATCAAATATATATATGCCGTTGTTTGTCATACCAGAAGTAAGGAGAAACAGAAAAATCATGGCAATCAGTGAAAGAATGGCTGAGATATGTCAATAATTTTAGACTGTAATTTTTCAGCCTTGGAAGTGACATCAGCCTAGGAAAAACCGTAAACTGTGTGGAATGAGCTGGGTTGTATTTAGCCAGTTCATGTAGGGACTTAAATTTTTTTTTTTTTTTTTTGAAAACTTTGAGAGAACCATTTCATTTGAATAGATTGTTTTGTGCCTATTTCTTTACAATATCAGAAAATGAAAAAGAAATATAAGTTCACCCCCTGATGTGAAGTAGTTGAACTGTAAAAGTGCTGTAGGTGCCTTAACTGTAATTTGTATCGCAGGTGACAGCAAGACAACATTTAATTGCAATTTTCAGAATGAGCGTGGTTTGTAAATTCAGTAATATTATATCAGTTTATTGAGATAGAAGCAAAATTTTCGTTCTGTTGGAATGGAAGTTTCAAGTTACAAAATTACCATGAAAGTAATTTAGGAATATTTTCCTTTTTGAGGTTGTCTACAAAAGGGGAGATGTTTTCATCGCTCTGATAGCATGTGTGTGGACATACTAAGCCAGGCTCATAGTAGTGTGGTACACAAAGGGGAAGGAAAATCAGCTATTACCAGTTGCTGAAACTAGTTTAGGGATATGTGTTATATGGCAAGACTGTCTGTGTGGTGTTGTCCTTGTGTTAGTATGCTTTGATGTTGAACAGCGCCTTGATTTTGGCGGAAAATTTTTACGGTTATGCTTATTGTAAAGCCTGTAATGTATCCCATCCCATGTAAGAATGTTGTGATAAGTTCTCAAGCTCTCTCAACAAGGAAGCTTTTCAATGTGCTGCACATCTCATCTATGAGGCTGAATTGAATACTTTACCAAAGAATGTGGTATCAATTTGTAAAACAGTTGGACTCATCCATTCATGATTCTGTTTTCTGCAGGCTGCAGCCTCAGTGTCTTCAACAATCAGGAATTTGCAACTCAACTATCCCAGACAGTCAGCAAAGGATACAAGGCTGTCTTTGAGCTGACCAGTGTCTGCAGTATCAGAATGAGCTTTGTCAAAGGCTGGGGGGCAGATTACCAGCGACAGAGGGTCAACACCACCCCATGCTGGGTAGAGATCCAGTTGAATGGACCTCTCCAATGGCTTGACAGAGTTCTTCAACAAATGGGATCTCCACAAGGTGATACACCTGGTAGCCGATCATAAGCTGGCATGTGTTGCCCTTAACACTAACTGATACGGTGCTTTTACTATTTTATGTTTCTGAATCTTTTGATTTATTAATCCTCCCAGTGGTTTGATAGAAGAGCTTATTTATTTAATGAATGCAAACCTTCCAAAGGAAACTTTAGGCGGTCTGTAGATAAAAACAAAATCAAAATACATAAGAAACGCAAGTCAAGAAGCCTAACAGGCTTCAGTCTCCATCCTGTGTTCAAATTTGTATATTTTCCAAAGTAACTGGTTCTTCCAAAATACAATACAGGTCCGTTGTTGGCTTTTATCATCCAGTTTCTCTGCTCAATGGCAGTTGTCTCTGTTGTGGTGTCAATCAATATTCATTGTGATCTGATTCAGTGCTTTGCCATCTCTAAAGATAAATGTTGTTAACAATGATGTTATGCGGGTGGTGAAGTTTCTTTTTACGAAATCACCAGTACGATGTTTCTCAAAGCTTAAGTTATTATAGAACCCAAACTGTGGTGAAACATACCGTACATGATGTCTTCCAGGTTGGTACTGGGAACATGTTAATTGAGCAGGAAACTCGCGACATATTTTGTTGACATGGTTACAGGCACAGCTTACTCATTCAACAGGCCTTGGGAAATTTAAAACATCAGGGCCAAGTTACTCTAAGGTAGCAGAAATTTTAGCACGTAGGGGTGGGAAGGGGGAGAGAAGGAAACAAGGGCAAAAGAAGGCATTGTTATGGTGATAACTTCAGCAGAACAAAGAAATCCATGTATATTTTTCTTCTTAATTGCTCTGGTATATTAAAGGGCACCACCAACCACTTGTTTACTTTTGTTAGTTTTATTCTCTTATTGACCTGTGTTGCAAATTTCGACAAGTTTGGAATAAAAGTCACTGTGGTGGCTTGGTTAGTTTACTTTCATGCAGTAATTTCAAGAACAAACGCACCTGTAAGTCATCTGAACTATAGTGAGTTGTTATTATGTGTACCTAACAAATATTTAATGTACATTCTTCTTCAAGTTATCTTGCACAGATATTTTACATAAATGATTAAGAAGATGTGCAGGAGATAAGACGATTGTAAAATTATGAAAGAAGTGATCTGTTGACTTAGTTTGGAATGATGTATGTTTGAAGCTCTCATCGAGCAACTCTGCATGGATCCCAAGTAACACAATTGTATTTTGCTGCATACTTAATTGTGTAGTTATATCATTATTGTAACAAGATTATTTTATCCAGTTTGGCGGCAATAAATGCCAGTGTCCTACCTTACAATGAACTTTAGTTAAGCGATACTGAAATATTGGGGAATGTTAACGGAGGCATGGTTCAGGGGCTTATTATGCACCTCCCACTGTTTTCCTCATTTCAAGAAAAAATGCATTTTAATTTTTCACATATTATCTATTTTTATACCAGATCTTTGTATCTAAGTTTTCACTTCTTGGGTTAAACTGTAAATAGATTTTGAAAAGAACTTGTCAGCTGTGTTTTCTGTTGTGTGGCTATGGCTTTTGTAGTCGCTGTACATAGAAAATTCAAACAAAACAGCAGCTTGTGTGTAGCACTTTTAATCCGTTAGAGAAGTGAGAATTTAGAAGCTTCTTTATGAATGAATTTTCTGGTCAAAGATATTTTTCTGTATAATGTTTTATTGGTTTCTTTGTTATCGTTTTGCAAAGTATATAAGTTTATTTTCTTTGCACTTGTTTCCTTTTCGTGAAGCTTTTTTTTTTAATATATATTACTTTTTAACATGTAAAGTCGTCATAATCATGCAATTTGCTTACTGCATGTAGCTGACTTGGGATGTCTGTACAAATGTTGAGTGTAAGTGCAAGGCTCCAGATACAAGTATGTGTACAAGTATATGATTTCTCAGTGTGAGAAAATATAAATTTACAAATCTTTTAGTACACAAATTGAGTGCACAGTTTTAAGAGAGAGCGAGAGTACAAGTTAGGATTATGAGTACAATCATGAGTATGCATATGAGTACAGAAAAATGTACTCAAATATGAGTACCAGTATTTAGTCAAGTACTTTAAGTCTGGCCCATAGTCACATTTTTGTTGACTTAGTTGCTTTTACTTTTTGTTTTTAATAACTAGTTAACGCAATAGAATATACTGCTCTCAGATCTTGGTTGAATCTGGTATGGAACAAATTACGGTTGAAACCTCAACCCAGCTAAGGACATGATTGTTGAAGGGTTGTTAAAAACAGAGCAAAGATTGAAGATATATGTGGAAGATGGTAGTGGAAATGCATAGGTATCTAGCAGATAATAGCCTGTTACAGTAGAGTGATTTTTAAATGTAAGTTTGATATTCAGTGACTTTAAAAGTTGTATGCATGTTCACAGAACATGAAAAAGTTAAGTTTCTGCTATACTGATATCAATTTAGACATCACCTGTTAAAGGTAAGTTATTTATTGACTTACTTAAGCCGAAGTAAGATGCAACATTTGTTGTTTACCAAACTGTGAATTTTAATTACAACAAGATACGATCACTGTTCAAATAATCATTGCTTTTATATTGTTCTTCACTTTTTCTCTCCCGGGTATTTTGAAGTTGGAGTTGTTTTGTCATTATGTCAGTATTTATCATGTGCCGTATGCAAATTATGCTTTAAAGGTATCACAAAATGTATCAATTGAAATAATAAAATTTTGTTTTTGAAGTAAATTGCAAATCTTTCACATCTCAGTGTAGTAAACTTAAATATTCTTTGATGATGGGGCATGTTCAGAATGTGCCACGTTAAACACACGATGGTGAAAACTTTAGGTGATGGCAATGCAGTTTGTTTGGAAGATTAATCTGTAGTATGAACTTATTATTGGGGTAATTAAAATTATGATAAAAAGCAGGATGAGCTGTGTATAGGATATTTTTCCTTTAACATGAGTTGGCAGTTACAGGCCAGATCTGGCCTGCTGTGGAGGGATGTTTGTATTGTGTGCTCCCTCCCCCCTGTTGGGCCCTTTAAATGAAGTCATAAAATAAATAACTTGCATCCTCCAAAGGGGTGCTGACCCTTACTTCAAAACAATGTATCCCTTGCTGAACAGGATGGAATGTTAGGTTCAAATGTATTTTTGAGTTAAGTTGAATTAAAAAGTAGAAACTTCATTTCAGGGTTGGAGCAACTTTAATCATCAGAGGAAGAGTTCTAATGCAAGTATGGGCAGTGAATGAAATATTAAGTTTTAAACAAGAGATTGTTTAACCATCTGGCTGTACAAGTTTAAGGAATTGATAAGGTGGGACTAGATCAGATATATTACATTCATAGTAGTAGACATTGTCAGTGATGAATGAAGCAAAGCCACTTAGGGAACCTGGAGCAGACAGGGAGAGTTAGTTTAGATGAAGTTTTGAAGGGGTGGTCAAATTGTGGCGCTTTAGGCGTTTGAGAGAAATCTTGGAAGCATTTATAAGAAGGGGGATTGTCATTCTCCAGTTAACAGTTGGGTAAGTCAAGACAGGAACAGTGCAGCTGAATATAGTGCAGCTTTTTTAACATGCAGCTTGTATATTTGCATTTGTAAGAGGTGTTGGTCACCTTTTAGAGGTGATTGGGATTAATTTATTATCTAAAACCTAATAGAAGTTGCTCCAGTTATGGAATGTAAATTAGGCATATACTTTAGAAGGCTGTCTAATAAAATAATGGTAATTCTAGTGACAATAAAAGTCATCTTCATACGGTGATGTAAGTGCAGTGATAGTGTAAGAATGTGTGACAAATGCACATGAATGCAGTATTATTCTTTGTAGTCTCCAACATGGTTGTGGGAGTGTATCAGAGGGTTTTAAACTTTGTGAAAAACGTCCTACAAATCTGTATTTTTACAGTTATGAGAGAGTATTATTCTGTTATTGGTTCGGGTGGCAGCATTTATATCATATTGTCACCATTGCTATGTCAGGACAAAAAATGGTGAGGAGGGGTACAGGGGGGAGGGTGTGGGGGGGGCAGAGTGGTATTCAAGGGGAAGATGTACAGTGCATTGTGTAATGGAATGTTCAACACACAGAAAATTACAAGTATGGTTGGGAAGGAGAAAAAAAAATTAAATTCAGGAAATGCCTTCTGTCCCCATGGCACAGTTACTGGGTTGTAGTTTTGTCATAGACCATGTGTTTTGCAGTCAGACAGGGTTAGGAGATAAATTTAGTGTTTTTGGTATTTCTGTTGCACTGTAGCAGTTACAATAATGAATTATTTTACCCTGCTGGAGTGTTTATTTTGTAAAGGAACAAGCAAGAATGACATAAGATTTTATGGCTGTCATGTGAAAGGACAGTAAAAACAAAAGGAGGGGGGCGGGGCAGTAGTACACAGGCTCGTCCCTCATACCTCCCACCCCCTGCCAAGAAAATATAAAGTTGAATCGTCTGAGGGGTGGAAGTTGAATTTGTGATATCATATTGGTAATATGCCGTGAATGATGGGATTCTTTTGATTCTTTGTGTTAATACTGCAAGGTCTTTTATGGGATGTGATACAGGCTGGTGCATAGTCATACATGCTGTTACCTACACAAACACAGTTAATGATAAATAATACCTGTATTAGATTGTTTTTTCCCCATTATATGTACTGGTAATTTGTGGAGAGGTTGTCACTGTACGGATTTTGAAATAGTGGATTTAAGTAAGGTGGTGAGTCTGTGAATGTTTCTGCTCAACATGTAAATGCTGACATGTTCTCACATATTGCCAGCAAAATTTTAAGGACAGTGTCTCGATATTTCTTCCACATTTGACTGCCACGGGTGTTTTTATTTTGCAAGAAAATAATGCCAAAGAACGAGTAACTATTTGAAACTCGAAAAGGAAAAAAAAAATTTAACTGCCATTAATCATCATTGCCTTTGATCTATGTCATCAGGGGATGTTTTTTTTTTAATTCTGATAATTTTTCATATTTTGGTGTAAAAAGTTTTGCAAGGTATGTGTGGTGATGATAAATTATTTAAACATGAATGTTTTAAGTTTCTTGTAGAAATAAATCCATACAATTCAAATTATGAGTGGATTGTCTTCACCTGGAAGCAGATTTTTTGAGACAGTAGGATCAAGATCCTTTTCAACTGAAATAAAGAACCTTTCAATGTTAACGTCTGTTTTAAAACGTTTTACCATATGTGGCACTAAGTCTAGATTACATTCAGGCAAACTTAGTGTACAGTTTGTAAATATATTGACTTCATACAGTTGGAGCTGCAAGTCTGAGGGTATTTAAGGGTAACACCTGGTGTGAAAGGTTCCTAATTATTGTGACAAGTTGTGTAGGAGCTAAAATAAAATATTTACAGATTAAAGTATGGTAACTAGTATGAAATTTCTTCGAAAGGAATACTTATTCAGATCCATTGTTTTGTTAGTGGTGTTTTGTATTTGTAATAAACTGTTGTTACTGAGGGCTGTATGTGAAGTGTGCATTGATTGTTTTCTGTGACAAATGGATGGCAGCCATGTCCTTTGTATGAAGTTATGTTGAATATGAAACCATTTTAGAAGAGATAGTTGTATATTATATTGTCAGCTGAACTTTGTGGACTAATTATTGTCTGCTGCATGGACCAGCAGCAAAATGTTAGCACTTCATGAGGGTGAAGAAAGGTCTCTCTGAAGCCTTGGCTCATGCAGCCACTAGGATAGTTAAAGGAATATATGCATGTAATCCCACCTCATTGAATCATGAGCTTATGTCAGCAGTTAATTCTGTGAGGGATGAGGGGAGAACGTAAGTGAAAAGCAGACTCGACTCATTGTCAAAAAACTCATTTACAGGAACATCCTGCCAATTTGTGATTGGTTACAGGACAGTGATTGCCATAAA
The DNA here is from genome assembly GCA_029531755.1 of Holothuria leucospilota. Lineage (NCBI taxonomy): Eukaryota > Metazoa > Echinodermata > Holothuroidea > Aspidochirotida > Holothuriidae > Holothuria > Holothuria leucospilota. The sequence goes on along the minus strand of CM055969.1, from coordinate 40,685,701 downwards.
AATATGTCCAATTCAAGGTATAAGTACAAATAGTTAGTTAAGCCACTCTGATTGTGATCAGTGATGTTGAAATGTATTGTACACTGAAAAGTGGCATGGCTATATAAGGGAGGTTCAACAAAGGAATGATCATTTTGAACAGAAATACAGTTAGTTTGTTTGGATAAGGTTGGCAAGCTAAGGTAGAGACACCCTCAGGAGTTGAAAATTGACCAGTGAAACTTTGTGGAGGTTGTGAAAATAATTGAAGGGAAACTGCAGTCATTCAAAATTGACTTAGTGTACCCTGGTATAAGTAATCCATGAATGGCTTTATTAAATCATGTGACAACATTTTTATATCAAAATTGCGGAAATTTGCAGAATGATCCCATGGTTTACCATGTGTATGACATATTCTTGTTCTGAAAGATAAAATATGCTTGTAAGGGAACCAGATTTTAGCTGACATTTCACAAGGTCAGGTGGCAGTTCATTCCCTTTAATGAGGTGGAAGGGCTTTATACATTGAGTTATTTGGGGAAATTTTAACCATTTAGGGTGATGTGAATCTACCTTTAAAGGGGACTGGTTATCATTTTGTCAAGGAAAAGTTTCAGTTTATGATTTATATCTGTGCTTATAAACTGTTGATCACATGCAGCTCATCAAATTGTGTATGAAGCAGTTGAAATTCATGAATTTTTTACCTTATGTGATATCCTTGCACAAAGATGTTGAAATTTTGGTTTGCCCCCATGAAAAATGTGACCACTGGTCCCCTTCAAGTATCGGCACCAAGTGGTATTGTGATTTAAGAAACAAGCGAAATTACTGCTGTTGCGGTTGAACCAAAATAAACAAAAACTGCACTTTAGTTATATGATATTGCTTTTTTTTTTACAACTGTCACCATGAATTATGAAAAGTCAAGTATTGATAATGGCTTAATGCAAGTTAAACTTCTTTATGAGCATTTATCAAAATTTCCAATTTGATTTATGTCTGTAATGTTTATTTTGTCTCAAATTTAGGAGTAGTTTTGCTAATATGTATTTGTCCTATTAATGTTAGATAATAGCAAAATGTGTGAGTAATAGTAGTACTTCTTTACAGTAAGATTCTTGTAGCAATGAATGTACTGGAATAAAATGCCATTAGCTCTGAGTTTGTAGGGTCATATTGTATTTTTTGTTGTCTTTTTTGTTTTAAGTAATTCTCCTGTATAAAACAGGGCTGTTTTTCTTTTGGTATTACATTAACAGGTCAAATCAAATAAGTGGAATGCACTCATCCACTGCTTATCAAAATTTTATTTTTTATTTAACCATACATATGGATTCATAATTCCATCCTCAATCATTAATGCAGGAACACTCTAAAAGGCCCTTAAACAAGCATCTGCAATGACAGGACTTTAATAGACACAAATATTTGTGCACCACTTTATCCTATCTTCAGATTTGATGCCACATTGGCATAGTGTTGCCCCATGGGGAAATGTGACATCAGGGATGGGGCAATGTGACACTGGTACCAGAAGTGCATTATAATTGATACTTTTTCCCTTTATATGACTAAATACATCTTGTTTTCTACATAACACTGAGGTTTTGTATAATCTGTACTTTAACACCACTACCCATACGATTCTACTCTTCCTACATTTTCCTTAGGCCAGCACTTCCACACAAGTAACCAGAATGCAAAAATGCATTGAGGTTTCGATGGTTTGTGTTCTATTCCAAATAATGCCATGATGTCCCATACCTTTCAGTCACTGATCAAATGCTATCTTAACATGTTGGAAAAATACAGTTTTGTGTTCCAATTTAATCTTGGGAATTCTTGGGAAATTTGCATTTTGACCTCTGGTGACCCCAGATGACCTTTCACCTCCACCAAAAACAACAGGGTTCATCTTCTCACTGTAACGCATCTACATACTAAGTATGAAATCTATCAAAGCATCCTGCCTTGAGATATCGTGTTAACAAGGCTTTCAGTGTTTGACCCCAGTGACCCCAAAAGACCTTTGACCTCCAGCAAAAATAATAGGATTCATCTTCTTACCATAATGCATCCACATACTAAGTATGAAATCTATCCAAGCTCCCTGGAGATATTGTGTTAACAAGATTTTAAGTGTTTGACCCCCAGTGACCCCAAATGACCTTTGACCTCCACCAAAATAATAGGATTTTTCCTCTTAATATAAGGCATCTACATACTATGTCTGAAATTTATCCAAGCTTCCTAACTTGAGATATTGTATTAACAAGGTTATCAGCGTTTGACCCCCCGTAACCCCAAATGACCTTTGACCTCTGCCAAAATGATAGGGTTCTTCCTCTTACTATAAGGCATCTACATACGAAGTATGAAATTTATCCAAGCTTCCTACCTCGAGATATCGTGTTAACAACGTTTTCAGAATTTGACCCCTGGTGACCCTAGATGACCTTTGACCTCCTTCAAAAATGATAGGATACTCCCGCTTATCATAACGCATCTACATACAAAGTATGAAATTTATCCAAGCTTCCTAACTCGAGATATCGTGTTAACAAGGTTTTCAGAGTTTGACCCCCGGTGATCCCAGGTGACCTTTGACCCCCACCAAAAACAATAGGGTTCTTCCTCTCAATATGGGGCATCTATGTACCAAGTTTGAGAATTGTCAGAGTTTCCCTTCTTGAGATATCGAGTTAACAAGGTTTTCAGGGTTTGACCCCAGATGACCTTTGACCTCCATCAAAAGTGATAGGTTTCTTCCTCTTACCATAACGCATCTACATGCAAAGTATGAAATTCATCCAAGCTTCCTACTGCGAGATATTGTGTTAACAAGGTTTTCAGAGTTTGACTCCCGGTGACCCCAGGTGACCTTTGACCCCCACCAAAAACAATAGGGTTCTTCCTCTCAATATGGGGCATCTATGTATCAAGTTTGAGAACTTGCAGTTTTCGTTCTTGAGATATCGTGTTAACGAGCAAAGTGTCACAAACACACATACATACACACACACACACACACACACACATACATACACACGCCATCATTAATGCATAGGTTTCTCTTACCATCGAAACCAAAAATCTACAATAAATCCACACCAACTAAAGTAACTTATACCACATTGGTTCATAAGCATAAAGCTGTTTGGATCACGGCCACTGGAGCCAAGTGTCAACATTGCTGCAGGGCCCCATCCACCTTCCAGGTCCCCCATACATCTACCATTCAGCATCCTCTTCTTAACCCCTCAAAATTTTTGGCAGCCTTTAGTTAGTTCCCAGACCAATGCTTTAGAAAACAGTTCCCAAGCAATGATAAGTGCAACTCCCAACAAGGCCTCTCACTAAGAAATGGAAGTGTACCCATAGAACATCCACACTAGTTCAGACTTACTGTGTTCCTGGTGTATAGGCCAATTTATACTTCCAAATTTTCACCCACTATAAAGCTATAAGAACCATATATGGTCATCCCTTGCTCTTCCTGCACAACCATAGCAAATTCAGAGTTGAAGAGTATTCAACTTTCATAGCTTTATAGCACTACACTGAGAACTGAAGTAAACCAATCTTAGTAATGCTTGCCCTCTACAAGACATCAATGGAAAGCTACTGACATACTTATATTGTGGTTTAGTGCAATCTTTTCCATGAAAATGTCATGGTATCACATAAAAGATATCTGGGGTGTTTTGGATTTGAGTCAAAACAGATATCCATCCAAGTTCCTTCAACACTTCATGTAATTTGTGGAGGGTAGCTTGCTTCTGCTCCTTCTTCACCCATAGGGACAGCATATGGAAGATCTGGTGTTGCAAGTTGTCAGGTGTGGTGTCCTTCACCTCAGCCAACTGTGCTTCAGTGAGACCAAGTTTAAGTCCAAGTTCAGGGTATCTCTGGCCAATCAGAGTTGAAATGGCAATCAGCTTCTGATCTGTGAGACAGCCTATAGGACCAATGAATATGTAATTATTTATATATAATAAAATTTCTGTTTTGTATAATCATGTAAAAAAGCTGATAAAATATGCACCAAAGGTACGGTACAGCCTACAAAGCCATGTCAGCAAATATTGCAATCGGTTAAAATGTGGGATGGAGTCGTCAGAGATGACCTAAGAACTACAAATTGTAGATAATAATTGCTAATATTTTGTTCATATTGCAGCCAGGCAGACAAGGTACAGAAATAGACTTAAGTCAAAATTTGGTACAGCAAGATATTTTGGCAGCTCCTGAAAGAAAAAGCCCCTGTCAGCACTATTTGAATATTAAATTTAGAAAACAGCCTTACATTTATGTTTGTTTCCTCCATGTCATATGTATCTTCTGTAAAATATAGCTTTATAAGTTAATTTGTTTCCTTCTTGGATTTTATTATAATTCAGGCTTGAAGTCTCTTCTGTGAAAAGGACAAGTTTCCTTTCGAACAAGTTCAGAGGAGGGCTACTCATCTTACACCTGAAGTATGAAATATACCTTAATCACATTAGACTAAAAGCATCTTGACCTTACCACCCTGGAGTTAAGAAGGATGAGGGGGGACATTTTCCAGGTTTACAAATTTCCCTCTGAAAGTATTCGTTTGTTGTCTTGTACCTACTAACATGTTCAATGTAATTCTCTGGTTCGAGGCCATAGTAAGAAGCTTGTGAAGTGTTTTGCAAGACTTGACTTTAGGAAGTTCAGCTTCTCTCACAGAGTTGTCAACAAGTAGAATAGTCTGCCTGAGTGGTTTATAGTTAACTCCACTTTAGTGCACTGCTTTCAGGTTAACATTGACAAGTTCTTCCATGACTGTGGTAAAATCTACTTGTACTGGGCTTGCATGGTGTTGGTCTGGTTTTATTTGCTTTAGTGAAGGGTTAGTCCTTTAAGAAAAATGCTTGTGTATGTTCATTCCCCTACAGCTCACTATAGACAGTCCTTACAATAACCTATGGAATTAGTGGAGTGATTGGCCATCTGTGTGTTGGTAGAAATTTACTTTCATATCACGGTAAATTATGGACCTAAAATCTTAATGCCTTTTCTTCTCCAAATTTTCAGACCTTTTTAGACATCTTCAGTGATCAAAAATAATTGCAATACCTGTGAAACATTTGGAAAGGAAAAGTTATGGTAGTAAATGGGTGATTATATAAATTAGGGTACCAATGGTAAAATATGCTTTTAAAGGCAACTGTCTTGCTACAGTATTTTAATCCACATGGTCTTTGCTATGCTTTCATTTTGTCCTCACTATTTATGTAAGTGCATATCTTTCAAAAAATAAGTATCATTGTAGTGAATCCTCCCAATTTTGATGAAAAAATTGGCTAAAATTAGCAATTTTTGGGGCAAAAAGTGTGACATTTAAACTACCATAACAGAAATTAGATTTTCCCTTATTTTTACACATATCTTTCTCAGTTATTTTAACTTACATGGTTGATGAGGTATCAATTGTACCCTTGAAACTCATATTTTATAAGAAACTGATGTTTTTCTCTTTCCTGGGATTCGACGAAAGAGAGGTTCCACGTGTAACATTTGGTGTTACCGTTACAGTGTGAAATTTCAGTATCTTATTTTCCAAAAATTACCTACAGTAAATACTAAATCTTTCTTGTTTTAGTGGTTGATTGAAGCCTGTGCAATTGTTTAATGCAGATATAGGTTTGGACAAAAGCAATTGTACAGAAAAGAAAAACATAGCCATTTTGCATTTTGACAGGCCACTTTGGTGTCACGGAAATATGTTACATAGTGAACCTTTGCAGTAAAAATACTACTACTTCCTAAACTTGATATGTTGTCATTTTTAGCTGAACTATAGTATTTAACATAGCTTTTAACTTACAGGTAGTAAAACTGTGCCATCTTGTTTATGATTTGAAATATCATACAATATTACTTTGGTGTTCTCCCAATCTAGGTTACACGTGGAACGTATTGTTTGTACCACAGAATTGAGATGAAACCCTTGACTAAGTAATCACAAGAGGTTTTAGCTTCAGACTGCTCAGATTAACAATAGAAAACCCATAAATGATATAAAATAACTCAATAAGTAGTCTTAGTGGGATAAACATATTTTTGGTGTTCATGTTACACTGTGAAACCTATAATTTCCGTGCAATGGGGCTATTTTGAGGTCAAACGTCATCTGAGCATTCATAAAACAACTTGTACAACATCATTTAGGCCTAAGCCTACAATGAACTAGTAAATATAACAATCCCACCCATGGTTTCACATCAAAAATTATGATACATGAAATTAGGGCTATAAATGTCATGTCACAGTCTGGTACCCTAATTAAAATAAACACCCAAATTAAGACTTAAGGTGCAGGTCCTAGCTTTGCAATCAGAAGAAAATCAATTTCGACCAGCACTGTCCTAGTCAAAAACCCTGGATTTTCTATGGGCTGTCTTCTTCTTCTTTCGATTACAGTGAGACATCCAGTTTAAGGTCATTAGTACACCACATATGTGCTGTGAGGTTGGTCAGACCCTCAGAGAATTGATAATAAACTCTACGGGCTTAGGGTGACTAATAGCCCCCTCAATAAGACTGCCAGGGAGATCATTCCAATCCCGAATTTTGTTTCGGATAAAACTGTATTTAAAGCAATTAGTCCTAGTAGGGGGGGGGGGGGGGGCTGTAGTGCAAAGCATACACGTTACGAAGTTATATGAGTGGGTTTACAATGGCCATACAGAGGGATAGTAGCTTGACCGTGGATATCTTTGGCGAGGATCTGAAGCCTACAATGCCTACGGCCATCGGATAAAGTACCGAGACCAAGATGTACCGAGACCAAGATCTTTCTAAAGGTTAGTCACCGAACCAACTTCACGGGAGTACTCGTTGGCAATAAACCGATCAGATCTCCTTTGTACTCCCTCTGGTTTATCTTGAAGTGATGCCTGATGTGGATCCGAAACGGAACAAGCATACTCCAACAAAGGCCTTTAGGCTGCTAATTTAACTTCCTTGGAACAAAAAGAAAGGTTCCTACGTAACAAGCCGAGGACCTTGTTTCCTTTATTACAAATTTCCCTCTGAAAGGAATCATTCGTTGTCTTGTACCTACTTACAGGTTTAATGTAATTCTTGTTGTAAGGACTGTGTATTGGGAGCTATCAGCAACTTGCTAACACATACCTTTACTGAGGACTAGTAAAAGGTTTGGACTTCAGGGCATGTTATAGGCCTTGTCCCTCCTTTGCCTTTTATCCTGTTAGGCAATGTAATGTTAATCCTGTATGTTACACCTTCCTATAGGCCCATGTCTTTGTAAAAGGTTTATTACACACATACACAACCTATCACCAACACTAACCTGGAGAAATTCAAGTTATATAGGCCTACTAATACTATGACACACTGCTTGACAGTGCTTGTATATTAGTTTTCCCAAAACTAGAAATATACTGCAGTTTTCAATCAGATTTCTTACCATTTGAAGTGTAAATGGACGCGTTGGTAGTCATTTTAAGCGCAAGCAACAAGTTACGCCTTGCTTTGTGTCAAGTTCCTTCAATTTCGCCAAATCACCACTAATGATTAGGCCTAGGCCTATATGCTCCGCCTACGTAATTTAACTTTAAGTTCAAACTGACGTAACGTTAAGCTCTTGGTTACTTGGTCGTCTTGCTCCACTAGCTAGTACAATCACGATCAATCGTCGGAAAGGAGTATCCTAAAATCGGTAGAGATTATGTGGCCGATAAAGCTAATTTTTATCTTCTGTCCAAAAACTTGGCAGATAACAATTCTCGAGCAGAAATTCGATACCTCCTACCACTGTTTTCATTAGGCGTACATGCAATGCATGTGCGTGCAGACGACGGGATTGTTTACAAAGTGTTACCATTGCAACATATACCGAACAGAAGCTGTCATCATGATTCAGCTTAGTCTTCATTTCAACATTTAATTTGTTTACTTTATAGGCGCTGCACCTGCAACAGTATTTCCACTCTTCCCGAAATTCGAAAATCCGGGGGAAAATTTTTCGGGAAGGAGATGATTTCGGGATGCCTGGAAATTTGAAGAAAAAATTTCTTTGTCTTGAAATTTGAGAGAATATTTTTCTCTGTATCTCCTATTACATGTTAAATGTATCGTATTTATATTCGTGGGTAAAGCAGCTTTATATTGAACGATTTACCATTTAAGTAGCATAAAGAAGCGTTATTGAAAATTTCAGGAATTACCGAGCTGGTTTCAGGAAATTTTGGATTTCATTTAAGGAAAAATAAACTTAGAGTGTGGAATGTTAGCCTGCCTCCTATAATATACCAGAATATAACTGGCTAACCGGCTAACGCTAACGGGAATGATAAAAGCTCAGCTTAGTACCCGACGAAGATTTGTGATGTATGCCAGTAATTCTAGGTAATTTGTAAAGAACGTGGATCCAAGGTTTTACTTTGATATACAGTTGAAATAATTCGTTCGTATACAGTAGGCCCTCATCTTAATTCTCGAAAAATGTCTAGGCCTAGGCCTATGGCTTGTATATGTAACGTTAGGCCTTACGTTTACTGTAGGCTAAAGTGAGGCTACCCTAGTCCGCAGTCTGCTGTAGTATGGGGATTCCCCACGGACTTCTTAGAGCATATTGCACGAACGTCCTATGCGTAAATTGTCTTCACCGTACGTACACGAATAGGCTTACCAATATGGCTGCCTGCTATAGTCTTGTGTGTAAAAGTTTGGACTTGCTCAAGTGGCTCAGTATCGACAAATTGTGTGAGAAACTTGTAATATTTTCGAAAGAATGCAAGCTCAGGTCAAATTCTACAAATAGAATGGAGGACTGTGATATCGTTCTTCCATTCGTACTGATATTTTGTCTGAAATGTTGCAGATTCATCGTCAAATTGGGCAAATGGTAGTAGCCCGGCGGCCATCTTGGTTAGCCAAAATTTGTTCGAACGGTGGCGACCGTATTGATTGCATAATCCTCTGTCCATGTATTGAAGTCCGTGGGATTCCCATACTAGGTCAGCAATATACCAATTGTCAAAATTGGGCTACAGCACCTTCAAAAATTTTGAATGGTTTCAGTTTTTCTCAAATTCACATATACTCCTAGGTAATTGACCTCTGTGGGTCATTTATATGTTTAAGACCCATCATTTTAAGGATACTAGCACTCAGTCTCCAAAAAGAGACCAAAAATTTTGATTTATACAAACGATCCTGTTTTGTTTTTTAAATCATTCTAAATCTTGTTACTAGGACGTTCACACTATTGTATGCTATATAGCACACACTGCTGTTCAATTGTGACATACTTCATAGCTATGGTTACGATCATGTACACACATACGCATATGTAGCAACAATCATTGCAGAAACGCACGCAGACGATGTTACTCTCACAGTAATAACACGGGAAAAACTTTGTGTTGCAATAGCCTAGGCCTAGTTCAGGGAGCAAAGTGTACGTGAGAACTAGGCCTAGTACCTAGGCTAGGCTAGCCTAGCCTATAACGAAGGCCTGGGGCGGGATCTTGTCCCAGATCTTGCCGGTTTGCATTTAAGAACCTAGTTCATTACATACTAATGAATAACTTACTTTTTACTATTTTTTGTAAGATTAGAAAGAGAGTCGTTCTCAAAATGTTGTTACCTACTTGTTCTATAAATGTGGATAAATAATTCTAAAAGAATTATTTTGAGAACGACACATCATTCACAATGAAAATAATCATAATTAAAATAACCACCCCTAGGCCTACTGATATAATAGTTGAGGCCAATTTGTACAAACCGGCAAGGTATGGGACAAGGTCCCTGGGGCGGATAAGGCCATAACAAAAATTAGCCTAGCCTACTTGATTCTCATCACCGGCCGGGAGGCACAATTCTTTTCCCACGAGATTATGGGCAAATCATGCCAATGGACCAATCAGCTTCTTGGAAGTAGGCCACACCCCTAATTCCAAAATGACAGCTTTTTGACCCTTTTCTTGTAATTCTGACACCGGATTATGAAAGAACAGGCCAAATAACCCCAGTCCATTTCATCTTAACCCTAAAAATAGCCCTAGCCATGATTTTGAAACAAATTTGAAAAATTTTGAAAATCAAATTTGCCCATAACCTTGTGGGAAGAAAAATAAGGCGGCCGGGCCTATTTTGGACGCCGGGTGGATCTTTTTTTTCTATTTTTTTTTTTGAGAAATAAAAACCTCCCGGGCCTATGTCACCGTTTCCATGAAGCCAACGTTTTTCTTTTTAATAAGAAAATTTGATCGCTGACATCTTTTCTGACGGTTTTTGCATGAATATAGCCTGTTGCCCAAAATCCCACAATCAAACATTCTTCCCGTTCTTGCAATCATGCTGTATCAATAATTCAGTATGCTCTGCCGCACACAGACCGTTGTCAATTCTGCTGAAAGGCTGTACTGATATCGAATCATGCACAATTGTCAGACTAGCTGCACGGTCGGCTAGTGACAGCATGCCAGTACCCACAGGTATTCGAAACATTACATACATATACTACACACACACTATATATATATATAGAAATATATATATAATGCTAGATCGACCTGTTAGGCGAAAGGTCAAATCTGCCAATACAAAAGGCGAAAATAAAAACAATAAAATACATAAGATTATATTTACCCTTTACGTTTTGAGATATACATGCACGTTATTTCAATGACCCCTAAGTCATTAGTGTTAATGGATAGGCTACATGTACGTAAGTTGGTGTGCAGTGAAGTAATTGCATAAACATTATGAGGTGAATCGGACTTGCATATAGAGTTACGCATTCCCATATAAAACAGTGTGTAAAATGTTAAGGCGAAACGTTTTTTTCACCTGAGGGTTTAGTTCTCCCAACAGTCACGTTTTTTCATACCATATTTCAGCTAAATCCCAACTTATAGAAATACGCTAGATCGACCTGTTAGGCGAAAGGTCAAATCCGCTAATACAAAAGGCGAAAATAAAAACGATTCAATACTTAAGATTATTTTCCCCTTTTGGTTTTGAGATATATATGCAAGTTATATCAATGGCCCCTAAGTCATTAGTGTTAACAGATACATGTACTTAAGTTGGTGTGCAGAGAAGTAATTGCATAAACATTATGTGGTAAATCTGACTTGCGTATAGAGAACCCATTTCCATATAAAACAATGTGTAAAACATTAAGGCAAAACAGTTTTTTCGCCTAAAGGTCGAGTTCTCCCAACAGTCGTGTTTTTGCATACCTTATTTCGCCTAAATCCCAATTTATAGAAATATATATATATATATATATATATATACCAAAAAACTAGAAGTTCCTGTAGATCTACCCAATTTCCCATGCAGAAGACTGTAAAAAACAGGACGTTTCGGATAGTTCTGCTATCCTTGGTCACCAAAAAACGAATAACACTGAGCATAGCTGCTCCACATAGGGCCGTAATACGAACAAAGAAAAGCCCAAGCCAAAAGTTTAAGAAAAGCGAACGAACCAAATCGAAAAGGTTAAAAAAAAAAAGAAAAAAAAAAAGAGAATTAACTCACGGTACGCACATCTTTTACATGTGCAAACGGGAGGTGAATTACGTGTTAGACACCGCGGTCACAGACAAGAAATAAGAAAAGGAAATACTCCTCTGGGCCAGCACTTCCAAATCTGTAAAAATTTTGATTTAATCGGGCTTCAGTCGCTTGTAAACGCATCCAAACAGAAACGGGAGGCCATAGAACTTAGATGGATTTATAGACTTGGCAGCCTTTCTCCGGTAGGCATCAATGTAAAAGATGTGCGTACCGTGAGTTAATCCTCTTTTTTTTTTTTAACCTTTTCGATTTGGTTCGTTCGCTTTTCTTAAACTTTTGGCTTGGGCTTTTCTTTGTTCGTATTACGGCCCTATGTGGAGCAGGTATGCTCAGTGTTATTCGTTTTTTGGTGACCAAGGATAGCAGAACTATCCGAAACGTCCTGTTTTTTACAGTCTTCTGCATGGGAAATTGGGTAGATCTACAGGAACTTCTAGTTTTTTGTTATTGAACTTTCTGCCTTATGAAGTTTCGTAACAGTCCTCGTACCGTGTTATTCGTCTGTTTCTGTATTTACATGTTTATATATATATATATATATATATATATATATATATATATATATATATAGTTTGATAATTTGTGATTAGGGGGAAATATTGTATGAAAAAACGTGCCTAAAAGGGGAAATCGTCTAAAAGGGGAAAAAATCAGGTCGACTTTGCGAAATCACACGCTTTTTATGTAGGAATACGTAAACGGATGGTAACGTCCGTTTCACCACATGATTTACATGCTATTACTTCAATGTTGACCATGTTACGTACCCGTATCTTTTAACACGTACGGATGGTAGACCATTTAAAAAGCGTTGTTGTAAATCTGGTTTCCAAAAGGGGAAATATTTTTTAATGTATTTTATTGTTTTTTTCTTCTCCTTAACGAAACCGCGATGTATCGATTTCCCCGTACAGTAGAAATTATATATATATATATATATATATATATATATATATATATATAAATATATATATATATATATATATATATATATATACATACATACATATACATATACATATACATATACATATACATATATATATATATATATATATATATATATATGTGTATATAATATATATATACATATATATACATATATATATATCTATATATATATATATATATATATATATATATATATATAACGCTAATTCCTACTGTACGGGGAAATCGATATATCGCGGTTTCGTTAAGGCGAAGAAAAAAACAATTAAATACATTAAAAAATATTTCCCCTTTTGGAAACCAGATATACAACAACGCTTTTTCAATGGCCCACCATCCGTACGTGTTAAAAGATACGGGTATGTAACTTGGTCAACATTGAAGTAATAGCATGTAAATCATGTGGTGAAACGGATGTTACCATCCGTTCACGTATTCCTATATAAAAAGCGTGTGATTTCGCTAAGTCGACCTGATTTTTTCCCTTTTTAGACGATTTCCCCTTTTAGGCACGTTTTTTCATACAATATTTCCCCTTAATCCCAAAATAGCAAAATATATATATATATATATATAGAAAGTATAAGCAAAAATAATAGCAAGAAACACAACTTTTGCTGCTCCACTATAAGAAGTATAATTCAATACGTTTCGGTCATTCGACCTTCCTCAGTTGAACAAACACAGTACACTGGTGATAAACACACAACAGAGGGCCTACGGGGCAAAATTGATACGCTTTTTGGAATTAAGTTCATTTCTTTTGTTAAGGCCATAGGGGAAAATAGTACGCAATTGGGCAGTCCAGTAGATTTCACGGCTGAGGAGTTTCTTGTTGGTTTCTATGGTATCGGTGATGCGTTCAATCGGGAGAAAAGCTAAGTCAGTTAATTCATGGGGAGTGTGGTTGAAATGGGTAGCTACAACGCAAGTTTTCTTATTAGTAAGCATGTGGGATTTGTGATTACGAAATCTAACTTTAAATTCAGTAGAGGTAGAACCAATATACTGGACATTACATTTCGAACAAGTTAACAGATAAATAACATTCTTAGTGGTACAAGTGATGTACTGCTTAATGTAGTATGAGCGACCTGTGGCGGCACAGTAGAAAATACGAGAAGATGAGTAGTTTTGACAGAGGTCGCATTTGTTGTTACAAGTAAAAAAACCGGGGGAAGTAAGATCAGGAAGGGGGCACTTATTCTTAAATTTTGAGGGCGCCACTAACTCTTTCAAATTTTTAGTTCTTCTGTAGGCAGGTATGATGGAACCCTCTGGGAAAATTTCTTTGAGGGTGGGAAGGGTGTAAAGCAACTTAATGTGTTTCTTAAGTATTTTGGAAATATTGGGGAGGATTGGGTTAAAGTCAAGTACAAGGGGATAAACCTTTTTTGTGATTTGGGATTTAGGTTTGAGTAAGTCATCCTGAGATAGACTAGTGGCTCGGTGAAATTGTTCATCAATAAGCTTAGGATTATGACCTTGCTGTAAAAGGTAATGTTTATATTCTTGACGACGTTTCATATAGGTATCATCTACGGAACATATTCTACGTAAACGTAATCCAACGCTATAAGGTATTGCATTTTTTGTGTGGATCGGATGAGAACTACTATGCGGGAGGTATAAATGACTGTCAGTAGGTTTAGAATAAATATCAGTAGTTAAATATCCATCTTTTAAGTGAATAGAAACATCTAACACATTAAGTTTAGTGGTAGAATAGACCAATTCGAACTTAATAGTAGGATACAAAGAATTAATGAAATTGGTAAATTCATGAAGTTTGGTTAAGCCATGCGTCCAAATATCGACAATATCATCCCTGTAACGCCACCAGTATCTTGGAGTGGCAGGACCTTGGGTCTTAGCCTTTTCGTCAATTATACCCATAGCTAGGTCTGCATAACTGCAGGCGTTTTTTGAGCCCATTGCAGTTCCATGTTTTTGGACATAGTTAACGTCATTAAATTGGCTGTTATTGGACGTTAAGCAAATGGTAACAGCTTCTACAATGAAGCATCTTCACTTAAAAGATGGATATTTAACTACTGATATTTATTCTAAACCTACTGACAGTCATTTATACCTCCCGCATAGTAGTTCTCATCCGATCCACACAAAAAATGCAATACCTTATAGCGTTGGATTACGTTTACGTAGAATATGTTCCGTAGATGATACCTATATGAAACGTCGTCAAGAATATAAACATTACCTTTTACAGCAAGGTCATAATCCTAAGCTTATTGATAAACAATTTCACCGAGCCACTAGTCTATCTCAGGATGACTTACTCAAACCTAAATCCCAAATCACAAAAAAGGTTTATCCCCTTGTACTTGACTTTAACCCAATCCTCCCCAATATTTCCAAAATACTTAAGAAACACATTAAGTTGCTTTACACCCTTCCCACCCTCAAAGAAATTTTCCCAGAGGGTTCCATCATACCTGCCTACAGAAGAACTAAAAATTTGAAAGAGTTAGTGGCGCCCTCAAAATTTAGGAATAAGTGCCCCCTTCCTGATCTTACTTCCCCCGGTTTTTTTACTTGTAACAACAAATGCGACCTCTGTCAAAACTACTCATCTTCTTCTCGTATTTTCTACTGTGCCGCCACAGGTCGCTCATACTACATTAAGCAGTACATCACTTGTACCACTAAGAATGTTATTTATCTGTTAACTTGTTCGAAATGTAATGTCCAGTATATTGGTTCTACCTCTACTGAATTTAAAGTTAGATTTCGTAATCACAAATCCCACATGCTTACTAATAAGAAAACTTGCGTTGTAGCTACCCATTTCAACCACACTCCCCATGAATTAACTGACTTAGCTTTTCTCCCGATTGAACGCATCACCGATACCATAGAAACCAACAAGAAACTCCTCAGCCGTGAAATCTACTGGACTGCCCAATTGCATACTATTTTCCCCTATGGCCTTAACAAAAGAAATGAACTTAATTCCAAAAAGCGTATCAATTTTGCCCCGTAGGCCCTCTGTTGTGTGTTTATCACCAGTGTACTGTGTTTGTTCAACTGAGGAAGGTCGAATGACCGAAACGTATTGAATTATACTTATTATAGTGGAGCAGCAAAAGTTGTGTTTCTTGCTATTATTTTTGCTTATACTTTCTATATTATCATGAGAGAAACACCCTGGCATCCTATTTGGATCCTTTTGTTGGGAGTACATTGTTTGGGTATGTTGAACTTTCTTATTCTCGTTATATATATATATATATATATAATATATATATATATATATATATATATATATATATATATAATATATATATATATATATATATATATATATATATATACATATATATATATATACATATAGTTATATATATATACATATATATATATATACATATATATATATACATATATAATACATATATATATATATATATATATATATATATATATATTATATATATATATATATATATATATATATATATATATATATATATATATATATATATATATATATATATATAATATATATATTATAATATATATATATATATATATATATATATATATATATATATATATATAAACCTTCAGTGAAATATCAGAATACAAATATATTTCAAGTCCAGGAAAAAGGTGAACGAATTTTCGGCACAACAGTGCCTTCATCAAGTTACAACCTTCAATGAGAAAGAAAAATAAACGAGACTTGAAACTCAACAACACAGAAGAAAGCTACATAAAAGAAAGCAACAAAAAGGGAAGTCAACCGTAGCAGATGTCTGTAAAGAACTAGAAGAAAAGAAAGCAAACCTAAACGAAAAAACTCACCAATAAAGGGCTTGGTAAGAAAATGAAAGACCTGCTTAACGAGCCCTAACTCTGGGTTTCCTGGTCTGGCAGTCGAAACCATCGTTGACATTAAGACCCATAGGTGAAATAGTTTGCAATTTGTTCCACATCCAAATGTTTTCTAAATGCTTAAGTCTTTACGGGAATTATTCAAAATAACCATTTTATTTTCATAGGAAGCATTTTCTGGAATGAAGGGAGGGTTCAAGGTTTGAAGGATTATAACATTGAAATGACTAGGGGAGTGCGAAGCCAAGTGAGAGTACAACTCAGCACAAGACCTGAGAAAAATAGACCCCGAGCCTCCACCTTCCTCCCTTACCACCTTCTGAAGAGCACTACGGTGGTTCGCCATCCGCTCTTTCAAATTTTGTGTCATTCCGACGTACTGCATACCACAAAAAGGGCAAAAAATACAATAAACAACCCAAGTAGCCATACAATTCGACTCCCTGGCCTTGACTTTAAAAACCTTACCACAGGAGTGACTCCGGATAACGCTACAATTAACTAGGTCAGTGCAGAGTTTGCAGTTCTTATTACAATGTTTGCTTGGTCCCACTGTTGAAGTCCCCCTCTTGATTTTGGCACGTACTAACAGCCTTCTCAAATTTGGAGGTTGGCTGAATGCCAGTAAAGGTAAATTTGGGACAACTTCTTTCATAATAGGTGAGAGATGCAGCAGGGGTTGGTGTTTACGTAGAAGTTCTTTTACGTCCGGTAACCCTGGGTGATATTCAATCACTAAGGGGACCCTTTGAGAAGACACTTCTCTCCCATAATTCGTCACCTCTCCTACATTGAGGGCACGGTCAATTTCACGGGTCACCTTAGAATAGGAGTGACCACGCTTTTGAAGGGCCCTGGACAGTTCCTCGCATCTCTTCCTGGTAAGTTCTTGAGTAGAACAAATAGCTTTAATGCGTTTAGCTAGGCTAAACGCTAAACTCCGTTTAACATGACCAGGATGGCAACTATCAGCAGATAAGTAAAGCATTGTATCGGTAGGTTTACGATAAACATCCGTCTCCAGGACCCCACCGTTCTTAACAATGACCTTAACATCTAGAAAGTTAACACACTCAGGCGATAAATCAGCAGTGAACCTGATAGAGGGGTGAAAAGAGTTAAGCTTCTCCAAAAAAGAGTAGAATTTATCACTCCCATGACGCCAAATTAAAAAACAGTCATCTATGTACCTCCAGAACACTTCCGGAAGGAAGTCACATTGCGAGAAAAATGACTTTTCAAACTCTGCCAGAAAAATATTGGCGTAAGCCGGGGCCATCTTAGTTCCTATTGCAGTACCTGAAGTCTGCAGGTAAAGGTCTGAGTTGAACTCAAAAACATTTTTCTTGAGGACAATCCCTGCCATCCCACAAATGCCGGACACTACGGCCTTTGGAAAGTGTCTCCTACTTAAAAAACTACGTAACGCCTCAATACCATCCTGATGGGGGATAGAGGGATACAATGCCACAACGTCAATTGTTGCCAACAAAGTTCCCGGGGGAAGGGGGGCAAGCTCTCTAAGTTTTCTAAGGAAATCAAAAGTGTCTTTAAGATACAAATCTATCCCTGGGACAAGGGGGCTTAAAAAATGGTCCACTAATTCCGACAACCGTTCAGTGGGAGACCCATTACCTGAGATTACCGGTCGACCTGGTACCCTCGCCTTGTGCACTTTGGGTAAAACATAAAACCTGGCAGGCTTAGTGTCTATTGGAGAAGCATAACTCGCCATGTCCGCGGTGATAACAGACTCATTTTGTAATTTTTCAAGTAAAGAATTTACAGAGGCCACAATATCATCCATTGGATCCTCTTCAAGTTTAATGTAAACCGAAGAGTCAGCTAAATGTCTCTCACATTCACAAATGTAGCTTTCCCTATCCATGATAACAACAGCCCCTCCTTTGTCAGCCCCCTTAATAACAATGTCATTACAATTTTGAAGAGTCTTCAAAACCTGAAACTCAGGTATGGAGAAGTTAGAAAAGTAACGATTCTCAGAAGCAGATAAAATATCATTAGTCAGAATAGAAATGTAGGCCTCCAAAAATTGATCACCGGGTGGAGGTTTAAACTTGGAAACCGGTTTAAATTTAGAAACGGGATCCTTCTCCAAAGCGGAATCCTCCTTACCATAAAAGAAATGCTTCAACCTCATTCTCTGAGCAAAATCCTGAAGTCCCTCCATCAAGTTCAAGCGGTTAACCTGTTGTGGGACTGGAGCGAAACTGAGCCCTTTAGACAAGATCTTGAGTTCTGTAGTAGAGAGGTCACGTCTAGAAAGATTAATTACTGGGTAAAACTGATCTTTGCGTAATAAGACTGGTTCCATTGATCGGTGAAGGTACCCTGATGTAATAGGCTCACTCGGTGTAAGTGATTCTCTGGAGGGCGTCTCATCCTTGTCCTCAATTTTGTCATTAGTGTCCGTGTACATACCCTCAGCATTCGTAGATACTGCCAAACAGGCATTAACACTTTCCGAAAACGATGGTGATGTCTCGACGGGCGTAGAACATGAAAGAGTACGCTCTGGAGTTAGCCTAATATCTTCCGAGCAAGATACAGATTCCTCCCGTATTACCCTACTATTCAAACGGCCCCTTCCCGTAGTGGTAAGTTCTAAAAACTCCGTAGAGTGCGAGTTCAGTCTAGCCTGAGATCTTGTAACTCTCTGGGAAATTGAGGCCCCCACTCTGGAATCACACGAGGAAGCAGGACGCAATACATTCTCCTCAAAAGGCTCCAGTTGCGACGAAATTGAAGACTCAACTATTACCTCAGTGGAAGGGTCGCAGACGGAACGACCACCGTTCCGTGGTGGTATATATATATATATGGTATATATACATATATATATACATATATATATACCGTGCCCAATTTTATTGTGTATTTTTTAAATTGTACGTTTGGCCGTGTCAACGATCAGTTGCATTTTTGCCACCTGATGAAGGGTTTAAACCCGAAACCTCGTGGAATTTTTCACAAACTTTTAGCACTATTTACTACTTCATTTTTACCTATATATATATATATATATATATATATATATATATATATATATATATATATATATATATATATATATATATATGGGCAATTTCACAGTAAACCAACACAGAATTATTATATATGCGTATTTTTTTTGTTAATTAGTTTCATTTGTTTTATTATGTTCAGGGCCAATCTTTAGATGTACAGAGATAGCCTAAAAATTTTCATCTTGCTACTTCAGTTTTGAAAAAATATTTAGGTCCTATGGAAAATATAACGGGCGAACATTGACATACATAACGGGTGTAACACATTGACATACAAAATAGAAATGGCTATTTTTCAGAAAGTTTATCATGTACATACGTTTTGCCATTTTCTGAGGATGATATGTAGCAGTACTTAATAACTAACCCATTTGAGTCACTTTTTGATTAATATTAAACTCAGGAGACCATAAATTGTAAATGTATGTCAATGTAACACCCGTTATGAAATTGTGTTCGCCCATTATAAAAAATGCTGATAAAATGCTGAAACTCAAAAAGTTTGCCATATATATGGACCTTGCCAATAAGTTAGGTTGCTATGTTGTGATGGTTTGTAATAAACATGGTAACATCAATTAATGATGTTCACTGAACATAATAAAACACATGAAACTAACATAGAATGGAAATTAACCCTAATGTGATGCTACCTTGTTGGTTTACTGCGTAACTGCCCATATATAACCCTAAATGGTCACTTTGGGCGACACAGTAAAAAATGGTCACTTTGGGCGACAACCAGTTAATTAAATATATTTGCATATTCATGCAGGTAAAGATTAGACAAAAAATACCTTAATGATCTTCAGGAACGCCCTCAAGTTGAATATATGTCCAATTACCTGTGTGACGTTTTATTAAATAAAACAAATAAATTGGTATTGCGCAATAAGGCTGTGTACACCTAACTTACCAATTTTTTACATGCATGATTTACACCCCCAAATTTCAATAGTAAATTAATACATAATGGGATTATAGTGCAACTTACCAATAGTAACCCCAAACAGAGGGTGCTAGGATACTTTTATATATTTCAAAACTTTTGAAATAACATACAGGGAATGGTTGTTATAACGTTGCAAACATTTAGGCGACACGTATATATGTACCCCTAATGTCAATGTCACCTAAAAGTACCATTTTTTCACCCGATATGTCGCCTAAAGTGACCATTTAGGGAAATATATATATATACAGGCCTAGTGTGTGTGTGTGTGTAGTACAGGGTTCCCCTGGCATTCTTTTTATGAGGCGGCACCATCACAGTTTTTGGCCACCACCTCATAGAAATTTGCTATACAGTACCTGCAACATGAACTGTATTAGCTGTGGAAGTATTGATAGTTCTCACTCACTGAAGGTGCTAAAGTTGGCATCATAGTACCCCCAAGGACTCATACCACCTCACATTCTTTAAAACCCAGGGGAAACCCTGAAGTATACGTACGTAATGTTTCGAACGCCTGTGCCAGTGCCAGTGCCAGTGCCAAGCAAGTATGATACTAGGCTATAAGTTTTTGAGTCGCCACTCCTGAAGAAATTTCGCTCGAATGACGTGTGGGCATGGTAAAACCTGTTGGCAAAAGTTTGCACCACGGAAGACTGTACTAGCCACCATCCTGACAGATCGAATGGCAAAGCTGCATGTTCAATGCAGCAATGCAGTGAGTGCGGGAGCTAAATTGTCAGTGTTCACTACGAGTGTATCCTTACCGTACATAGGCTTGACAAGGTATAATTGATACTTGGAATTCACTAATCGGTTAACAAAGTAAAAGTTTACTGGAAATTGACCGTACAAATACCTAGTTTTGCAGTGCTTTTTGATGATTTACTAGCTTTAATTGTGATTGTCATGTTGTCTCTGTAATTATTTTCATCACTTAGACATAAACCATCTTCCTTCAGTAATTTCATCTGTTTCAAAACTTAAACCACAAGCTGCGGTCTTCAACAAATCCCCCCCCCCCCCCAAATTCTGATTGGTTTTGCTGGAAGAAGTGTGCTATAAACACGAAGGGATTTTTTCCATGAACACACACGGTTCACATGTGGCTCTTGATTGGTATTGGAGCAAAGTTTAAGTTTTGTGCCCTGCTCAGCAGGGTTCAGTTAAAATCTACATGGAAGTAGCTTTACATGGCTTCAGTCATGAATTTTGGACAACCTAAAATTTGGTGGGACAACCAGATTAAAACAACTTGTCCCTGGGACAACTGATTTTTTACCCTCATTTCAACCCCTGTCACTTAAACCACAATTGGTTCTGATGGGTTACCATGATGAAAAAGCACACAACTCCAAAATGGGTTATGAAATCAGGAATCATATGGCTTGTTTGGGGAGTTGTGGCCAATAATTTCGCTCGATCATACGCCTTTCCACACCACCTTGTAACACTCATTGAACAAACGAATGAGACTCAAAGTTAGAATAGCTCCTAAGAGTGCATGTATTTTCGTATTCGTTCATTTGAACATCTACATAGGGGTCAAACATTGTGAAATGCATACATGTGTGCTATATCTATCTTGCATCTCTATGTACTGGTCTTACACATATCAGATGAGTGAGTGTTACTCCTTGATGATCTATGGAAGGCCGACTTGACATAAACACTCCGGAGTACATGATATATAGTATACAGTTATAGGGCCTAGAAAGAACACACTGAAAACTGGTTGGTAATAAAAAATAAAATTTAAAGAGGACCGGGCAACAGATTTTTTCAGAAGTCAGTGATGAGAACCAAGTAATTTTTTGGGGGGCCTATTGCCTAACATTAGTAGCCCTATCTTAGCCTATAGCCTGGGCCTAGACTACAGTATACCCAAGGGAGTAAGTATACAATACAGGACCACTTGAGGGTTGCATCTAAGCATCCTGATGCGTGGATATGAAGTCGAAGTTTTGGGAAATGGGTAGGCTAGGCCTAACTTAGTCAAAATAATGTGTTGGTGTAGCCTAGGCCTAGGCCAGATTGCATAGTTTGTTAATTGGACACAGAATTTAATTGTTAAGTTCGCTTTGCACCTGGGCATGGGGTGCAGGGGGCCTGCTGGGATGCAGGGGTAAAACCCAGCTGGTCCTGGGGGCGACATCTGCTACAAAAGATGGTGATCACTTGGTCCTGTCTGAATTGTGTACTGAGTGTAATTTTTTTTAAGTTAGTCTGGAGCGTCAGGATTTCACTTGCACCCCGCCAGTCTTTTGCTCAATTCTTTGCCTGTGTGCTGCACACCAATTATTGAACCAAACTGAATTATTGCGTGACGATTCATCTTAAAATCAGTAAATAAATTGAAAATGCGCACGGAAAAAGTTCCGCGCGACTGACAAACTGTGCAATCCGGGTTATAGGCCTAGGCCTATGCAGAAAGGCCTGTTCGGCAGGATATGATCATATTTTGTGTGGGACTCAATGTAAATCTAGTGGAAACACACCGCAGCGGAAAATTTTATAGCTGCTGTTTTGACTGAAAGAGGGATTTGCATCACCCAAATTTGACTTTTACTTGGTGGTAAGCCCCGCACATAATTGTCTTTACTGCTTCCCCTTGGGCAGACACAAACAATTCACTGCTCAAGGACACATCCTGGTGAGCATAAAAGATACCATGTGTAATTAAAACATTCTCTGTGCATGCTGTGTAATATGAGCTGTTCTGCATCTTTTGAATTTTGTAACTCTGATGTCAATCAAAGAGTAGTCACCAGTTGAGACTTTTGGTCACCCTCAACTAAAAGTCATACTTGGGGTGATGCGAATCTGTCTTTAAAGCTACAGTCACGGTAGTTTGCACATTGCAGTACAAAAATATATAGTCAGTTGGTAAGTTGTACCCCAACTCGAGTGAATCCTTACGGCACTATGCCAAGTGATTTCCTTCATCTACGCCAAAGATCTTCATTTCTGAGTGCATGGAATGCAGACTGGGGGCCGAGTTAGTTGGGGTTGATTTGGTTTGGGGCCGACTTGGCTCAAAAGCAGGCCTAGGCCCTAGGCCTAACTTACTGTCAGGCCTATTTGAGTTTATTCGGGTGCATTTTTAAGTGTTCCAAATGCTGAATTTTCAGACCTAGGCCTAAGTCTTGTCCTACCCACCCACCCCCTTCCCCCATATTGAAGCTGGAGTTGACCTTAGTTCCAGCATCACACCGTAGGAACTACAATCTTCCTCCTCCTCCCCCTCGCAAAAATGCCAGGATCCTCCCCTATGTGTATCTTTCAAGAAGATCCATTAGCAATTTGCCACAAGTCTGTAGTGGTATGAAGGCCCCAGGGCTAGAAATGAGATTCATAAAGGGCATAGCCAATATGAGCAAAATGGCTATTGCCCTGGAAATTCATGTATGTTATTTCATAGGACATTTTTGAGAGGCACCACAGCCATGAGTAAGGGCACGATAGCCTTGGTTATCAGTGGCCAGTGCCATTGGTTATTTCGAGCCCTGAGGTCCTAATGAAGTATGAAGTGGAATATTAGCTAGATGCTTGTTGAAGGGGTAGGTTCATAAGCTTCAGTCCCAAAGACCAAGAATTGGAGAGACCTTAAGTTCTACAACTGACCAGGACTCGAAAAATCCGATGTGCTGGGTGCCCGCAGCTTCCTATCCCAATATTCGGGCTTCCAACATTAATGATTAAAAATCCTGTTGGGCTACTGCCAGTAACATTGCAAAACCTTTGCAGGTTCTATACTTGGATGAGAAGTAAGAAGAGTAAAAACATGCTGCCGTACCTCTAATCTATCGTAAAAATTCTTCTCAGGTTAGCCTAAACCGTAATATAGCCAGATTCTCTAACAGAGCAAACGGTAAAACGGAAACTTTCAAAGCACGCAGTATTTCAGTGCCATCACTTGACTATTTCACACCACCCTACCATGTATTACCTATCCATGCATACAGATTGTAGGCTATCACATGCTATAGTTTCATACAGCAACTGGTACGTAAAGCATGCACGTACTATATATCTGTAGGTACATATCTGTTCGATGCTGTGTGTAAATCAATGGTGCTTGTACTGTACCCGTAGCTTAAGCATGAATATGCATACGAGTGTATCTAACTTTCGTGCACAGCTGGCTTACCAGGCCATGGTTCAGGTATATCATAATTTCGTAAGTCATAAATGTACAAAGGACAATTTATACCATACAAGTTAACTTGCATATTTTTGTGAAAAAGCACCCACTGTTATTTGTGCAAAATATGACTGACAACTGCAATTTTAGCAGTATAAGCAGTGATCGATACCAGTATGCACTTCCCTATACCATGCTGGATGTCTTTAAAACATGTACGTATATCAACCTTTTATACAGAGCTTGTGTGTGTATCATAATGAATGGGTGTTTGCATTTAGTTACGGACCTACACATGCACTGTAATTTTTGCTGTGCTTCGCCCTGCGTTTCACTTGAACTTGAACCTGGCCGAAGCTATCGGTGTTTGCGTTCACTTACAAACATTTACCAAACATATGGTTTTTTTATTGCAAATTCGTTTCGCTATCTCAATTGAATGATGAGCGTTCATTGATTTCACATCAGTTCAGTGTAAAAACCGAATGCCATAAATGAAGAAAATATACTGTACATCAGGACATCAAAAAGAAGAAAGAAACAATACAAAGGCAAATTATGTTGCATGTTTTTCACAAGAAATCATCATTATGTTTGAATTCTTGCTATTGTATAATCTCGCGAAAAAATTATCATTATAGCAGTAATTTTCGATTTATGGCCCAAACTCAAGGGCTACATAGGGCATGAAATTGCTTCAAATCAGAACAAAGCTAGAGCAAACTTTGAATTAATAACAACAAAAGGTGACATGTTTTATCTCTATTTCTTTCAAAAATCAACCACCTTGGGAGATAATTTTCATAAATAATTTATGAACAAACAAATGAAAGTATTACACCTGCTCAGTCTGTTACCAAAAAGCCTGATGGGCTACCTCTTTGAAAAATATTTTTTTGAGCCCTGCCAACCCTCTCTGCAAATAAACTGTGGAGCTCAAATTCCTGGCAGGCATGGATCTCATGAATGCTGGCCTGTTGACCTTGTGTTGAAATTCATAGTAGGTACAGTATGCTAGGCTTAAGTGGTGGAGCATCAGTACCTGGTAAGAACAGATCTGAAGAAGAAACCTCAAAGCTACAAATTAGTTGGGTATGCTAAAGCTAATCCTCAGAGGTTTGTCTGCCAGATGAGACAAGAGCCTATGCTTGGAATTCCATGACATAATCCATTAATCCTACTATGGGAATGAGGGGAAAACACCACCCTCCCCCCCCCCCCCCACCTTCATAAATTCCTAACCCTCAGCAAAATTTGAGCAGAGATTTTCTGTCCACGTAGCAAATTGATCTTTTGGATCAATATGCAAACTCTTTCTGCATCACACTTTTGTTTGCTCCAATTAACCCGAGGGTAAAACTTCAGCAGGGTTTCGAAATTGGGGCTTAAATTTGTGCCCTTACAAATTGGGAGATTCTTGTGTACATGGTATGATGGATATATTTCCTTCTTACAACACACATAAATGAGATAACTCTCCTTTTTCCTTTTGTCAGCTTACCTGTCATCAGATATGTCAACTGCAGAGGGTGAATTACTATTTGTATATGGTACTTTGAAGAGAGGACAGCCAAACCATAATGTCATGACAGATTCAGGGAATGGAATGGCAACCTTTGTGTGCTGTTGCCAGACAGTTGATAAGTATCCGCTTGTAATTGCTACAGCTGCAAACATTCCATTCTTGTTAGTACAGAAGAAAGGAGAAGGACATGTAAGTATGATATCTGTACTCCAAAAAGATGTGATTGCTCTAAAAGGATCACATTTCTCTTCCAAGAAGCTGGTCTCGTTTTCTTTCTCTTGGGTCAAATGCTGTCAGTGACTCCAACCCTGCAATGGATTGATTAGGGTCGATGGAGTTTTGAATTCTGAGCATGGTGTACAATTTGCTTCATGAGCATGAAGCATGGGTCATACCATAGGTTTGTGCTGATCTCTCTTTCTCTGTAAAATGCTAGCAAACCTCATGTTAAATTATTGAGAGTTATCCACTGAACTTCCTTACCTAAATCTCAAGGACCATGGATAGAAACAGTTTGGAAGTTTGGATGTGAGGTTCCTTTGTGGGAAATTTGGGTATTTTGAGGGAAGTTTTGGTAATTGGACGGAATAGACCTTTTCTGTACATGAATATGTAGATGAAGTAGTGGACAATTTGACTCTCTTCCCAGAAATAAAACATATTTTCTATTGGCAAGGACAGTGTGCGAGCACCAGGTCAAGTGTAAACATTCTGAGTTTGGCACTTTACAACCTTGGTGTTGGTGTACTGTGTAGTTAGTTAGTTAGATGAGGTTTAACGTCCCAGTTTCCAACCAATTGGTTCAAGTCGAGACGACCACGGCCTTTTTTCCAGTTGTGGCTCACTGGCTTGGTTTTCCTACTCCATTGCTTATGCTGAGCACCAAGCACAAAGGCAGTAGGTTCCATTTTTAAAGTCTTTGGTATGACCCGGCCAGGATTTGAACCCAAGACCTTCCGGCTGCAAGTCGGATGCTCTAACTAACCACTTGCAGCCAGAAGGTCTAGGTGTACTGTGTAGAACTCAGACACCAGGATGAAGCTGCAAATGCAAGCACTGTTGTAGACTGTAAGCAACCAGTCATAGTGAGACAACCAGAGTTAATATGATGCACCTAACATAGTAATGCAAGTGTTTTCAATTATCTCTTGCTTAATTTGCATATACATTGAAGAACATGAATGGAACAGGGCTGTCCTTATGTCCTCAAGATAATCCTCTCACAACATTGTAAGCTTTATTACAAGAGCCATTTCAGAATGGGATATGAGCCCTTCTCAACTAGTATGAGAAACTAACTCACCATTTATCTTCATCTGTTTTCAGTTTGCAGGACTGGAAAAAACAGTTCATTTCCTGGGAAGTCAGTCACTTTTTTAGCAATTTTTTACATGTTTCCATGCACAAAAAAAGCTAAATTTTCCTCCAGTTGCCAAATTTACAGTATGGCAAGGAGCTTCCCACATTTCCTGATTTTCTTCCACCAGCATAGCAAACATACCTGGGAAGTGTCAGGC
This sequence comes from Holothuria leucospilota, assembly GCA_029531755.1. Taxonomy (NCBI): domain Eukaryota; kingdom Metazoa; phylum Echinodermata; class Holothuroidea; order Aspidochirotida; family Holothuriidae; genus Holothuria; species Holothuria leucospilota. The sequence goes on along the minus strand of CM055969.1, from coordinate 40,658,136 downwards.
ATTAGATTAGATGAAACATTCCTTTCTGTAATACCTTTTTACCTTTTTTTTTGTGCAGAATATTTTAGGAGAAGTGTGGGAAGTGGATACCAAGATGCGTGATACTTTAGATTACTTTGAAGGGTATCCCGGATATTATGATCGTGTCAAAATTGATGTTGTCAAAGAAGGCACAGCAAAACATTCTGAGGACGGTAGTAACTCAAAGAAACTGCTTACTTGTTGGGTGTATGCCATACGATGTTACAGTGATGAGATGTTACAGAGAAAGCATTATGCTGATTACGACAGCTACGGAGAACATGGACTACCGTACAAGAAAGAGTAAGTGCACTACCTGTACGATATCAAGTGTTCTAGAAAGGATCCGTCAACAGGGTTGGGAGTCACCAGCAATTTTGTAAGTCACTTGCGCAATTCAAAATATTACGCACTGTGTAAGAACTTCCTTGAAGTGGACCTAAAGTCTAGAATTACAAGAATGTATATTGTAGAGTTTGGAAAATAAATTTCATTCATCCAACTCCCATTTTCATAGCTTACTCCATTGCTGAGAAATAAAATGTTGGAACTTATTCACTTAATTTAAAATAGTCGATTGGGCAATAACTTGTGAAGTCCTTCTTGTACAACTCACATGAACTGCTTTTGTTTCCTTTTGAAATTAAGATGTTTATAGGACCTTGAAACAATTACAGTTCCCTTGCATGGTATGTTGTACAGAGTGGACTTATATAGCCAAGTCACCCTATAACAGTAAGACAGTGATCACATTTTGGCACAAGGTACAGTAGCTTTCGAAAGAACAACAAAGACTGTAATTTGAGTAGTAAAAGAATGACCTCACAAATTATTGTGCAATCCACCATTTTAAATTGAGTGAATAAGCTTCAACATTTTATATCTCAGCTCAGGAATGTCCTGTGAAGATGGGAGTTGGACCATTTGGTTGCATTTTTCAAGCTTTGTAACATATATTTTTGAAATTTTAGACTTTAGGTACACTTTAAGTGGCATTCACAAAAACAACTTACTGTTGTAAAGATACTCAACCTAAACTGGAAAAAGTCCACAAGAGCCAATCATGTGTGGTTGCATCATATTGTGTCACATTTAAGCCAATCACATCTTCTGTTATTGTTGAAACAAAGCCCATGGTCTTTCTTTGGTCACAAGTGTGCGGTCCTATGCCTTGCACAACTTTTCATGTGCCTCTGGAAGTGTTGCTATGGCTTTCTGTACTTACGACATTTCTGAAGTCTGCATACAATTGGGCACAATATTTACGTTCGTTTCTCTTATGGAATACCAATTACGCAAGATGCTAAGTCTGATTTGTGCAACTTTTTGTGCAGGAGCATTCTTTGTTAATCTGGCCCAAAACTAGAGGTATTCCATAGGGGTAATTCCAGATGGCAATTAGCTGGCAAAATTATGCCAGGGCACCAAGAGAAAGCTTTAAAGGAGCAAGGCCAACATTTCAAAACGACTGGGCAGTAAGTAGAATTAATGCAAAAGGACCCTTAGACCACTATGGTCTTCAGCATAGGTACTCTTTGAGGGCTAGCATTAAGGTAAAGTGTAATGTTCCAAGGTCATGGTTGCTGGTTCCTTAGGTTTTTCAATCCTTGTCAAGCATTCACTACATTACAAAATATCTCTTTTCCTGATGTGGACCCTTTCTGTAATGACACACTATCTGTGCATGAACTGTCACTGAAAGTGTGACAGTTGAGCAGGAACTGATGTCACATGCCAAAACTGCTCTTCAGAATATGATGAGAGCAATTGTAACTAAAAATGTAGTTTCGGGAACCGTAACCACTGTTTATGGAAGCGATTGGTACTATCTAGAAATTTTCACTTCACTGAATGGTAGTCATCTCAGATGCCACAAGAAAGTATTGAACTGAAGAAGAAATCATTATACAGCAGATCGCTTTCACAGAACTGTCTTGTTTGAAAGATTCAGACTACAGCTTTACAAGGTTACTCACACACTACGCCTGGTGCAGAATACAAATAGCCTGTGCCAGTTGACACCAATAAGGCTGGGCCCAACATGAGGCTAAGCCAAGCTAGGCCCAGTGTCTCACTGAGCAAGACTGATAAAACAATAAGTTAACAAAAAAATGTTGTACTTTGTTAGTTGTTACAGTATGTACTGATAAACACAACTTTGCTTTGGTATGATATAGGCCCCTACAGCTATTACTGCTCCTTTCCTCAACTATAAACTGTTAGTATTAATGGGCTAGTAGTACTAGGCCTAGTAGGCCTACTGGCTAGATGACAGTAGGCCTTTGTTTAAACTGAAGCATGTGATATGGTAACAAAAATACATTGAGCTAGGCTGCAGTATGAAAACTGATCACAATATAGTCTAGTAGGCCTACTGAGAAAGCTGCTCTTGGATAAAATTACTGATATGAAGCCCGGCCTACACAGCAGTACAATCAGATGCCAGGCCTGTCAGATGTGTGTTACTTATCTAGACTGCAACAGTATCACTACATTATAGCCTTTTGACCAACAATACAAATCTCTTACATTACTAGGCCTACAAAAAAGTTTATCACAACCATACTGCTGCAGGAGTTTTCAACAAAAATTTCATGTAGGCCACTAACAGCCTCTGTATACAACGGCAGTAGGGCCAACACAAAGTGTACAGCACCAGCCCTATTAGTCTGAAGAAAGCTAGGCCTGACATGAGTCTAGGCCTAAAAAGTTACTTGGTTTACTTCTGTTCTGTGTCAATTACTGTGGGGGTTGATAACATCACAATGCATGCCGCACGCTCATATGCATGGCGTACACTGTTTTCGATAAACACGGCCATGATGTGATGCAGTATGAAGCTGTGAGTGCATGATGGCTGACTTCTGTGCTCATCTGCATGTACTCAACGATGTAGAAAGGGTTACTATTACAAATAGTTAGGACTACAGAAAACTAATGAACGTTTAAAGTCAAGCTAGCATACCCTGAGAAAAGAAGAAAGAGTAAATGTCACATAACACTATGCAGACCAGTAAATGGCCTTTTCACTGACAAACAGTATCACAAACAGAGAGCTAGCTGTAAGAAAAATAAGTTTTCCGTTATGTGATTGCAATTTTTAAACTTTGTGTCAGTATCACCTGCCGATGAACATTTCAGGATACCTTATCTTGCGCACATAACTTACCTAATTCATTCAGACGTTTGGACATTGAAAAATGTTTATAGTCTTATTTTACAATGTAAAGACCATCATTTTCTTAGTGACTGCTTTACAATTATGTACACGTGGTAAGAAATATGCAGTACTTGTGGCAGTTCTGATCATGAACTGCTTCTTCAGATAACATGTCACAAAGAAACTGTCACATGAGCTGATCCTGTGTAATCAGAAATATGTTTATGAGAAGCTGCGCTTCCATTAACATCATAAGTCTGGTTGCAGAAATTGGGATTCTTATGTGTTTTAGGTTTACCCTTTGAAAGAGCTTAAATGTTACTTGCTACTGCTTGTTTGTTCCATTAAATTTTACCATCTCGCATGTATGAGAATGCCATGTCTCTCATTTTAGACCATTTTAAGCCTGACATCTTATTAAGTCTCGCTTACACCATATATGCTTCTCCTCAAAGAAGTTTCTGTAGAAGGTTGGTGGCCAGACTCCCAAGTCTGCACTACTCAGTGCTATGCCATTTCCTAGCATGACAGCCGGCAGCCTCATTGTGTAGTTTCTAGGTACAGATCTTTGGAAAAGTGCATTTTATAGCATATGAAGTCAGAATTAAAGTTTATTTGAACTTGACCTGTTGGACAAATTTATAAATAAATAATATTTTTATCTTTTAAAACACAGTTCTAGAATTTGACCCTCTCAGTACCCTGTGTAGCCTTGGAAAAGTAATGAATAACAGTATTCCTGAAAGAAAGATTTGTCTGAACAATCTGTGTCTGCATTTCAGGGTTTTTCAGTCATTAGTGCATCTCATGTCTGCATCCTTCTATTTTTTCAGAGATGATGATTATCCCGAGTACTGATGCAAGGATAACCTCATAAAGCACAGAAGTCTTGCCTCATCAAATCATAGCTGTGTCAAATGCTCTTGTGACCAAACATTTCTAAAGCATTCCCTTTGATACCATTTTCTTTTGTACTCCTCTAGAATATATTACCTTCAAAGAGCCAGGAAACAGATACGGAATATAAGCATATCCATGGACTGAAGCATCCAAGTGCAAGTTTGACTACCAGCTCAGGGAATAATTCAACTGATTTTCTTTTAGATACTGCTTTGCAAGCTTTTTATATTGCCAGACAAATGCAAAGATATGTCCAAGATTTGGTATGAATAACCTAAGGTTTTCACTGATTTGATGAGGGAATTAGTAAAATATCCAAACCTCATGAGAGGTTTGAACATTACATGATTCACTGCAGCTTTGAAAATGTTCTGTCAGATCATGAACACGAAAGTATTCAACATACCATTTAGCAGCTTATTAGATCTCTCTTACTTGTTACATGTATAGTAAAAGCAGGGCAGGGTTCCACCACCTGCAGGGATGTGCCCATGCTGACTTACTTCAGGCAGGACAGCCTGGCACTAAAACTTTTCACCCCACACTTAAAAAAAAGTCATGAAATGTGCATGCCCAGTACTATTTCCATATAGTACAAGCTAATCTCTAATTAATTTCTTCCCCTTATACCCTTACTCCAAAATGAATATGAATGAGCCTGGCTCACAGAATATTCTGGGTGCATCACTGTATTGCTGGGGTACTTAAAACTTTGACATCATTATCATTCTTACGTAGTATTTGAAAGGTCGCATTCAAAGTTGACACCACATGTTGTGACTAGTGTTGGAACGGCTATCGGTATTCACTATTGGTATCGGCCAATATTCTCCATTTTCAACATACATCGGTATCGGTAAAATGTACCTTAATTGCAGACATTACCTATCCGATATTTATCGTTCCATATGTCATGTAAGTGGTACACTATTTGAGTACTTTTTAATGCAAGGTCCAGTATTTTCTGAACCTCATCAAGATGAAACGACATTTCATTATTGTGTCCCATAGCTTATGGTTCATTGCCGAATGCTCATTTCCCAAATATCGGTATCGGCCGATATTGAGAACTGAAATGTCAATATCGGTAGTATTGGCTTCTTGCTGTATCGGTTCAAAACTAATTTTGGCATAATGCAGTTTCTTGTTAAACTTGTTTTTGTCCTGTAGTGTACATAATTCTCCTGTTGGGAATTATGCTGTTAGATTAGATGCAATTGTTGTCCATATTGTGAACAATGCTTAAGTGACAATTGTTCATTGTGTATTTTGCTGTGCCTTCATATAAGAAGTGTCATCAGTTTCCTTTATCATCAGTTATGGTGGGATACCAAAGAATTGTGTTTCAATTGGTTCATACATTTAATGCCAAAAGTATTTTGTTGAGGACACAGTCAGCTTGTAAGAGGGGTGTGGGTAAATAAGCCTTTTGGGACAGTAGCAAGTTATCATGATTGAAATATGAACAGACAAGGTAATAGGATACTGATAGTGCCTGTATCAAGTCTTAATAACAAAGTTAGGGACTTGAACTTGTTTGATAGGTTTCATTTCATTGGAGTACTCCCTTGTACACATTGGGGGTAGGAGGTGGTCACTGGTCATACAGGAACTGCTCTCTGGTCCTATGTCTCTTTGTCCCGACATCTTTGTAAATTCTAATAAGTCTGCATGGAGGTCAGTATTAAGATAAGGGTTAGGTTAAGGTGAGAATACTAGGGTTACCTGTCAGAATATTAAGGTAACATTTAATACAGTCATATGTACGGAAACAAATGGAGAAATAGTTTGTTGATGAACTTTAGATTTATAGCAATTATTCTTTGTGGTAGAAATTTATAGTCACTAGTTTGTTGTGCTTATTGTGTCTAGCTCAAGTCCTAAGGGGTTCCATTTCCATGGGATTCCTTGCTTGAATTAACACTCTTTTAACACATATATGTGCACTTAAAGGGCGAATTTTCTCATCCAGATTGGTTAAAGATTCAAAATCCTCTCTACAAAGGTTAACTTCACCCCACCAATCTCAGCACTAGTATGAGTTTCTCCCACTGAACAGCTTCAATACACAAGGAGTCTAGGAGAATCCTCATAGAGCCGAAGCCACTAACTTGCCACTAAGTTTCAACCATCCATCTTCATTTAATTGGGTAATTTGGATGTGTTGGTTCTCTGTACAGGAACTCTGCTGTGCAACAGGCTTATATACATTTGGGTACAGGCACTCTGCTGTGCAACAGGCTTATATACATTTGGGTACAGGCACTCTGCTGTGCAACAGGCTTATATACATTTGGGCACAGGCACTCTGCTGTGCAACAGGCTTATATACATTTGGGTACAGGCACTCTGCTGTGCAACAGGCTTATATACATTTGGGTACAGGCACTCTGCTGTGCAACAGGCTTATATACATTTGGGTACAGGCACTCTGCTGTGCAACAGGCTTATATACATTTGGGTACAGGCACTCTGCTGTGCAACAGGCTTATATACATTTGGGTACAGGCACTCTGCTGTGCAACAGGCTTATATACATATGGGTACAGACACTCTGCTGTGCAACAGGCTTATATACATTTGGGTACAGGCACTCTGCTGTGCAACAGGCTTATATACATTTGGGTACAGGCACTCTGCTGTGCAATGGGCTTATATACATTTGGGGGTATTTTAAATTTGTTCCTCTTTTTCATCAGTCTGGTACATGGCTACTTTCCAATCAAATATTGGGGATGTTTTTATCAGAGTGCTTTGGGGAAATAAGGTAGTCCTATTAGTACTATGTATTCTATATGTATGGATTGCATCTAGGTACCAAATTGCTGGAAAAACAATCTGTCAGTCCACTAGAAATATCTGTAAGTTGTGTCACTGTATGTAATGTTTTAAGGTCATTCCAGGGGTAAACATGGGCATCTGCAGGCATGGTCAAGGGGGGCACTTGCCCCCCCCCCTGGAAAATCAAAAATTTGAAAAAACGTATAAAAATAAAGAAAAAAACCGAACAAAACATGTTTTCCCTGTTTATATGTGGTAAATAGGCTTTAAAAATGGCATTTCCAGCGATCTGGGAGGCATTTTGGGCGAAATTTTCTTGCGCTTCGCGCAAACTCATGGTGTCGCGGACCTTTTGCCCACCCCTAGAAATTTTTGCCCCCCCCCCCTGAATTTTTTTCTGCGGACGCCCATGGGGGTAAATGAGATTTTTGCTGGTCATTCCTTTTTGTCTTTAACCTCTGTGGTTAGTCATACAAAATACAAAATTTATGTGCAATAATAACAATATTCAGTTGAACTTTGTAAGATGCTAAGAAGTTCCTGCCATTGTTTGAGCTGGCTCTTGATCTTTGATGATTAAAAAAAAAAAACTAGGGACTTACTTGTGTGCAACAAACCTGCCTACCTTTAATTTAGGGTTTGTATTGGCCCATGAGATGATATTACCATAAAATATGGAGACTGAATTAGTTAATCAGAAATGCTGGCATCAGCTTATATGACATGGGTTATGTTTTCTCTTATAATATATATTGCTTTTGTAGTATCTTTCCTCTGTAATAGCCTTAATGGCCAGTGCTATTATTTTTCAGTCATTGCAGATGTGTACTGTAGTGTTTCATGATATCCATCCATTGTGGGTTTTCTCATAATCCATCCAAAGTGTGAAGATGTATGTTTTACTTTATTTTATTTTAATTTTATTTTATTTTATGTAATGACACCTGCAGTTGATAAAGTATGGAAATGATTGTAAATCACAAGTTATGTTGTTGAAGTCTTCCTATTATTCAAAGTGGTATTGCACAAATCAGTTCTAGGATAAGTGACAATCTCAAAAAGAAACTTTTAAATCCTAATCACAAAAATAAATGCAATATTACATGAAACATGTTCCTTGATCTTTTAATTTTATTTTGTATTGTTAATAATGGCAAATCTTAATTGAAACATCTCTTAGCAGCCATAATGGTAGAATCAATATGTTATGTCCCCAACTCAATAACAAAAGGGTATGCATCATATGCACTGGGCACATGGCATCATTAATATTTACCAATGAACATCTTTTTCCTTCTGAGCAAGAACAGACAATGAATTCTCAAGGCCAGGACAGAATTCTCTCCCCTTCCCCTCATTCTTCTTGTATGCCACGAACCCCCATCCCCGACCCCCTCTTTTTGTGTGTCATATACTGAAGGCTTTTACAAGAGAGCTCAAAGGGAATTACCTCCAATCTGAAAATTGTACAGAAGGTCAGAAAACTACAATACAAACCTCTTTTCTGTTAAGTTAACTGTGGGCTTGTTAAAATAACTCTCTTGTAAGAAGCTCGTATAACAATAGAACATCTCCCATTCTGAGCAACACTAGGTTGTTACATATTACAGCACATGCACCAGTATGACCTGCTAGAAAATGAATGTAGTTGTTATTATTACTTTGTTCAATTACTCCATTCAAATTCAAACAGATCAACATCTCAGATATACATACTAGAGTAGTTTAATGTTCACTGAATGCAAAATAAATTCCCAGAATAGCAATAAACATGTTGCATTCAAAACCAAATCATGTTCCCTTCCAAACAAGACACAGCACCTAATACATCTAGAGGTCCACAATCTCTGTCACTGATGAACTAGAAAAATGTTTTTTTTTTATGAAAATAGCATGACCTTAATAGATCTGAAGAAAAAAAAAATCCAAGGATGTGCACAGCCCCTGTTTAATATTAACTTAACACCTAATATACATTTTGTGAGATTAAGTCAGAGCCTTGCCTATTGCTGTGAACAGCTGCAACTTCTGACAGTGAAAACTTCAACTGCTGCTTCACAGGCTTTATGATTCTATTTACTCAAGGATAAAAAAACTAACAGAGAGTCACTGCACTCACTCTAGTTACAGTAACAACATACTTTATCCAGCTTAGTGCACACTCCTCTGCACTTGCTTTAGGCCATATTCCTTGGAAATATTCAGTAAATATGCAGGTACATCAGTAAAACCACAAACCTGCAACTTTACAATCATAGGCAATCCAGTGCCAAGTGCACCTTCTTGGGTGATATCCACCTTCTTTAGCTTGTACACAGAAAACTCCCTTTGATGAATTTTCACAAAACCTGACAGAACTCTCTCCCAATCTTCCAGGAATTCTATACAATCCACGGCACACTTTCTGCAACCACCTTTTTAGGTCATGACCCCCAAGTTTCCTTACCACTGCCATTAAGTCACTGAAAACATGCAGAGTCATACTCGAATTAAGGTACACCTAAAGGACTAAACTAATTTGTCTGATTCTACTTAGTACAACATGTAGAGATCATTAATGATCAAAATTGTCAATAGTTTCCTTGAATTATTATTTACTTGTCATTAAAAATTGTAGCTAATGTTAATATCACCATAGTGGACCACAAGAGCTTTCCTCTTGATGCACCTCAATATAACAGTAAAATATGAAGGCAAAATTCAAACGCATTACCCCTGCAAGAATGACATCACCAGGCCTTTACAGTAAGGGGAAGAAAGGCAGCATGCTTCTTGGAAATGTCCTGTGAGAGTTTAGTTGTAAGTGGAAGAAAGCATAAACCTCTCGGGAATGTCCTGTGGGAGGTCTCCATGTATTCTAACAAGAGCCCAATGGGCACTGTGGTTCCTTGCTGAATGTAATGAAACTGAGCCAACTACTGAATGAACCAGTATTTCTGTTGATTCACAAAATCTGCTCTGTAGACAATGCACATCTTGTGTTAACACATTCAAGCATAAATAAATTGTTCTGAAGAAATACAGCCTACAGGCACTTCAGGGGATACCAACACAGACAGTATACAGTTACAATTTGTTTTATTCAATTAAGCAATCACAATTCATGCACGCTCAATGGTATCTGATCCAAATGATCAGTAACTTGGTTCTCTTTATAAAACTAACAACCCATAGTAGTATTTAATTAATCAATTCTAATTTCCAATTCCTGCAAGCTCACATGTCCTAATCTAAGGACAAATGTTGTCTGTCTAGTGAACTTTCACAACAGTCCTCTGCTTTGTGGGCAGAGAATCTTCTGCAATATTAAAAAGTAGTACTTGATGCACGTTTTCATAATGGCAGGATTATGGATTAAAATCATAATACTATAATTTCAATTAAAATTGAGATACTTGGCATCTCTGAAAGATTTCCCACATCTTTCAGTCAATGATACAGTTTTGTGCTTATATTTTTTGACTTAAGGAATTCTTGGGAATTTGCTTTTTGGCATCTGGTGATTTCAACTCTGACATCCAACAAATCTCATATGGGTTTTCTGCTAGATTTAATGCAACACCTCAAAGCAAAAATCTATTCAAGCCTCCTACACTGAGATATAGAGTTGAAAAGGTTTGCAGAGTTTGACCTCCAGTGACCCCAGATGACCTTTGGTCTCCACCAAAATTTTTTCCCCACCATAAGGCATCCACTAAGTATGAAATTTATCCAAGCTTCCTACCTTGAGATATTGTGCTAACAACAAGGTTATCAGTTTTTGACCCTTGGTGACCCCAGATGACCGTTGACCTCCACCCAAAACTGTATGGCACAGCTTCTCACTATAGTGGATCTATATACCAAGTATGAAATCTATCCAAGATTTTTTCCTTGAGATATTGCATTAACAAGGTTTTCAGTATTTGACTCTCAGTGACCCCAAATGACCTTTGACCTCCACCAAAAATGACAGGATTCATCTTCTCACCATAAGTCATCCACATACCAAGTATGAAATCTATCCAAGCTTCCTACCTTGAGATATTGTTTTAACAACAAGTTTTCAGTGTTTGACTGCTGGTGACCCCAGATGACCTTTGACCTCCACCAAAAGCTACAGCATTCATCTTCTCTCCATAATGCATCTACATACCAAGTATGAAATTTATCCAAGCTTCCTACCTTGAGATATCGTGCAAACAAGGTTTTCAGTCTTTGACCCCTGGTGACCCCACATGACCTTTGACCTCCACCAAAAACAATAGGGCACACCTTCTCACTATGACGGATCCATATACCAAGTTTCAGTTTAGTCCAACTTTCCCTTGTTGAGTTACAGCGTACCGAAGCAAGTGTCACACACACACACACACACACACACACACGCACACACACACATACACACACACACACGCCAAGCTGACTACATAGGTTCCTTTTGCTGACGCAAGGAACCAATAAAAACCAAGATGGCTCTGAACAACCAGGTTCCTGAACAAGCATGGCCTGACCTGACCAACTTCTTGGACAGGCAAACTTAATACAGAAAATGATAAAGTCTTATCTTTTGCAGCCCTTAAATTTCTACAAGTTCTTTTTTAATCAAAGTCACAGCTTAGAAGTTTGGGTACAACAGCAATGTCTCCCTAGGAGAAGTTGCTTCACAGCAATAAACAAATTGTGAGGATTTTGGACTTGCATCTGAAGTTGGGTCTCTAAAAAAGTGCATTCATCACCTTGAACTGCACCAACCATACCAAAGATAACTCCTGACAACTTGGTTGCTTGGTTGCTTATTATAATATAATTTGCAAGCATTTAAAATAGATGTATTTATGTCAATGGAGTTTGCATATCATTAACTTGCAAAGGAATTTTATGTGGTGCATAAGGAAATACCTACTGATGATTGATACACTGCTAGCAAGTACATGATAGTTTAAAAGGCATACCCTTTTAATTTGTCAAATCCTGACAGTGGCACCATAATAATGTAGGTCAGTGAAGGAAACCAGTAAAGCTTTATCCAGAGATCTACAGCAGTCATTTGGAGTCTCTGAAATTCTGGATTACCTAATATATTTCAAGCTTTCAGTGGACCCATGTGGAAAAGTAGAATCAAAATTTTCAATAAAACAAGAAAAAAGTAGGAATTGGTAGACTGTGACCAAAAGTAGGAGTTTTGTGGGTTCCATTCATCCACCCAGCAACACTGACAGCACCATATAAATGACTCTTTTAGACATTTTCTTAATATTTCAATTTGCTAATTTATGCATTTTTTAGTCAACAAGAAGCATAAAGTAGGACTTTCAAGAAAATAGAAAAGTAAGAAGGCCAAAAAAGGAGAAAGTAGGATAAGTAGGAGCCAGTTGAAAGCCTGTATTTAGTACATTTGAATGCAAAAATTTAAGTAGTATCACCAATTTGAACTTTCTGATCTCAACACCCTGACTTAAGCCTACCTGGATACAAACTTCAGTACCATTATATGACTTATTCATGTACTCTCTCATTATACATGCTACTGTTTTTATTGAGTGAGTGTGTTACTCTGGCTGTCTAGCAGTCGTAAAACTAGCAGCTTAGAGTGGAACCTGTTAAGTCCAATCATTACTTTGTTGCATAACCACCTGTGCCCATGGGCGTCCGGAGGGGGGGCAAGGGGGCACTTGCCCCCCCCCCCCCCGGAAAATCAAAAACTTGAAAAAAAGAAAAAAAAATAAAGAAAAAATGAAGAAAATATAACATCAACATTTTTTAACAGTTCAATCAGTGTGAATTTCTACTCTCAAAACAGGAATTGAATAAACATATCAACACTCAGGCCCCAGCAGTCCCCCCCAGCATATTTATGGTATTTTTTAAGTTTATATTTATGATATTGCTTATGTTTCCCCTTTTTTATATGCGGTAAATAGGCCTTGGAAGTGCCATTTCCAGCGATCTGAGAAGCATTTTGGACCAAAATTTTCTTGTGCTCTGCGCCAACCCATGGTGGCGCGGAGCACTGAGAGTCTGTCTATGCGCTACACCTCCCCGCCCTTGACAAATTCCTGGCTATGCCTTTGTTGACACTGTGAAAAAGTAGCATCTAAACTTTTTCCTGGGAGTAAAATATTTCCCATGGAAAAAGTTGGGCCCCTAAAAATTTTTGCCCCCCCTTGAATTTTTTTCTGCAGACACCCATGCCTGTGCCATGGGCACCACAATGACATACCAATGCTGTGGGTGGCATAGGCTACTGCATGATTCAGCAGGACCAGATGTTGCACTGTTCTGAATATTCACTAACCATCAACCAGTCTTAGTGCCACATATTTCTATGAATATCCAAAGAATTTGTTTGGTGTTCACTTGGGCAGGCGTTGTGGATATGAGTGAACAAGGAATATGCCATACAGCCTTCATAGGAAAGATTAAACCCTGCAAACCATTTTTTTTTAAAGTTCATTTGAAGCCAATAAAAATGCCCTTAAAATAATGCCAATGAGGAGTTTATAAACTTTGGCTGCAGAGTTGGGAAACTTTACCAGTCTTGAATCATCTCATTTCTCGGTGGTATATCTTCATTCTGCACAACATGAATATTCATAACTCTTCAAGCAATACTAAGCCCTTGTTCAGTACACTACAGGTCCTGAGATTAAGATTTAATCCAAAACTGCTGCCATTGATCAAATGACTTTTTCTTCCATTACAGCACTTTTTAAAGATCAGCACTCTTAAATCCTCAATGAATTTTCAACTGTACAATTTGAGGAAAGTGGGGATATTATAAAACCCTCTTCAGAACTTTTTGTCAAACCCACAGTGAATATGCTGCACCACAGCACATAGGTACATGAGGTGAAAGGGGTGGGGGTTGGACCATTAACATGCTATTTTCTGGTTAAATATTTGCTATTTTGGGATAAACATGCATCAAATTTTCAGGTAAAGGTTCTGAAGCACTACCAACAAGGAGGAGTCCTGTACACTTATGCCAATGCATATCAGGCATTATATCAGCATGTATGAAAATGTGCCACAGCCAATTTCATGAAATGTCTTGATATCTGAATTCATTAAAACAACCATTTGAAGCAACCTTTGAAACGAGGAATGTGTAGGAAAGCCATAATGTAAAATGCACTTGGATTTTGTGTCAAAAGATAGCTGGGCATTGTGCTCTTTTCACTGAGTAATGAAAACTCTACAAGATCTTTGGCTGGCATTATCCCCAAAACTTCCACAGATCATCTGATAAGCCCTCGTGCCTCATGTACATGATAATGCTTAGAGGATGCAGTTTGAGATGAAAACTGTCATAACTGAGTTTCTCCACCTGACTTCATTCTAAACCTCACCGCTTACATGAAAAGACTCACTGCAATGATTTCGACTCTGTTCCTTTTAATCTGATACCATTAAAAATTACAAATCACAGTTGAACTTAAATTTCACCCATTACAAGCTCCACAGTATTCACATAAACAAAGCATTCATTGGCCTTTGAAGGGCTACAAGTGGAATTTTCTTCTCAACCACCTTATAACTTGACATATCAAGTGCCATTTCAATTTCTCAAGTCCCTGAAACAATGAAAAAGTTCTTACTCTTAACTAGTGTGTAGCTCTAACCAATAATTCAGCATGAATGACCAATCAAAATGTGCAACCTCAAAGATCTTGACTGCATGTCTTATATGTTTCGTAACTTGTAGATTTCAATATTTTCATATTAAACACTTTGTAAGGCATTTTCAGAAAAGGTTTTGTCAATAACCCATGCATAACATGAGAAAAAAGCAATTGCTTACAATAACAGACAGACATGCACTGAACTCATTCCAAACCTAACAGTTCCCCCCAAAAGAGACTTCAGTCTATGGTAATGCACATGTCTTCATGTAATCATTTACTTAATCTTACTTTGTAACTTCCTTAGTCCTAAGGCTTCTTCTTGCAAAGAAACTTATAGTTAAATTTAAAAAAAAATTGTGGCTGGAAGAGTGACTACCCTTGCATGCCACATCCTTCTGGGATACTTAAACTTGTACTAAACTTCCACTCCCTCAAACAGACAGTGATGAAAACCTACAACAGCTTGAGGTTTGGAGTCAGTTCAAAAATATGTTAGTTCTGCTTCACATTTTAGAAGATTATCAGCAGTTAACTTTATGCAAAAACTGCCAAAACTGTAAAGATAGGTACTTGCATCCACAGTGTGGGCTCTTAACCATAATTTCAGCACCATGTTGGCAACCTTAGATGAGACAAATCTCTGCCAAGTCCAGAAGGAAAATGGAGCCCTTAATTCTAGTGCTGACTTGATTCTCCAGAGAATCCCAGTCAAGGATCCCATAATATCATCAATTCCGTTCCAAGGCCGAATATCTATTGTCCAACTGAAGTCCGGGGCCTCTGCTAGTTGACCCATCCATTTTAGGACCACCTCTTGTGACTGTCTCAAATGTTCTTTCATCTCTCTTGTCACTGCAAAATGAAAAAAGTAAAAAAGTGAAAGTTTTACAATTTTGCAGCTCAGGGTTCATACACAAATCTGAAGATGAAATTTTACATTTTCTCCATGACATTACATGACAAAATTAGGAATGGGAAACATAGTGTGATAATGAAAAATTATCACACTATGATTTCCATTCTGGTGTCTCTTTTAGGCATATTGTCCTTTCCTCAAATGAAAATAATTGTAGACATGTGCATTTACTAGAAAGCTCCCACCTTCTCTTACAGCAATACATCCAACGACCTCACTTCAATGTCATCACACACTTTAATAGACTCTTTTTCCAAACAGCAGTTGCAAAGGATTGTGGCATAGAATTTAATTTGGGGCTGCACTGTTTTTGCCACAGTAAAATACCTTTGACAAAAATGATGCACATCAAAACTCTATCCCACAATCCTTTGTAACTGCTACTTGGAAAAGGGCCTATGATGTGAATTCGTTTTATACCCCTGGAATGCAAACTGGAGGGCCACCAGAGTCAAACAGTATGCATCACAGTAAGGATTGTGCATGGTTCTACAACTTTTCCATGACTTTTCTTCTAAAAACGTCAATTTTCTAGGAACTATTAAAAATGACAAAAAAAAAAGTCAAATATAGCATAGCACTACCTGACAATACTTACTATTTTACTTCCTCTGAATAAATGGCTATGTTCTAGAAGACCTTCCCTCTAAAAGTCATGACTCACATGTAGTAAAATCAAATACAGAATCAGCCTTTAGACTTCAATTTGTTGTCAGCCTCACCATGTGTATAACTTCTTGTAATCTGATTTAACTGTACCACATAATTTTCAAAGCCAAACTATCCCTTCAAAACATCACTCACACAAAATTCACTGCCATAATCTACAAAGGCTTCACTAATTTTTCTTTCTCAAGCTTTGGTTTCTTTCACACCAATCCATAATTTATTTGTGTAATTGTTGTTTGCACTTGGCACTGCAACAGTTCATTGCATGTTTGTCTGTTTCTTAGTTTATAGTAGTGGCATCTAGCCAAGGGTTTGACATACTTCTTAAGCAATCAAGCTTTGTGACCCTTTTCAAATATAAGTGTTGTTTGTGCAAGGTACATATAGAGCTACCTGTTAGCTGCCTGCCCTTGTTCATTTTGCTGGGTGATCAGGGAAGGGGTAACTAGCTGTGACATATCAACTTGCCTGGTAATGCAGGGAATAATTTACTAGTAGTTACATATTACCCTGCTGTGCGATGTTAAGAATGGTATACTAGTGGTGAGATATTATCTTGCAAGGCTTGCTGGGTAATGCAAGGAATGGTCAACTAGTGGTGACATGTTACCTTGCTGGATAATGCAGGGAATGATTTACCAGTAGTAACATATTAACTTACTTGGTAATGGAAGAACAGTATACTGGTGGCATTACCTTGCTTGGGATTTGAGAGAATGATCTAGCATTGAAATTTTGGTTCTTTTTTTTTTTTTCTGCCATAAAACCACTGAAAAGCCTGGAGTTATGTGTACAAAAGATGTACAACATTTTGGTTTATTTGCATAGCAATGTAAGTAGATTGTACAGCAAAATGAAACATGGTGCTGCTTCAACTACTCCCACGCCACGACATACCGGTATCATCTGCCTATTGTACCCTTCATCTTGTAAAATTTTGCAGGCAAGCATTATCCAGCTTTGCTTTGCATTTTACTCTGCACATATACAGTTCTCACCATCCATTCTGCATATCCTCCCTCTGGGTTGACAGGACTTTTAAACTTTTCATAACTAGAAAACTTGATTATTCTCCATGCATATCCACAGAATTTTAATTGGTCTGAATGAAAGCCATCAGTTAGACAGTGAAAATGGCTCTTACTTCCAAAAATATGAAATTTCGTTTTGGTAAATTACCTGTGTTTCAGGATATCTGCACTCGCAGCTAACGTAGGAAATTCTTGTTCACAGTTTATTTCTGGGGCCTTTTTCTTGCCTCTTAACCTAGACTTTTGAACTCCTCTGTCTGGAGTTGAGGCAGGTGCATTCCTACGGCTTGGTGGGACATAAACACCAGCCTTGACGTTTACTGGTTCTTCTTTTGGTTCTGTGACAACTGTGTCAGATGCTGGTGCTGTGGAGGAAGTATTAGGCTTTTGTTAGAAAGTGGACTGAATTTAGGAATCAATTTTCTAGGTTTCCAATTTCTGCCATAGCATGAAAATACCTTTCTTGATAAAATATGACAGATTACTTCACAAAATCTACAATTACAAAAGTGAAAATACAAACAATTGAAAATTAAATGCAGTCTTTGCACTAGAGAAGGAAACTGATTGTTGATATAAATATGAACTGATTATGAGTTTTCTATGAAATGTGTAGTTTTAAGTGAAAAAAGTATGCTGCAAATCTTTTGCTGCCATGTAATCAATGTCAGTAAAATGACATTAGTATGACTGACAGATATTGTCATTACAGTAAATCACATGTAAGATTTCTCTGATAACCAAGCACACAGCTCCATCACAGATCAGGTGCAATACCAGTTATACCATATGCCATACTGACTTTTCTCAACCAATGAAAAGACAATAATAAAGCTTCCATTTGGTACCAAATCCATGATATGATTTTCCTATATACTTTAAAAGTAGGGTTAAAATGAACCAATTTTGATAAGTTAAAGGTCGTGTGACATGAAAAAAACATAGTTGGATACTTGATGTACAGGTAAAAAAGCATTAAAAATCCAGAAAATAGCCGCAATTTCCATTAAAATCCATCAAATACTGACCATTTTGCAGGAAAATTTCTATTTCACACTTGTATCATGAATAAACATGACTAAATATGCAAATATGTGACATCGAAAGAGGGACATACCATATATGGCACATGTTAGCCTTTGTTTTTTAAAAACCTTAATTTCAAGGACACTGGTAGCATTGTTATTCCCTGAGGGGTTTATTATAAAACTTAGAATTTTTTCCTTGAAAAATATTGATATCACTCACCAAACTGTAATCTACAAGATCAGTAATTAGGAGCTAATTGATGTAGGGTTAACAAAAGAAATCATAACACTGTGCAACACTCCACATCATTATTTTTGCACAGGCAATGAATTTCTTCAGAAACCATCAAACTTTGAAGACATATATTTTGAGAACGGTAAAAAACATTGAAATAAGTTCAAAGGATCTTCGATTGGAGGACAATTCTTTAAGCGACATGTGAAACAGCTCTTTTTGGTGGCATGTCACATGACCTTAAACACTGCAAGAAGCTTACTCCTTTAGTTGGAGCTCATTTCCTCACCAGTCGACAATAGCCAATCTGCAATGGTGCATTCCTACCCGATGTGTAGTACCAGAAGGTACTGGGTGGTATCACTTACATAAGTTGCACAATACATGCTCCTGGACATGACATTTCCCTGCTTAAAGTGGGCATGAAATTATCTATTTTGCTCCTATGAACTTAATGATGGGAAAACATATTATCATTTTCCAAACCAAAATCAAAATTTTTCACAAGCACCACAAAATGTCACTAAATGCCCATTTTCAATACCTGAGCAGCCCATCTGAAAACCAGCTTACCAAAATCAGTTTGTTTTTCAATCAATATGACTTCACTGGAGACTATATCATCCAGCAGAGGAAACTGGCATGACCTACACCTGTTGACAAGCCATAGAGTGGGTAAATCTTTGGTGCTGTTTTATGAAGTCTGAACATTAATGTTTGTGCCTGAATACTGTTTGGTAGACCTTCACTAACTTTGAAACAAATAACAATGGGCTCTTGTCAGTGAGTAATTGAATGAAACCTTATACATTGTTAAACTGAACGCTGTGATTGATCAGAATTGCAAGGAGAGGATACTTGCATGAATGTGAGCATGGGCTTGTGCCTGTACTGTATGCAAGTAGTCAGCAGACTTGCTGCAAATACCAACACAGCATATAGTTTGCAGGTGCCCAGTTTCATCTGCAGCTCAATTACAATTCTAGTCTCAAAACTATTTCAGTTTGCTAAAGTCCAACAACTGCACTACTGTACAGCAGTTAAGAACTCTTCAACCTGGGGACTAATGTTATAAGCAGGAACATTCAAGAAAGATAGGCAAAATGACTGCCTTTTGTGGAAGAAGGGAATCACCAACAAGTTACCCCAGTGCCTGTGTATCATACAGTAATATTGGTATGCACCACATGCATAGTAGTATGCACTGACAGATCCAGTGCATGCATGTTCTATGCTTAAAAGTTAATATTCATTTCTACACATTTTATGAAGTACGGTAGTACTACATCTACTGCATGAACTGCAATAGGACTTCCTCGCTGCAGGATTAACCAATCAGGTGAGTCATTATAAGAAAATGGCTTAGTAACCACACTTCATATGGTGAAAGGTTTTATAACTTCCAAAAAGTATGCTTCTCTGGTACCTTTATTTGAGCCAGTTCTACCAACATTTCACAATTTCCTACAGAAATGGCTTCTTCCAGTCATTTTCTTGTCTTTCCTGAGTATCTACCATTTTCTTTATTAAAGAATGTATCTGTGACCCCTTGAGCCTTAACCATTTTATGAGTAAAGTATCAATGAAAAGAGAACACTTACACATGTGGTACCATGCAAAGCTGGCATGTTTGCAGCCAATAACTTTGTATAGTCTGGTGACCAGCCTGGGAGTTCTTGCCATGTGTGATTCTAAGACACTCTCTTAAGTCCTTTTTGCTGACTTCTAGATGTTTTTGATATGTATGAATCAAATTTAGTATGTTACCAGATCCACTTTTAACAAGGTGGCCAAATCTATTTGGTGGGTGCATCAACAATGAAATAGCAAGATTGGAATACCTCAATAACCTCACACAGATGCTTAGGTCACTGTAATGAATGGATGGACTTTCAAGGCTACCATGTTAAAGTCCCAGTACGACTTTGTATACGAATTTGGATAAGAGAAATGAGTGGTGCTTAAGGTTACTTAAACCCAAACACAACCAGAGAAATGATTTGTTGGAGAAAAAAGACATTTACGAAAGTGAAAGGTTTTAAACAAATCATGGTTGTAAATGTAACGGCTGTTTCAATATGCACAAGGTTCATCACGGTGGGAAGGTCTAGACCATTATGAATATTCATTACTCAGCTGCTTCGAGATCACATCATGTCGACGACTGTGCAGCATGATGCAGCCAGTGTACAAACTGCATACGCACTCGCTTACTGTTTTTTCATTGTGCACTAATCAACGGCGAATGCTAGGCTATGATGTGCTTGATGCACGAAGAATGTAGCTATAGGGCCGTAAGACACAAGCAGTCAACTTGCGTGACGTTGGCGGCCGGACACAGGCATTCAAAACAGGGTTGTTGATTTTTTTGATTTTTTTAAAAAAATAAAAAAAATCGGATTTTTTTTATTAAAATCAGATTTTTTTTATTAAAATCAGATTTTTTTGATTTTTTTAAATTCCGTAAATCCTCAATACAATTTGTTTGCAAATGTTTTTGAAATCTTTGTTCTGGCAGTTACACTGACTTATGTCATCATAAGCCCAATATTTCCCCTTGTCCCTTGTCCCATAAATGGACTGCAAACTATTTGACTGTTGTGGTGTATTAAGATGCAAGGCTGTGTCAGTTCTATTGTTAAGCACTGTGGGGCCTGTTTGTATACAAAGAGCTTAGTGGTCCAGGGTATCTGCCTCTATACACAGGAAATACATTCATAATACCCAGAAGTTGATTGGGGATTAGGTTCTTGTATTCCTTACAATGTTTGTTTACACTTGACTCAGTGGATTAATTTAGAAGTGTTACTCTCTTTTCAATGTTTAGACTCATCTAGGGAGGTTTATTGTACACATCAGTGTTACAGTTCAGTTCAGTATCACACACATACCTCATAGTGCATAGCAGGTCCAGTATATTTTTACCCCTAATTTCAACTGAGTTACAACAGTTAACTTTCTAGAAGAGTAGGGATTTTCAATGAATATTATCATGTCGGGCAGGAGACATGATGCTATTTGGCTCCATTTCCAAAAACTTCCATCTAGAACAGCAACAGGGTGCCGTGCTAAATGCAACATATGTGGCCATGAGATGCAAGGATTGGTGAAGAGGATGAAGGTTCACTTGATAAGTGTTCCTCAAAGGATGATCAAAGTGGTGCAAGTACAACTTCAGAGCCACATTTTATTCATATACAGTAAGCAAGTGTATGATTTGAGTAACCAGGGAGTTGTAACAAACACCCTGGAGTAAGTATGGTTGACAAAAAATGTTGTGCAGGGGGTACAACTTGTGCTAAAATCATCTGACAGTGTGTAATTTGTCAAAATTAGTTGATCCCAATGGTTGTATTTGATTTTATTCCAATTTTTCCATCCAAAAATTTAAAAATATAATAAAGGTGATTTAAATCAGTGATTTTTTTAAAAAAATCATTTGATTTTAATCGCTGATTTTAATCAGTGTGATTTTAATCAAACAACCCTGATTCAAAACATAACGTACATATACTACGCACACTATATACACTATAATAAGACTAGGTAAGTCATTTCTCACAATATATACTGAGAAGAAGTAGGCCCAGTCGCACTTCACTGCCAGTGCTTCCACATTCTAAATTCATTAGTGTTCAACCGATTATGCCATAATCGGTAATCACCGATTACCGATTATTAGATTACACAATCAGGCCGATGCCGATTACCGATCACCGATTATTTACATGTATAGGAAGGTCATGTTTTCTCGCCGTCAGTCGCATATTTCTAACTTTGTTCACACACCATAACATAACCTTCACACTGGAGATGAACGATTAAGAACAGTACCCCACGTTCCACGAATGGAATATTGTTTTTTGAAGAATTTCCTCTCAAAATGCTGAGATAAAAATCAACCATAAATACATGCTTTCGTACGATGTCACAGGCTTAACGTTAACCAAAGAGTCTGTCGGCTTACATACAGCTTTGCCTACAGTGGTTCAATACACCGATCATGTCGAAAGATTCCGTGTAAAGGTCTGTACTGGACTGTCGTAGTGCTATATAGTAGCCTATCCACCCCAGTTTTAAGCAAAACTATCTACCTTGGCACTTAAGGGCCACTAAACATTCCACTCAATTTACTTGATTTACTCATCTCGTGGTTCCATAACGATATGGATACATATTTTTTAAACCCTTTTTAAAGCGTCTTGCCCAAAACTTACGTCTTATGTTAAAGATTCTCCAAATGAAATGTAAAACTAATTCCCGATAAATTCCTGTAATCGAAAAACTGTTGCCGTTCCAGCGTGAATTTAACACCGGCCCGTTTCCCTTCGTTCATCAGTTAGGAGCACGGAGTAGTACATGACCAACGTGCTATGTAAAAAGCCCGGGCAATGCACTTAGCTTTCATTATGTATTACACACTGTACTGGTGTGCTTCGTAGGTGAACTTCAACTTTGCAAGAACTGTACGGCAATTACGTGTGTGCATGTGCGGGTCATAGGTAATTAAAAACTTAACGAAAGGAATGTTGGAAGTGGCATAATTTATGCAGGATAATGAGCCTCGAGTTTCCAAAGCTGCTACAGTACGTATGTGCACCAAATGTGTACAGATGATGTGGTAAGCACTGAAACTTGAAAAAACTTAGCGCGAAGCAGTTCTTCCTGTAGTACAATTTGTATGCAAATTGTGGCATGGTCCCTGGCATGCACACCTTGTAGGTAATACTGTGTGCCTTTTCACGCACCTGAACTGTGCTGCACTAGAGTTACGGCACCAATTACGATGATCGCTATCATTTGGAGAGCTTAAAATGTTGCAAGTTATGTGAGTATCAGTGCTGATATTTTGGGCGGGAACTTAAAGAAATGCGTGTTTTGGTGAATTATAAAGATTTTTGCAGAAACTTTGAAGTGTATTTTAGCCCTGTTTCCAGTTTTCAAATAATCGGTGCCGTGGTGGTAATCGGTTGAATGACAAAATTTTACCGATGCCGATTATTTACCGATTGTGCGATAATCGGCCCGATGCCGATTATCTAACAGATGATCGGTCGAACACTAAAATTCATTTTCCTGAAATGGCCGATTTCAGGTAATTTTAGATTCCATTTCAGGAAAAATGAATTTAGAGTGTGGAAGCACTGGGTGGCAGTGCAGCCACGGCACTGGGCTTCTTCTCAGATCGAAACGTCTTACCTTGTCTTATATATATAGTGTGTAGTATATGTATGTAATGTTTCGAACGCCTGTGGCTGTGCCAGGCAACCTTATCTTGCTCAGGATCTCAGGTGAGGTTTTCCTCCTTTTTCATGTTAGTTGTGCTGCAATTTTGTTGGCGTGGGTAATTATTTCTAACTGCAATTCAATTCTAAGCCTACACTAATCTGAGTATAGTCCTAGGCTGTTTGTGTAGTCCATCCGGTTTGAATATACAAGCAAACGCTCTGCACTGTTTACGTGCGAGCATTTCACTACAGTTGAGCATGTAGACAAGGCACCTATAGTTGTTTATTCATGAATATTCATAAACAAACAGACTTAAATTGGTTCATACTCCTGAC
The DNA here is from genome assembly GCA_029531755.1 of Holothuria leucospilota. NCBI lineage: Eukaryota > Metazoa > Echinodermata > Holothuroidea > Aspidochirotida > Holothuriidae > Holothuria > Holothuria leucospilota. Next base: position 40,634,224 of record CM055969.1, on the reverse strand, counting down.
TGATAAGTTCATTACGAGGAGAGAACTCGAATTTCAGTTGGCAAGCCGAATTCAACATCTGCATTTCGGACAAAGATTACTCCCGAAAGAAGCTAAGACTGTTCTTCTAGGTATGTTAGAGCCTCTTAAACTGTTACCAACTTCATATACTAGCTCTCGTGCTATGACGATTTTTGGCGATTTAAGTATTTCTTTATACAAAGTCGTACTGGGACTTTAATTTGAAATGAAGTGGTTCTGTATCAACAAAAAGCAACCAATGTGTAGTACAGCCCCATCTACACTAAATTTATGCACAGACTGCCCAACACTGGGACCAACTAATGCCTGTCATGATACCGACATCATTTTGGTGTCGGGTCTGTTTGTAACCTAACCCATGAAAAACTGGACAAAGCTGATGATCCAATTGGTGTAAACTTAATGCCTCTTTTGCAAGGCACAATAACCATACCCCACTGAACAAAATGCGGAATCCGTGTAGGACAAGATCTACGTGTATAAGAGTGAATACTGTTTTAGATCCATGTAAATCCCCCAATTAATTCTGTTTTTTTGTACTGTTTTTAATTTGCATAACATGGATAAGATCACATCAACTATAGGCCCTATATCCTTTCCATAAATGCTTGCTTTAAGTTTCTTCTGTTAGGTCCTGGTGGTCTGATAGTTTTGTTGGTTTCAGGTGGTCCTGGTGGTGTCCAAACCAATGACTGGGCAGTTTGGACACCACAAAATCAGACACATCTTTAATCTACACAATCATTCATTTGGTCAAAGATATCATCATACATTTGTATGACTATGCTAATCATGGACAAACAAATGATCGTGTGGACTGCTTTCCAAACAAATTTGAACAAGATCCAACACATATGAAGGTATTCAAACTTTTAGCTGCATGTTTCATCTTCCCAAGAAGTGTCCAAACATTTGTATGACCATGTTTATCGTCCAATGTATGATCGTGTAGACAGGCTTTAAGGTCAGATAATGGTCAGTGGTTTTTAACTAATTAAAGTGAAGGAGGTCGGGGTCCTAGAACAACTTAACTGGTAGGACATAACCCTACTGCTGTGTCTTGCTTCTGCAGGTAAGCTAACTATTTAAAAAATTTAAAGAGAGGATGGGCTGAGTAGGAACAAAAGAGCACAAAAAAAGATGAGGATTGGAAGAATTTGTTCAATGATTGATCTGGTAGAAAAAAGCACCTGAACAGATTATTGAACCCTGAACTTGAAAATGGAGTACTTTTTGATTAACTTCCTGTCTGTTCTCACATATGAGTTTCTTTATTTTTATTCTTTTTACTATAAATCTGTCTGAACCTGACTTAATGCCAAAATTTAAGCTTAAACTGATAGTTACTGATGTAGATTGAAACAGATACCTTTATGCCTTAACATAAATTCATTTTCATTTTGGATTCAACAGCATCTTTTCTATGGGAGTTTTAGTACTGCATAGAAGGGAAAAACAACACCCAAAGAGCTGAATCATTAGAACAAAGACCCTGGGGGTGATTTTACACTCCTGGAAGCTGACACTTGTAGACTGAGAAGCATCCTAAGTAGGGCTGTGAACGTTTAGCAAAATTACTAAACGTTTAATCGCAAAATTTTGCGATCGTTTAGCGATTAATCGCAAGTACCTATGATCAACATAGAGACTCTAAATGTGCTCTTGAACATGATGAAAATGTAAAATGTGTTAGTGACATCCAGGGACATAGTTTCCATGAACCTCAAACATGGATCCTCATAGAAGCTTAGCATTGATGTCTTACGTTTACGTGTGTGCTATCTGTTTATTGTATTTCACTTTTTCAAAAAGGGTTAAAGTGAACATCTAATTTTCTGTAATGACTGCAGATTTTTTTTATTTCGTATGGAAAAACGGGCTTTGCGATTAATCGCTAGTAGCTTTTTACTTAACATTTATCACACATGCGATCGTTTAGCGATTATTCGCTAAATAGTCACAACCCTAATCCTAAGCAATTTCAATGATTCGTCCTTCCATTCAAATCATTCCTTGGTAATGGTGCACTGTAGAATTAAAAGATTACTTATATTCAACATTAAGTGCCACACAAAAATGACAAAATCTCTCTTAAAACTGCACATTTTGTGCATCTACAGCACATAATCAAAAACCCTGGATTGTGCATGTCCTCACCCAGGCATAAAGATACCAACACAGGCCTGATTTTTAAAGAAATTTTCAAGTTGCCCATTGGACAACCTGAAGTTAAATTTAGGTTGTCCGAAATAGTTTTTTGTTGTCCGAATGAAAGTGACGAACAAGAGATGAACAATTCTATTTCCTGTCTCTGCCATAGAAAACAAACATTTAGTTTAAATTCTGCATTTTTCCATATTTATTGGCATGGTACAATGATAAATGGTAGTCAATACCATTGTCTCAATGCCACTTCTTAAGGGGATTTTTATGACATACTTTCCTGCTGATGTAGGGAACTATTCAGTTACAAATAAAATCTACTTGTCCATCGGACAAGTTCAAAGAGAGAAAGTGGTTGTCCGATGCAAGTTTTACCCGTCTCGGACGATCAGACGAGTGCTAAATTTCAGCCCTGCCAACACTTCACTAGAACTACACAGTTAAAACAGGTGTGTAGCTGCGGGGTGGGGGGGAACAGATGTTTGCTAGCCCCCCCCCCCCCCAGAAATTGTGTGTCCTAATAAAATTTGTAAAAATTACTGTAAGGATGGCAATCAATGCTGTGACCCCCATTTGGTACCTAGGCCCCCCCCCCCCTAAAAACTTCATCCTAGCTAGGCCCCTGAGTTAAAATGAAAGAACTTACCTTTAACTTCTGGTTCTGTGGCTGTTTTCCAAGGACCAGAGGATACTTGACTCTTGGATCTGATTGGTTCACCAAATTCATCTAGTTCCTCTTCTTCTGCCTCTTCACTTTCAGCCTTCAGGGCTTCCTCACTGGTAACATAAAAGCCAAAATAAGTGTACAATATAACACTCTATGTTGATATGCAAGACATTTCTCCAATTTTTCTCCACCTCATGTTTATAAACACTCTTTGGGTGTGTACCTCCTGAACTTCGTTTTTCATACATGATATTGTATAAATTTGGCACTCCCAGCCACATAAAGAGATATGCAAATTCAAAGTAGAAACAGGCCCTCAAAACTACCAGGGCTGGAAATAAGAAATCATGAGGGCAAGGCCATTTTATGTTAGCTTTTTTGGCACATTTATGCATCTCAAAGGGCACTAAGGCCAAAGAGAAGATTTTGTGTTACTGTATCTGGTATACATGCTTGGTTGCATTTTGTTAGGAAGGACACAAAGGCCAATTGCCCTTGAAAAGTATACCATTTTGAAGGGCACCAACGCCACTGCCAAACATGCCAAGGCCATGGTCTTCTTGGCCTTTATTTCCAGCCATGGACTACTCTGCCTCCACCAGCATCATGTCCATGTGTCTGGGCCTGATATCTTGTCTGGGCCTGATATCTTGAGACACTGATCATTTTGATAAGTTCATACACTGCTTCAAATCTTCCTATCTCTATATTATTGTTTATTACTGTTTATACTTCTAGCAAACGAAAACATCATTGAGAACCTTTCTTGATTCTATACTAAATACTGTACCACTGTTACTTTAAAGACAGATTTGTATCACCCCAAGTATGACTTTAACACAGAGGTAAGCAAAAGTCTCAATTGGTGACTACTCTTTGATTGACATCAGAGTTACAAAATTCAAAAGATGCAGAGCAGCTCATATTACACAACACGCACAGAGAATGTTTTGATTACACATGGGGTCTTTTATACTCACCAGGATGTGGCCTTGAACAGTGAACTATGTTTGTGTCTGCACAACGAGAAGCAGTAAAGACAATTATGGGCAGGGCTTACCACCAAGTAAAAGTCATACTTGGGGTGATGCAAATCCCTCTTTAATTTCTTCCTCTTGCCTGTGATTGTTAGAGGTAAAGTGATTGCCAAAGCCTGAGCACTTTCAAGTGCACATAATACACTCTCTGTCAATGACATGTACAATTGCTGACATGGCTCAACTGAGCATTCCCAAATTAAAACAGGATACATATACATGCATACAGTTGATTGTTCAGATATGCTTGGCAGGCTAAAGTAGAGCCTTCAGCAGTAAAATTGGCCTTGAGCAATCAAAGTGCATTGTGGAAGGTGATAAAGACAATTGAATTAGACGAGGGGCAAAAAGTACACTTTACTGAGACAATCTGAACCACTTCGAAATGGTGGGGGAGGGGGGTAGGGAGAGGTAAGAATCTGCCTTTAAACAGCCCTCACTCACCTGACTTGCAGAGACTGGATTTTGAGATCACTGTAATCCACCTCTTTTGTGTCTTCTTCTTTCCATTCTTCAGCAGGCTGAAATCAAGTCAAAAGTTATAAAGGTACAAAAAAGGAACCTTACAGACCCAACCTTTCACAATATTATATTGAGTTCTGTCATGCATATAACATAGTTCTCTTTAAAGTATAAAAAAAATTCACCTCTATCATGGAAGGAGCAGCAATTTCAAGTATTTTATGACTTTACTTTTGGTGACCTCACATGACCTTTAAGTTAACTGTACTACCTCTAGGAGTAACATGTAAAACACTTAATAAGAGAAGCCAGCTGAAGCGTCTATTTAAGGTATTGGCATACCCTTGTAATATGGTTTAAGTGTCTGATAAAGAATGCTTAAAGGGAGAATGCAGTCACCCCAATAAAGAATTGTATAGTAGATTATCCTATTTCCTGAATGGCTCTTGAGAATCATGTGACAGTGTTTTTCTCACTCAGTTGTAAAATTCACAAGAAGCAACAGCTTGGTTTATCTTGAATATGCAATATTTATGTCCTAAAATATTATGAAAGATAATTGGAAGAGAAATATGAAGAAATTTGTGACATTTAGCCATTGTTTCAAAATAAGTTTGGGGAGACTGCTTTTGACCTTTAAAAAGGAGGTAAAGATTCATTTTGCCCTTCCAGTTCTCATTCCAACTCTGCATTCACTAGATCCGAGTTCCACATACACTACACAATCTGGACCCCAATGCCCTAATTCTGAGGTTTATTATTGGCAGGGTATTCTAAAGTAGTATCCAATAAAAAGTCATGCTTGAAAAACACCTTTTTGAAAATGAGGAGGCAAAGTTGCAGTGGCCAAGGTCCCCCAAGATTGTTATTTTGAGAACCAGTCAATATGCTTTGTGTAAAGGTCTTTTGAAACGTGAAAGACCATCGAGCCTCCAGTTTTGCATGGAGGTGCAGTCGCAGTGGCCGTTTATGAACGTACTTGTTATTTTGCAACACAATTATTAATGTTAGGCCTAATGTAAGCCAATGTGGGCTTTGTACTTTAGGCCTAATGTTTTTTGAAAGATGTGGAAATCCACTGAATCTCCAGTTTTGAGTGGAGGTGCAGTCCGATTGCAGTGGAGGTGCACAAAAGACGATTTTCCTATCTGGCTGCAAGGGATTGGAATGTACTACTCACACCAGAATGTAGGGATGCTAAAACTCTGAGTTGTTTTAAACGTCTTATTCATGAAATCATTTAATCCCTCTTATTTTATTTTACTTTTGGTTTGAATTATGTTTATAATTTGTTTCATTTTTCTATCTTATGCTTTACATCATTTTATATGTTTGATCTTATTTTATTTTCATCTCCCTTTTAATTTTTGTGAACTTCTATATGTTTTACACCTTTACTTTTTACTTCTTACTTTTGCATGTTTGTAATCAGGGCCTCGGGTTAGATTAGCTCTTTAGCTAACCGAGTTTCTCAACCCTGTTTTCAAAGTTTAAATAAATAAATAAATAAAATAAAGTGGGCTGCCCGTGAATGCGACTTGCGATTATTTTATTACTTTTTCTGTTGGCTTCACTGTGACTGCACCTCTGGAGGTGAGGCGAGTTTTATTATTGGTGGGGTATTCTACGGTTCCATGGTCCAATATAAGCCTAGGCTAGACCAAGGGGAAGGCCTAGGCTAGGGTATTTGAGTATTTCATGTAGGCTAGGCCCTACTAGCCCTAGCCTAGGCCCAGTCTGGAAAGTTTGTATCTGCTAGACCTACACCAAATTTTTACGCCAGTCACCTCTTTTCTCAATTTTTATGCTATGCCAAATTGTTGTAATGTGTTTTAAGTACAGGTGTATGTAAAAGACAACAAAATCACGCCATCCAATTGGTGTATAAGGTCTTTACTGCACGCCGAAGTTATTCGGCGCAGCATACATATTTTGCTTACCAGTCGAAACGTCCCCTGACCAAAACGTCCCCGCCATTGGTCAAAACGTCCCCGTGCAAAAACGTCCAGGATTCAATTGGTATGTCTTTAGTCTGAACTCAGTTCCATCAAGTAATTTTGTAAAGTAGGCCTACAGTTATTGGTATGAAATGGAAGTTTTCTGGAAAATTTAAACTTTATGGTCCTTGTACTCAATGCATATTCCAAAGTGTTTGTGGTAACTGTGAAGTCCGTTCGTCGACTGTTGTAGGCCGAGTTGGATGGCTAAGTAACTAACGTTTGTAAGTTCTAACGTTGGCCAGCCTAACTATGCTTGCCTAACTTTATCCTTATCAATAAATTCTTCTGGGCCTAAGTTTTCTTCAAGTTGCCGACCAATAGTTTTAATTTGAATTCCAATAAAATTCATGTTTGAAGTCTCTGGGCAGGGACGTTTTGACTCCCCATATGTAATAGTATGGGGACGTTTTGGTAAAAAGCAGGTACGTTTTGGTAGATAAAAAGCGGGGACGTTTTGGTCTGGGGACGTTTTGACTGGATACCCATATTTTCCAGTCTGGGGCTGGGCTAACAGTTAGGCTTAGGCGTACATCCTGGGCCTAATGGTTAATTTAAATGATAAATCTCTTTATTTCATTGGTTCCGTACATCGGTGCCTAAGATGGCTGACTGCATGGCGTCTCCTGCTTTGTCGTCATTCTTCTTGTCTTTATCTGCCTTTTTCTGTGTTTTCCGCGATTCTTCACCTGACGTCAAGTTCTTAGCAATTTCGTCCGTGGTGGTAAACTTAGCTTTGTTCTTTTTGCCCTTTTTGCCTTTGTCCTTTTTGGCAAAGAAATCATCAAGGGATTTCTCACTCATTTTGACTAGAAAGTTGCTTACGAAGTTCTACGAAAACAATTGATGTTCCAATAGAAAGATAAATCCGTGAAAATACGGAAACATTTGACAGATTTCCAGTGACTTCCACAAACTACATCCATGCCTCACGACACTACGAAGTCTGTCCTGGCGGTAACATATGCTTTATGTATGTAGGCTAGGCGCCTAGCTGTATGCAATCCAGTACGTTTATATGTCCGATGTAATGTACAGAGTCAGAAGAAAACAGGCAACACATGACACAGCATGGACGAAAGGTCAAAGGTTGGGAAAAAGCTAGTAACTTAACAGCTGTCGATGGCGCACTGTATAAATGATAATATTACATCATGGAGCTATGGTAGCTCGGGGCTCCATTATTTGATTAAATAAACAGTGAAACAGTCCGCCTGTAAAAAGTCAACTGACACTTTACCACATGCACAGTGGGTGAATCTATTGCACCCAAATAAAAATCCTGGATCCTCCCCAGCATCAAATTGAAAACAGCATAAAAGCTATGCATCTGCATGTGGGCTTTTCATATGTAATCGGTTCAATATGCAGCTGTTATTTTTTACTTCGAATAGCACCGTCGGCTGGATGCTCGAGGATGAAAACCAAGCGTTGCCCCTAAAACCTTGTTTCTTCTCCACCATGGAGCTACGTCCCCTGATGGGCAGTGGTACCGGCACGGGGGCATGGGGGAGCGTGCCACCCCCCCCCAATCGATTTCAGATTTTTTTTCATCCCGAAAGGCGTTTAAGCTATAAATTTCTGTAGGGGTAGGGTGAGGTGTGTTTTGACCGAGTGATGGATCTACTGTAATCTTTTTCTATCACAAATGGTCCTCAGCTACTATCAGAATTTTCGCAAATCCTTCGTAAACTATCAAAATTTTCGCGCGCTCCGCGCGCTTTACACCTTACCGCAATATTGTCCTTATTATGTCCTGTAGCAACTCCCGGAGAAACACAGCAACAAAAGTTGAAAGCTATTTACGAGTTCTCAGATGAAAGACTGGCTGTGTAATTGGCATATAGGTTTTGGGGAATTGAAAGTGTCTCGATGCAGAGCATGAATGCAGGTTTTGAAATGGTAATCTTATTAAATGAAAAATTTCGGCGCGCTTCGCGCGCATTCGTCACGGTTTGCAATCCATCATGCCCATTATTAAGGTTATGATACATGTAACTGTTCTGATCCAACACTTTCCTGAAAAACACAAGTATATCTCAAAACTCTGTGCTGGGCCTATGGGATCTTTCAATTTAATTTGTAGCATGATGTGGATGGTTGAAAATACATATTTGCCGATATAAATTTTTCAAAAAATTTTACCGAGTGCTTCGCTCGCAGCCATTACCATTATAGATGGTGATTGTTAATACACTTACGAAAAAGCATTCTGAAACGCGCCTTTTAGTCCGTAACCCCTTTTGCTTTACCTATCTGGGAGGTCTAATATCACCTCCCTGCACCTATATCTCCCTCCCATTCCCCATTGCTGGAAGCTGTTCGTCTGGATTTTCGTACGATAGTTGTAAAGTGCTCGGTGTCATACTCGATAGTATCATTTGGATGTCGGATAATAAGCATATGTCAGTACCCCAATTTTATATAATTTAACTCTCAGCTTCCAGCAGGCCCTGTACCGGTGTCTACCAGCGTCGGGTACCCTTTTATAATGCACAACTTGATGAAGCGAAGGAAAAAATTCGTAATAGTCCAACAATGTTTCTGTGAACCACGCACGTATTTTTGCGTAAAACTTTCCCCGAATAGAAGGCATTAAAGTTAAGTAGCCAAAAGGGGGGGGGGGGTTCAGGAGGTTTGTTGAAAACATACCCTTCTCTTAGACAACATACTCTGCTCTTTCACGTAACCAAAAATTAGAATTCACTAAATTACGCATATTTTCCAGCCATATCCAAAAATATCCCAAAGATAGCACCATTTTGCATCTAAGCAACCTTAAATTAACAAAAAATTTCTCAAAGGGGAGGGGGACACCCTCCCCTTAGACCCCTCCCCCAGGACGGCAGCTTTATGTAGTGACAAAAGAAAGGGGTCCCACACTGCTGTATACAATAGCAGGGACGCACTCTATCCTCTTTCACCTAACCAAAAATTAACTAAATTATGGATATTTCCAGCCATATATGATCACTTCAGTCAAAACATATCCCAAAGATTGCACCATTTTGCATTTAAGCAACCTTAAATTGACAAAATTTCTCAAAGGTGTCCCCCTCCCTTTAGACCCATCCCCCGGGACGGCAGCTTTATGTAGTGACAGAGGAACACGAATGTGTTATATATAGTGTCAACTAGATAAAAAGGTAAAGTTCAAATATACGGTTCAAGTTCAAGTTGGTTTCAAATACAGCTCAAATACGGTACAAGTCCTTCCCTTTAGTCACCTCTTACGACAGGCGGGGAATACAGTGGGTATATTCTACAACCCCCAGCCCACAGGGGCAGCAGGGCATATGATCCTATATACTGGTAACGTGGTCAAAAATTTTCTTTGATCAAACAATGTTAGATAAAATTTCTTGTCATTTGGCAATCAAGATATATACATAAGCAAGCATATCATTTTCATGCTTTGTGGTGCTATGAAGTGTGACCACTCTAATTTCGAAACTGGCCTACCAGCAGGTTATGATAATCGTATACCGGTAACATGGTCAAGGTACGGAGGGTCTGGAAAACTTTTGTGAAATCGAACAGATAGATGCGATTTTCTGAGACTACACAAAGAATCATTTTGAATAAGTACCTTTGTTGTGCAGTGTGACCAGTGCTGCAATTTGGGCTTCCCATCAAGCGTATCCGGCAAAAATTGCAGAGAAAGGGGGGAGGGTCAAAATAAATTTCAGCCAGTGATCACAATACCAAGAGAAACTATATCGGTGACTTATTGTCAAAACGACAATGAAAATAACCACTCCTTGCCTTGAAGTGGTTAACTTATCGTTGCCAGTCGCTACTGATAAGAAAATGTGAAAAATTAAAACTTTCGTCCTTATTCTGTACCATAAATATCATTTCCGTTAAAACTTAAAAAATTTTCTTTTAGAGTGGGCAACACAAGGAGTCTAGGCTTCCCTCAGGAACCTTTTTAAAATAATAGAATTGTAAGGTACGCCGCTTTCCTGGAATCTGACAATCAAAGTATTCATAAAACATTGTGGTAGAGCTTGGCCATAGTCTTTTAAAATCATGTTGCCGAAATATGCCGAGCCGGAAATCCACCTCTGCATGGATCCGCCCCTGAGATATTCGGTATTTCCAGGGACCGCGGAGCCAAATTTTGAGGTGGGGGGGGGGGCTAATCATCGAAGTGGCCCAAAATATTCAAGAAAATAAAAGCTTTTTAAGGCGGTCCAAAATGCCCACGGCAGAAAAAGTTCGGGTCTAAAGTCCTGTATCCCCTCCCCGTCTCCGCGGTCCCTGATTTCGACTCCAGGGAAAATTTCAAAGAGAAAATGTTTGTCCCAGAGAATTCCAGAATGCAAAGATGTGGCCAGTAAATATGTGAACCTTTGATTTAGAACGTCCTCAGGAAGAATTGGATAAAATTTTCAAATTACATAGACTATAGGCTAGTATAACAGACAAAGAGGAACTGTGCCAGCTGGTAGAGTTGGGGATACGAACTAGGGGGGAACACTGGGCTCTCCCATCTTTTCAAAAGTACAAGGCACAAAATCGCCCTTTCGCAAAGAAACTAATTTTAGGTAGAATGCTGCCATTTGATTCTTCTCTTCTATGTGTAGTCATGGGCGTCCGCAGGAAAAAATTCAGGGAGGGGCAAAAATTTTTGCAAAAATTTTTTAGGGGGGAAAAGCTCCTCGCAAGCATGGGTTGGCGCGGAGCGTAAGAAAATTTTGGCCCCCAAAGCCTCCCACATCGCTGGAAATGGCACTTCTAAAGCCTACCTACTGCATATAAATAGGGGTAACACTGAGTGAACTGTGAAGAAATGTTGATGTTATTTTTTCTTCGTTTTTTCTTTATTTTTTCTTCGTTTTTTTCAAATTTTTGATTTTCCAGGGGAGGGCAAGTGCCCCCCTTGAGGGCAAGTGCCCCCCTTGCCCCTACCTGCGGACGCCCATGTGTGTAGTGTGCCCCTCACTTTTCAAATCTATTTGATCTATGTGAAAGAAGCCAGGTAAAATGGATCATGAGTCAGTGTGGCGATAGGCTATTACAAGCAATTTCGGGAAGACCAGGGCGATAATTTCCTGCACCAGTGTCACTTGGTGAAGTTTACTTCGAGATTCTCTGATTGTCGAAAATTTACCACAGGGCTAATTGGACTTAGATTCAACTTCACAGTAGTCTACCACCGGGCAGTGGCCCAGGTCAGTGGCGTTACCAGGGTTCCTACAATCAGGGGCGTAAGCTAGACTACTTTTCAAGGCGGGGGTCCAGGTATGCCTACTTACTTTTGGCCGACTAGCGGTGTAAGGCACGATTTATGGTCACATTTTAAATGTAGTTGAACCTCATTGTGGACATGTCAGAGCGTGTTCTAGCTATGTAATGCCCACAATATACATGGATACGGGCCTGCGGAACGAACCAAAATTATACATTCTATCCAAGTGACAATATATGCAGTGCGTGGCTGGACTAGAATTTTTAGGGATAAACGGTGGGCTGGAAGGGATGGCCAAACGGTACCGGAAGATGTGAAACCCTCTCCCATAGGCGTTGGGTCCAGGGCAAATTCCCCGTGGAGGACCAGGGGCCAAAGTTCTGAACTCTATTCAAAACTACGTCTATGCAGCAAGTAAAACATCATCACAGAGCGTTTGATATGCTTTCAATTGGCCAACAAAATCACGTTTCAGACGTCATACTATCCTATCTCTTACTAACAAACGGTCTAGTTCAGTGGTTTCAAACCGGGGGCATTATAGCTCCCGGGGGCGTTTGCACAAATCAAATCAGAGGGGGGATGAGCGCTAAGGGGGCGGCAGGGGGTGTTTTGAAAAAATGGGATAGTCAGTTTAAACCAAGGCTTTACAAGACTCCAAAAGCTTTTTTTGTAGCTGAACTCTCAAATTGGTTTGCACAAAAAGGAGATGAATGAATTCAACAAGTTGAGTAGGTCTAATATTCCCTTCCCAGATGACACAAAATCGCATCTACTATAACGGTGTTTAATTTCAACTTTTCCTGCAAGGACCGTCATATTCCCATCAGTGACAGTGAAAGCGGTGACCGAAGGGGTCATAGCTAAAAATCGTCCTGCAAATTTAACCTTTAATATAGTTTTCTTCCTTGCAGTCCATAAACATGACATACTGAGAGAAGTGACCATTGTAGGTAACTGTAAAAAAATAGATAACATTGGCAATGTACTCAAGTAAAACTTAAAAATGTTTTCAAAAATGCAGTTTTTCGGTGCGCCAGTTTCCGCTTTCTCATTATTTCTCCCTGTTGGACAGCTTGCTTGGCACAAGTCTTTTAATTCCCCATGCCACCCCTACCATCATTCTTCCTCCCGTGACAGGACAGGCATCTTTTAGCATCAAAGGGGACTCCCATTATTTATTATTGAAATACAAACTGGGCTAAGGCTGATTTTGCAATCTTTTTAGTTAATTCTATTTAAGGTTATTAGGTAATCGGAAGATAGCCAAAATTTGACTGACAGTACGTCATTCTCGTGTCAACAATATCGTAAATACTTCACAGCTTCCGGGGCGAATCCCCCAGTCGCTCACTGGGATGTTGACCTTTGGCCTCATTTGGGGGAACAGTCTACAACTCGATGGGGCCCTGTCAAAGTCAGTTAAATACCAAAGACGTTTCTCCTCTCTTGACCATGATCAAGCCTTCCAACTTTTGTAAACCGTTGGTCGTTAAAGGGTCGCCATCTCAAAAGGGTGCACTGTAAAAAATGATTAACTTTTTTATAACAGATAATAAACACGTCTTGGCGTTTATGTAATCGAAAAAACAATAAAATACATAAGCAAATTAAACTTCTAAAAAGCCAACTTTAACACATTGACGCCACTTTAACACCATATCGTAAACACGTTTATGCGTTTATTTCATGATTACTGTAAACATCAAGTTGTTTTTAATAAAGAAAAATTAAGATATATATCAAACATATAAACGTGTTTGCGGAGTACACTTTAATTGACGTCATTATCTTCATCATGTTTTAATATTCGTTCAATCATTTACTGTGCTTATTCATTGTGTTGTTTGTTTGTAGGTAGGTAAGGTGTGCTGTTTTACAGGTACCGTAGTACTTCATGAGTTCAATGACGCGCGAAGCGCTCAAAAAAAATCTGGGATCCAAAAAGAATTTGTAATGATGGATAAACAGATCAACTGTCGAGCCCCACGACCATGAATTGCCTGTTATGTGTATTACAAAATATCGCTGCCCGGATTGTTACTCGTTCCTAACCAAAAGATCACATCACACATATTCTCAGGGATTTACACTGGCTTCCCATCCAGGACAGAATCATTTTCAAAATACTGTTGTTGGTATATCGCTCTTCCGTCGGTGCCTTGCCACCATATTTGTCTGAACTTCTTCAACCATATCAAGTGAATCGCAATTCCATGAGGTCACACAATAAATCTCTTCTTAGTGAACGACGGTCAAATCGATCATGGGGAATAAGGGCTTTTGCTACTGCCGGTCCTTTTGTATGGAATAATCTACCGGAGCATGTGAAACTTTGCCCATCCCTTGCATCTTTCAACGCTCTCTGTAGACTCATCTTATGCAACTGTTTAATTGTTTGTAATGTATATTGTATGTGGCATTTTTGTGTCACTGCGCCATGAGCGTCTTCTCTTGACGGATACCGGCGCATTGTAAATTTCCACTTATTATTATTAGTAGTTACTGTGAAACGTAACGTACGTAATAAAGGATTTGTGTTGGAGGAAATGAAAGGAAATTGAATAGGTTCAATGGGATGAATTCCAGGCTAATAGTTTGGGGAGATTTCATGTTAACTGTAAGTATGCAACACCATTCACATTAAGAAACACTTAAAATAGAGCACAAATCTTACAATTTGTTTCTAATATAAATATTTATTCTTCATTATCTTCATTATTTCAAACTTTTCAGATGATGTATGAAAAAGTATGTACATATGTCGTTTCACACTGAGGTCAAAAGAAAGACAAAACAATGAATACTCTTTAAAGCAGGATGAAACACACAAAAAACACACAAAAAATGTCACAAAATCAGGACCATTAATTACTACACGAATGTAGGTACGCATCTAAAACAATGACTACAGGGGTACTTGGCCTCCCCAGTTGTCCTTCTGGTGGGCAGCAGTAGGGATAACCATGTCCCCTTTCAAAATCTATTGTGATGACTTTGATATCTTAGAAATCCTACACATCTTGAATTTCTACCCTGAAATTGGTATTTTCAAAGGCCAAGTACCCTTTACAAAGAACTACATGCTACCCTCATAGCTGGTATGTTTCATTACAACTCTGCTATGACAAAGATCTGAATAGTTACTAAGGAGGAACAACTATCAGATACCACTGATGATCAATGGACACAGAAAAGTGGGTAACACTGGAAGACAAAGTATACAAACAGTGTAAGAATTACTTTAACAAAGTGAATCCATGGGTAAGGTGTGTGTGGGGGGGGGGGAGGTACTTGTATCTTACCATAACATTAAGCAGCCTCTGTTCCACAAATCACTGTTCCACCTTCTACAACCCCTCCAATGTTGAGGTAGATTTCATTGATGTTTTACTGTAGTGAAAAACACTTGCACAAATTCATATTTTACCTCAATTCTGTTAGAATATACACATTCTTGTTTAGCAACTCTGCCTTGAGACTGACAATGCTAAGAGCTTTCATGCTTCTCTATAAATTCACCTGGACACTATGTAACTAACAGCTGTTTCAGTCTAAAAACCACTTAGGACTTTACTTTTCTGTTCGTCACTGGTGCATATTTAGGTTAACTAAACTGAGCCCCCAACCTTATAGTTTGCAGACATCGAAGAAAGAAAAAGAAAAACACATTGCCTAATTTTTTTGCTGACAAAAATGCTGAAAATTCATTGGTCCTGATATGATTGTTTGGACATCACACACTAGAGGATTTCATAGAAGCATCATTTTTCTGTTTTTTCCCAAATACCCCCAACCCAACATAGATGCACCTTCAGTGTTCTTACATGAGCCTGGTGTGACTCCCTCCCCTTTTCCCCAAATCCTCAATCTGCTCTGAGTCCGACCTGAGAAAATTACCTTGGGTAATTTTATCACAAGAATATGCAAAATTTTAAATCACTCAAATTTTCAAAATTCAAATCAAAATAAGTGATAAGAAATGTTCTTTCTTGGCCAATTAACAAAATAAGGATGGAATAGTATTGAAACAATGTACTGTGTTAACAATTTTTAGTATGCGAGAACTACGAGCAATCAGGTTCAGAAGGGCACATATGTACTGCATTATTATTGTACCAGATCTGTCAGACGGGTTTACAGTTGTTCCATCCCACCACCAGTTCTCCCCCAAGAAACCAGTGCCCCACAGATGTTGACCAATCCAACCCTACAGGCCTTCTGGTTCACACCCCTGCTAACAGCAAGTTTTCCCCCTTATACGCAGCCTACCGACAAACCCTTAAGAATATTTTCAAGCTAAAATGCTACGAAGCTGATTAGAAGTAAATGAAATTTCTCTTTCCCGCTTCCCTTTGCAGGTGCTCATAGTATAGTCCATGTTGCAAATTAAATTTCACATTTTTCATTTACTTCAAATAGCCAATGGGTTTTTCTTTGCACTAAGAGCTGCAAAGGTAAGGTTCATATATTCCTGTGCTATTGCACTTGTTGTTGTTTGAAGGTAGAGACTATATCATCTTAAAAATATGTACGCTCACAAAGGCACTGGGAAACTTGTTGCAAAATCAACCAGTAACATTAAAGGGGCCACGACTTGCACCTTGGAGCAAACTGGCAATGGGGAACAATTAGGGTGAACTGGTAGCAAGGTAAAACAAGTGGGTAAGTCAGAAGCACCCTTCAAGTTGCAAATTCTAGTGTCTTGCATTTTGTACAATTATTTACAAAACTTTCTCTAGTAGATAACATTCACATTTTGATTTTTTACACTTACTCTGAAGGAAGGGTTTAGGCAAAAAAATTATTTTTCATGTACGACAAAGGAACTAAATCTAAGCATTCTGGTGAAATTTTCATTCAGTTCCAACATACAGTTCTCATGATATCAGCAAATGAAGTAACTACATTTGGGACCTAAAGTGAACTTGAAGCAAGCAGGGATTATATCATCTCTTCACACTGATTAGCAATGCTTTGCTTTTCAATGTATTTTGACCTTGATGTTAATAGGTATGTAAACTATGAACAGGAAATTTAAAATTCCCATACCTCTCATACAATCACATTCCCATAACATGAGATTATGGAGGAGAAAACTGGTTGTAAATTTTAAAGAAGAACAAAAGAAAGCTCTCTAATTTTAAAGAAGAACAAAAGAAAGCTCTCTAATATGAGGCTATGATGTCATATATGCTTGCTTCAAGTTCACTTTGCATTGAAAATGAGACCATTTATCTCAAGAACCATACATCAGATGTCAATGCAAATTTCACCAGAAAGCTTTGAGTACCACTCTAACATATCAAAAATTGATTCACGCCTTAACCCTTCTTTTAATATGGGTCAGAAAAGGGGCAACAACCTTCCATTAAATTGTAAAATTGTAGTAACTGACCAATGAATACTTTACCATTAGAAGGTGAAAGTAACATTAAATTAACTATGCCAATGTACAAATATTTCTAGAAAAAGTGTCAAGGTACTGAAAAAACACAACACTCAACATATAAGGCACATTTGACTAGGAAAAAAAATCACTGAAAATTTCACTTCATCAAGGAGTTGATAATATTTCAGATATACTAAACTAATAATGAATACCATACACACTCCATAACCAGACTTCAATAAATTTTATAACTGGAAGCACCATTGAATACAACAAGCAACTACTGTAGATGTACAAGTACTGCAAACCAAAGTTTCATACTCAGAAAAGTTTTATCATACTATACAAAGAAACAATTCCTCCTCTTCAACCTCATAATTCAGCCAAAAAAGGTAATAATTGAAATTCTGAAGAGCCCTCCCCTTAGACATCTAGGTCTAAGGGGAGGGTGTGCTTTGAGAAAATCCTAGATGTCAGACGGGGGCCTAGCCGCAAAACAACACTACCATTTTCTGTTTTTCAAGTTCGTTCGTGCAGTAGAAATTTCCATTTTTTCTTTTTTTTTGTAAAGAAGATTACTGAAAAACCTCAAAGTTTCCCCACCCCTGGCAGTTCCACCCACCTTCACCACTGCGAAATACTCATTCTAAAAATTACCATAAAACCAGCCACAAGTACAAGCAATGTACATGCTTAGCCTTGCCAAATGAAAGACCATGTTGTTACAGGCTACTGCAATGACTTTAGGACTAGGCTAGGCCCTGGGTATACTGAGTAGTGTATTAGTAGCCTAGCACTGCTAAACACGTGATGCTGTCTTAATGACTTATAAAACAGGCCACTTCTAGTCCAGCAAATATTCCACAAAATACTGTTACACAGCCATCATGTTAAGGTATCACTTTCTCACAGGAACTGATTTCATGAAAGTTCACAAAATATCCATCTCAGATTGTTATTGAAGCATTGATGTGTGAGGTTAGCCTCCACAGTAGAGTGCAGTGTTATATGTGCATGCATATCATATATCGTGATAGTATAGAATCAAAAGTTGACTGGGCTGTAGGCTGACAGGTTGTAGCAGTAATAGATTAGTTATAAGCTTTCATACAGGGTCTGAGTAAACACTCCGCTGTATGGGTATATGCACAGTTACATATGCATACTGTATGCTCGACACTGTGTGGGCATACTGTACAATACATGAATGCAGTACATGTCTTACATTCAAAAGTTGCACATTCTTAGATGAAGAGGCCCAGTTGTTTTAACATTAGCACAAAACTACAGTGCCAAGAAAAATTTACCATCATTTGGATCCATGTTTTGTCTAGTAAAAAGGATTCCCAGAGAATTTTTCCAACATATACATCTTCTAGTACCACTTTCTATGACATTGCAACTAATGTTCAATCTATAGTAATGCAAGTAAGGTAGGCAACTGCAAATATTAACTGAACAGTTTCCATATCTGTAAACCAAACAGTGAAGTATCTTTAAATGTAACATCACTTACACTAACCACCAGAAATTTAGAAAAAATCTCCCTAAAATATAAACCTTCCCCAATCCCCTACAAAATAAAACTGCCCCCAATCTCCTTAAGTATAAACTGCTATTAGGACCCAATTTCTTGTACAATTATTAAAAAGATCTCTTCAAAATCCTGCACAACCTTAAGAATCTATTGTGCATAATCTTTCATGAATCATCCTCAAAATATACTACACAATGACAGTCTCTACACCTTTACAAAAGTGATGTCTGCTTTACCAGACCTTCTCTAAGAACAGATATACTGTAGCACCAAGTTGCAGCCTCATCTTACTGTCACATTATTGTGTAATATAAAAAATGTCATCAGATTTGTAAAACATTACTAAAACTTTAGTGATGAGGACAACTTTATAAAATGAAATAAAACCTTAAATGTGTAGCATACAACTTGCCTTTTGAAATAGAAAATGTGTAACTGTAAGAGGTGCTGATGCATAATATCATTTAACTTAAAAATACAGTCTACCTCAAATCTATTTTCGACTTGTTAAAAGGGAACTTACTCCAAGCATTCTGGTGAAATGTTCACTTGTTCCATTTTTTAGGTTCTACAGATATACATGACAGCTCCTTAAGCTTTCACATATTCTATCGAAAATAAACTTAACTTTGGGCCTTGAAGGGCACTTGCTTTACAACGCTAAGCAACCACAAATATGGGAGAAGCGTACATGGCTTACAAATTACAACTTCACGTCGGGTGGCCAACCAACTCAACAATTTAAATCAAATTTGGTTTCTTGAAGCAAGCAGGTGGGATGTAAAACTTCACAATGATGAAAGATGTTTTAATTTTCTTCAAAGTGTAAACATACCCTTTTAGCAAAATAGAGGTAACTAACAATTAGTCAACAATTAGTTACCTGTTGGTTTGTAACCAAAATTCAAAACAAAAGGTTGAGAAACTTGGAAAAAACACATTAGAAACTGAATTGGGGGTGGCCTATTCTTTACACACAGACAAATCTTCTCTAGTTCAAATATAGCATGTGAATAAAACAACTCAAGTACTGATGCAAATTTTTATTTCAAACATAAAGCTGGTTCTAGCTGGCAAAAAGTCTTTGGTCATTTTTAAGTACCACTCAGCCTGTAGAACTCTAACTGTGTCGTGGGGTTGGTTGCAGACTTGTGTTTTCTTTGGCTGTTTCGATGTTATCTAAGTCATCTGTTTGCAAAATGACAGTTTCATATGGACAACACTCTGGCAACCCAATTTTTTGACATATTTTGGCATAAGCACCTTTTTCCAAATCTTGAACCTTGTATTTCCAGGCCACAAAGTCATATGCTATCTGCTTCAAAGCAACATAACAAGATATCACAAGAACTAACACAAAGAGTGTCGGTGGGAAGAGAAATATTAGAATTGGACAAATCGTTACTCTGTGGAGAAACGTTTTCTCATCATAGTAAAACAGGAAGACATTGTACCAAGTTAAGACTCCAAGGTATGCATTATAAAATACAGCCAAAACAAAAACTACCGGAATACAGCACAATGTTAGGATAACGATGTGAGGTCCAACTGAACAAGAAATGCTCCATTTAGATGATGCCACTTGGGGAAGTTCTGACGATGTAGCTGTATCTTCTTGGTCAGCCA
The DNA here is from genome assembly GCA_029531755.1 of Holothuria leucospilota. NCBI lineage: Eukaryota > Metazoa > Echinodermata > Holothuroidea > Aspidochirotida > Holothuriidae > Holothuria > Holothuria leucospilota. The sequence goes on along the minus strand of CM055969.1, from coordinate 40,614,128 downwards.
TATTGCTTGGATGTGAAGTAGCTCTCAGCTCACATATTAGGCTCAATGTTTGACATCACTACACTCTCATCTTTGTCAGTAAAACTTCTTTTCCTCACTTCTTTCCCCACCATCTTTATATGCATAAAAAGATTATGTCTCTGCAAGGAAATGGCAAAAGTTACCAAGATTAGTGGGACCGAGGTCATGAGTACTCAAAGGGTACTGTATCGAAAGTCTAAAACTACAGTCTGTATGCTCTCAAAAGGTATTAAAAGTCTTAAATTACAGTATGCTTGTTTTAGATTGAAATGAAAATCAGCATTTTAACTCCAATTCTTCAAAGGACCTTAACATTTCTGTTCTGACTCTAAACTTCAGAGGTACAAACTTGACATTTAAATTGAAATTTAATCAATGTAATGAAAAAGCAGCTAGTACAACAGTGTTTAGTTTCAACCTACTATATAGTGTGAGATGTTTGCTGATATTTTTGTTGTGTTGTACCTCACTGTGTTGTTGACAAGACTTATATGGTGGCAGCAGGATCTCTCTTCCCATAAAAATCTGAGTTCAACTTAAAAAAATGCCAAGTGTTTTGTTTGCTTTCTTCTCTCTCTCTCTGAAACATGTTTTCTTGGTTTCAAAGACTAATAACACCAAGGTACTTCTCTACATCTACAGCATATCCTGTAAAACCTTTCCTCTCATGGACCATGAAGAACTGGGATTATTCCAACCGATTTGAAGTACTTTACACTTATCTACATTTTAAAATAACATTTGCCAGTCCTCTGACCATTTGTACACAGCAGCCAAATACTGCTGTAAACAAACAAGCTCGCCTACTTCTTGGATTTAAAGTGATATTACCTGTTTAAGAAAAGGGAAATACATATACAGGATATTCTCAATAAGGACTCCTTCAAATATAGCTTTTTCACCTTGTGGAACCTTCTCCCCCAGAATAATATTATCACAGATCTTTAGGCCCCCAAGCAATTCAAAGACTCTGCCTTGAGGTCCCTCAGATGGGAGGCCTAACTCTTCTTGCACACACCACACCCTGCAAGTATGATTCCACCTAGGAGTGTCGTGCAGTATTTTTCCAGATCCAGATCATGCAGGAAACCACATTAGTCACTAGTCACAGCGCTAACATGTGTTGTGGCTGGCGAGTTACAAGAATTCACATTGGCCTAGGCCCCTATATACCAGCACAGCAGTCTTGCCTTCTACTCTGTATGCTTTACCTCACATTTATACATGTTCTGTGAGTTAGTTAGATGAGGTTTAACGTCCCAGTTTCCAAGTAATTGGTTCAAGTCGAGACCACCACAGTCTTTTTTCCAGTTGTGGCTCACTGACTTGTTTTCCCTACTTCATTGCTTATGCTGAGCACCAAGCACAAAGGCAGCAGGTTCCATATAAGTGTTTGGTATGACCCGGCCAGGAATGTTCTGTGAGAGACCGTATTGATAGCCATGTGGGTAATTGCGACTAACGCGGTTAAACATGCGAAGTGTCCAAGCCTACATGTACAGTACCTTCGGCCTCTACCTTCATAGCAGGTGTCGAATATGTATATAGGCCTAGACTAGTGACGACTATAGCGCCTAACTTGAGTTGGTCGGTACCTTGAGTCGGTCGGTACCTTGAGTCGGTCACTACATGTAAAATTTGGGTTCCTTAAGAAGTTAAAAAGGCCGCCCCCACTAGGAATATGAAGATTCCAAGTGGGTAAAAGGAATAATCAAGGAAACTGCCGATAAAGAAAACTAACAATTTATTCGTCCAAATCTCCCCTTCGAATTATTCTTGAAAACAAAATTAAGTTATTTTAATAAATGATGGTTAACGAGAATGAATTGAATATTTAATGAAATAATTTAACGAGAACAAAGAATTATTCATTGAATGACATGGAAATATGCGAAATACACTAAGAGTAAGATAAGAAATTTGAATAATTTAAGTAGCTTAAGATGAACACTTGTCTAAGATCTTAGACGGAAATTTTACAAACTTAGACTCCGACTCAGATGATCAATGACCTAAACTACTCGGAAAAGCTGGATTTGTAAGTAATAAAACTAAAACTTTTGACTTATCTCCCTTATCTTCTCTTCTTTCTTCTCACTCTTCTGCTCCAATATTCAACTCACACACAATTACAAAATCACTCTCACTACAATCAATCACGACCGAGGATCCTCCGCACACCGATACAACCACTCTGCTCCAATGCCAAAGTCCAAGTCCTCAAAAATAACATTTTTTTGAAGACAAACTGTACTTACGCAAAACTCAAATCATAATAAATAGTACGCATAGAGTGAACAGGGAATCCCCAGGAAAGTCCTGTGACGTTACGCTGTGTCAGTATGACATCATAGACAATTTACAGCAGTAACGTTAGTCCCAATTAATAACAACGCAGTAGTTACTACAAGCGGTGCGCGCATTCAATAAACAATAGCAAGACGTCAGTTCGCAGCCGTTTCGCGCAGCAAGACATATTTTCCGCGCGAGGTAACCCAGACGCGCAAACAGACACAACCAACCGCCAAAGGAGCTACCTTTATTAGGAATGGTAAAAAGAATGTGACAGCGATCCAGGCAATAAAAGTAAGCCATAACATTAGGCTTATTAGATACTATTAGTAATACTAGTTCCAACACATCCTAGCCTAAGCTTTATCCATACTATGTAGAGTGCACAAATACGCTAATCCTACAATATAAGAATTACATGCTATGCTCAGACCTGGCTACTCACACTCCTCCCACCTGAATTCCAGACTTCTCCTGAAGTCGCAAAAATTTATACATATACATACGTCTTTATCAGTAATATTAAAAGTAATAAATCGATAAATAAGAGAATATTAGAAAAATCTTTTTCAATTAAATAAATTCCATGTGTTCAACTTGTAGTTTCTAGCCGGCACAATGGTCTTTAAGCTACTCAATATCCATACCTTTCTGGAGCTCTGCCAAAATTTGTTCTACTTGACCTTCTCAGAGGTACGAGCTCATAATCCTTTCTTGATCTCGAAGTCATAGCTGGCAAGCCTGGCAACCCATCTTTGTTCTGTTGCACCTAGTTGAGCTGATGAAAGATGGACCAACGGATTGTGATCTGTATACACTACAAATTTGGCACCGGTCAAGTAAGTTTTAAACTTCACGGTAATTGCCCATATTGATGCTATAGAGCTCAATTTTAAATGACGAGTAGTTACAGTCATTTTTCTCTGCGGGCTGCAAAGTTCTCCTGGCATAAGCAACCACTCTCTCTTTACCATCCTGTTCTTGAGAGAGTACGGTACCGCTCCTAATCCTTGACTGCTTGCATCAGTGTATACAACAAATGGCTTGGTGTAGTCTGGGTAAGTAATCTGCAATATCCAGCTATTCCCATACTAGATATGCTATACTGTCTCTCTCTCTCTCTAAATATAGACAATAGACGCTGGTTCCATGAAGTCATTTAGGTGAGTTCCTCACATAAAACCATTGTCCATAAAGTTGTGAACACGTAGTTCCTGCAATTATATTAAGCTGATAGGTAACCGAGTCTCATTCTCATAACCAATATCTCCAAGACTTAAGTCAAAAGTTTTGCTTCCGTTAACATATGTGATCATATATTTTCTTGTCTAGGCCAGTGAGGCCCAAATCAGCTCCTTCATATCCATCCAATCTCAAGTAAGATTCATATTCATTTAATTAACAACAGTCTTTCTTGCAAAGGAACACTCTTCTTTATATAAGATACTGGAAGAGCTGGCCTGTTCAGATTCCTTCATATAAACTCCCCTTATTTTAAACTGACTCTACAACCTCTGCAACGAAACGGATCCTCACAGAAATCGTTGACATGGCATCATCTCTCAGAGGTATTGTTCTGTCTTTCCTTCCAGGTTACATAGACCTACAGTATTTTATGATTTAAATGGATTGCATAAGGTTGAACTAAGAAATTTCCCCATGACTACTCCCCAACAACCCAAACATCTTTCCAGATCCATACCCCCTTCCATCACTCACAAACCCAGCCCATCCTTAGGCCTAATTCCCACCCCCTCAAACGTCTCCTAAATAAGAGTCACATAACTAAGTGATCCACTCAACCACGCAACCTAGAAGTCACACAAGTCTACCCCATCATTTTCTGGTGGATTTACTTGCGTAGTGTCAGGCATCCTGACTGGACAATGTCTAAGCTAGGCCTAGAGCTAAGATTATAGGCCTAATGTGCAAAACTTCAGTCTACTAATAGGGAAGACTTGAGCGAATTGTAAGTACTCAGTAGGATAAACTCGTAAATATAATGCTGTAAAGTTATCGTTTTGTTTTTATAATTGCCAAGTTAACCTTCTTACCCCACTCGTACTACCAGTGTAAAATTTGGGTTCCTTAAGAAGTTAAAAAGGCCGCCCCCACTAGGAATATGAAGATTCCAAGTGGGTAAAAGGAATAATCAAGGAAACTGCCGATAAAGAAAACTAACAATTTATTCGTCCAAATCTCCCCTTCGAATTATTCTTGAAAACAAAATTAAGTTATTTTAATAAATGATGGTTAACGAGAATGAATTGAATATTTAATGAAATAATTTAACGAGAACAAAGAATTATTCATTGAATGACATGGAAATATGCGAAATACACTAAGAGTAAGATAAGAAATTTGAATAATTTAAGTAGCTTAAGATGAACACTTGTCTAAGATCTTAGACGGAAATTTTACAAACTTAGACTCCGACTCAGATGATCAATGACCTAAACTACTCGGAAAAGCTGGATTTGTAAGTAATAAAACTAAAACTTTTGACTTATCTCCCTTATCTTCTCTTCTTTCTTCTCACTCTTCTGCTCCAATATTCAACTCACACACAATTACAAAATCACTCTCACTACAATCAATCACGACCGAGGATCCTCCGCACACCGATACAACCACTCTGCTCCAATGCCAAAGTCCAAGTCCTCAAAAATAACATTTTTTTGAAGACAAACTGTACTTACGCAAAACTCAAATCATAATAAATAGTACGCATAGAGTGAACAGGGAATCCCCAGGAAAGTCCTGTGACGTTACGCTGTGTCAGTATGACATCATAGACAATTTACAGCAGTAACGTTAGTCCCAATTAATAACAACGCAGTAGTTACTACAAGCGGTGCGCGCATTCAATAAACAATAGCAAGACGTCAGTTCGCAGCCGTTTCGCGCAGCAAGACATATTTTCCGCGCGAGGTAACCCAGACGCGCAAACAGACACAACCAACCGCCAAAGGAGCTACCTTTATTAGGAATGGTAAAAAGAATGTGACAGCGATCCAGGCAATAAAAGTAAGCCATAACATTAGGCTTATTAGATACTATTAGTAATACTAGTTCCAACACATCCTAGCCTAAGCTTTATCCATACTATGTAGAGTGCACAAATACGCTAATCCTACAATATAAGAATTACATGCTATGCTCAGACCTGGCTACTCACACTCATACAAAACGTATTGCACACAGACTGCACACAACAATTTTTAGGTGACAGACTCATGGTATCACCATGCTACTCCTCTTTAGTCTTTGGTATTACCTGTACAAGTGCAGCCAATGTACGCCTAGGCCATGTGCAGGAGCAATACACGTCCGCTGGAAAATAATGCAGGCGGGCAACTTGGCCCTAGGCAAAGATATTACAAGCATAGATTCCAAACTTAAAATGGCGCATTGACTCTTCATGGAGGCCAAAACATCGGGGTGGAAGTGCTGATCACTGCTCAGTCATTTTGAATTCAAACAGGCAAATGAATGTCTTACAAAAGTATTAATACTTGTTGTTTCGGAATGTTGTTGACGGGAGAAGTACTACGCCTCAATAAATTCCACTCAAACAAGAATAACTTATTTCTTCAATGCGGCATCTACGTACAGTATTTACACTTGAACATGAACGCACAATGACTGGTTTTGCAAGTTATGGACATTCATTGGTCAGTTTCTATGGTATCTTCAAGTAACGCACTTTTTTATGCGTGTTCAGTTACTTACGCGCTCAAAACGGGTAAGCAACTAGGCCTAGCACGTTTGTTTCCCGAGCACGCAGAAGTGTGTGTGTCAAGTATTTTGGATAATACACAGAGAAATGTATTCTGCGCATATAGAACGCCTTCTAAAAGTGCACGCACGCTAACCTCTTTTAACAATGAAACTTCTGTGATGCGTTCTTATTTTCATACGCAGATCTTGGAATAAAATGGTGCGCATGTCAAATTAACACTTCCGCCCCGATATATACGTCTCCAGGTGGAGTCACTTAGCGTAACGGTATCCAGTCAAAAACGTCCCCAGACCAAAACGTCCCCGCATTTTTGCTACCAAAACGTCCCCGCTTTTTACCAAAACGTCCCCGTACTATTATATATAGGAAGTCAAAACGTCCCCGCCATAAAGACTTTGAACATGATTTTAGGAATCCAAATTAAAACTATCGGTTGGAAACTTGAAGAAAACTTGAGACATGTTAAAAAAATTGAGTGCATGAGGATCGATTACGATAAAGTTAGGCAGGCCTAGGCCTAAGATAACGTTAGAACTTACTAACGTTAGAACTGAGATGCTATCCGACTAACGTTAGGCCTAGCCTAACCGTTAGTTTTACAACTGACGAACGTAGAATGATTACCACAAACACTTCGGAATTTAACATAAAAGGTTAAATTTTCCAGAAAATTTCCATTTCATTCCAATAATTGTACTTTAAAAAATTATTTGAACTTCAGAGTAGGCATACAGTAAGGGAAGATAAAGGCTACCAAATCCGAGGACGTTTTTGCACGGGGACGTTTTGACCAATAGCGGGGACGTTTTGGCACGGGGACGTTTTGGTCAGGGGACGTTTTGACTGGTAAGCAGCGTAACAGTGTAGGTAGGCCTATAGGAGTTTGGAATCTATACTTATAATATCTTTGGCCCTAAGCTCACTGTATCATGTAATGATGTATGTCAGCACAGACTGTGCACTAGGCTAAGCTACATTACAGTACTGTAGGTAGTTACAAGTTACAGTGTTTCAGAAAAAGAAAAGTGCCGTTGTTTCACTACTCTAGAAAGGACTAGGTTACAGCGGGGTACCATGTACCTTGGTGATAGGTCTTTAACATCTTCATGAAATCTTTGCCTCGTCAGCTGATGTCCATGCCTCGTTAGATAAGACGGCATAAAGAAAGGAAAGACTAACAACATATGAAGAGAGGGTATTCACCTTTGCCGACATCATCTGCCGTAGTCTAGTCAGGGTCATCCTGCCGTGAGTGAACGTGTTTACATTTGGTCTTTTCACTTTTCACACTCGACGTGATCGTGAAAAGACCAAATGGGAAGCACGTTCACTTACTATGGTTACCCGTACTAACTGTCGATCCTGCAGATATATAGCTTTCGGAGCAGACTCTGTAGCTTCGATGAGATGGCGCTCTCTCAGAAATCATAATACACCCTGTATAATATGATTGTTCTATTGTATAAACTTCGTCTCCAGTATAGACGAATCCGGCGAGCAAGTGATGGTCTGATTTCAGTCGGCAATACCTGGGGTCTATCACCTTTAATCTTTCAATTTCCTTGCTTACCTGTATGATGGATGGTTGGACATTAAATTGTATCTTGATTCGTTCAATTTCACTGAATATGTGGGTTTGAAATTCATGTAGAAAATAAATGAAGACGATTTAAGGCTGGTGGACCCCATTAATGGCTGCCTACAGTCACTAAACACAAGCGCTGATCGGATTCGTCTTTAGGTAAGCAAATATTAAGAACTGTACTGTGTACTTGTTAGGGGATAACTTACAGCAGGCTATAGCAGATACATGCAGAAAGCAGGGTCAGTTAACTTTCGTGTGGTGAAGTCTATGTCGAACCTTTCCAACACTTACATACGGAAGCCGAGAACATCGCGGTGGTGTGAAATCTGACATGCCAGTTTTCTCACCCCTTTCTTCGGTAAACATGGAAGGGAGAAATCAAGATACGATTCTCCTTACCATTATCCACCGATAATGTGGAGTGGAGAAAACCAAAGATAGTGAGGGGGTACTTCAAGAAAGGACCATTACACAGTGTCTATTTTCGAACACCCTGTAAATAAATGGACGTGCCCGCACATGACACGGATTGGCGCTGTAAAACTTGGGTTATATTATTACCAACGTGGGATGATCCCATAGTGGTACGGAAAAATCGTCGACGAGCGAGCTAGCTATGTTACTTAAATTGAAAAGAGGATCGATGGACATAGTCCAAGTTATGGACGGGGTGTTCGAAAATAGACACTGTGTAATGGTCCTTCCTTGAAGTACCCCCTCACTAACTTTGGTTTTTCTCCACTCCACATTATCGGTGGATAATGGTGAGGATCGAGAAATCGTATCTTGATTTCTCCTTCCCATATTTACCGAAGAAAGGGGTGAGAAGACTGGCATGCCAGATTTCACACCACCGCGATGTTCTCGATACATGTGGCCTATGTAGTCATCCCCCCCCTCCCCCAATGTTACAGTCTACAGATACGTGTATGCTGGAAAGTACATGTTATCAGTGGCGGCGCCAAGGGGGTGGGGCTTGGGGGGCTTTAGCCTCCCCAAAAAAGTGGTCAGCCCCCCCCCCCATTAGCCCCCCAACTGAAATGAGCAAATTGAAAATTTAAAACACTCATTAAAACAATTTTATTAAGTGGAATTTTTAATGGCCCTAAAAATTTGTCAGCCATCAGCGCTAGCCCTACCTTTAACCCCCTCCCCTCCGCTTGGCCCCCATGTCGACAAATCCAAGCACTACTCCCTGAGTCTGCATGTGGTTTTTCTTTTGGGCAATGAAATATACCACCAAATTTCGGCGCGCTTCGCGCGCATTCCTTACGGTCCGCTCTATATCACTAATGAAGATTAAAAGTATCAGTGAACTTTTCTGGCACAATTTGTGCCTTTCGGATTGCCGCTAACGCGGAAATTATATTACTATAAGCCAGTAGCGTGTTTAAAGGGGGGCACAGGCCCCCCACCTCCGAAGTCAGTCGGGGGAAATCACCCAGTCGGGGGATTTACGGGTTCGATCGAGGAAGAGAAAAAGTTTGAAGAGACACACCAGCACACTGAGCATTCAAACCTTCACCACACACCAGCCCCCGTGGGGGCAGAAAAATGGGTGTCGTCGGGGAGAGGGACCCTCGATTTCTTTTGTTTTGGAAAAAAGGCAAAAAAAAAAAAAGGTCCTCGAATTTTCGGATAGCACAAGTATGCCGACGTGGGTCGGTCGCCAAGAATTGAAGTGCACAAAAGCAAAAAAATAAAAAAAAAGGTCATCAAAATAAGCGCTAGTGGGGGGAATCATCACAGGTTGTGCCCCCCACCTTCGAAATCCTGCACACGCCACTGCTATGAGCCACCCCAAAAATTTGCTCAGCCTCCCCTTAGCCTCCCCAACTAAAAATTCCTGGCGCCGCCGCTGCATGTTATTCTTCATTTTCCTAAGAAATTCTTCAATCTCTGCTTCATTTTCTATCACAAATGTTTCTCAAACTATCGTCAGTGTTAACCTTACGTCAGTGTTATTCGTAATGTCAATATCTTCCGATAGCAACTTTTGGAGAAGCACAGCAGCAAAAAGTTGAAAGTTAACGAAGTAACAGGTAAAAGACTGGCTTATGGCAGTGGCATGTAGGTTTGTTGGACAATTAAAAGTGCCTCGATGATGTAGGGCATGAATTCAGGTTTTGTCATGGAAATCTTATTAATGAAAAATTTCAGCGCGCTTCTCGCCTATTCGTCACGGTTTGCACTCCATGTCATGACCATTATTAAGGTAATAATACATGAAACTATTCTGATCACAACACTTCCCGAAGAATAGAGATACATCTTCAAACATCCGCAGGTGCCTCGCATCTATATGGGATCTTTCAGTCTAACATGCATAGCATGATGTGGAAGGTTGAGAGTACGTATCTGCCGTTATACACTTTTCAAAAATTTTTACCGAGCGCTTCGAGCGCAGCCATTATCGGTATAGATGGCACCTATTTTTGTGTAAAAACTTTCCCGAAATAGAACGCAGTAAAATAGACAAAGGGGAGGAGGCTTCAGGAGGTTTGTTAACAACTTATCTTTCTCTTGCCCGCCCGGCGGACTTGTATTTATTGGCACTCGTAATACCAACTATGTCCGCCAAAGAGGAAGTACATGTTCGACACCTGCTATGAAGGTAAGTCTTATTCATATTCTCATATTATCTCATCTCGTCTCATATTATTAACATATTCTCCTCCGATCTTTTACCTTACAAAAATTAGCATTCACTAAATTATGGGCATTTTTCAGACATATATGATCAGTTCCAAAATCACCCCTAAGATAGCACCATTTTGCATCTAAAAGACCTTAAATTAACAAACATTTCTTAAATGGGAGGGGAGACCCCTTCCCCAGGATGGCACCTCTATGTAGTGACAAACGAAAGATCAAAACTGCTGTATGCAAATGCAGGGACGCATCAAAAATAAAGGTGCAGTTTACGCAGATTTGGTAACAGTAGCCTGTTTGGGGAACTATAATTACGACATTATCTATGGTGCCCCTAGTCACAAAAACTGGCGGCGCCACTGACCTCAAGCCAACTTGCAGGTCTTGTAATGATCTCCGAATTCAAAATCCAGTCGTCTGGGATGGTCCTGTAAGTTGATCCCTGCCCTCTTAAGCTTAACAGGACATGGCTGCTCTTGTACAATTTGAATCCACTGAAGCTTATCAATGAGTTTTGCCCTCAAAATTTCTGAGGCATTAAAAAACCAAGGAGCTTCCGGGGGCTTCCCCCTGGACCCCCACCGGGGCTTTGCCCCTGGACCCCACCCGGAATAGGCTTCGCGCTTCTCGCTTGGCGTGTACATTTCTACATTTGCAATAAATTCACCCCATCCTCCCAAGTTGAAAAAAAAAAATCAACCCCCTGCTTGTAAAATCAAGTTTTGTTGAAAAAAAAAATCAACCCCCCTGCTTGTAAAATCAAGTTTTTCCTCAGACCAGGAGTCGAACGAAAGAAGAAAGTTATTACTTGATGCCCTCATAGCTGCATTGTAAAACATGACAAACCCTGCCTTATACTCGAGGAGGGATGTGTAAAGTAAGTTATGCATGATAGGGCTCAACTGCCAATTGACCTATACAAGCTTTAAATAAATGCAAATTCTTTTTAGTGTGGGCTTACCCCAAAAATTTTCGCGCGCTTCGGGCTCTTTGCAATACCACAGTTAGTAGATTCCGGGAGAAAGTTTAACTGATCAGCGCGGAAGTATGTTTCGTACAGTGGTTCCCAAGAGGGGTGCCAGAAAATTCACTAAATAAATAAATAAATCAAGAATATTATGAATATACAATTATTATACATTGTAACTAGTAACTGCATGCCTTGTTACTGAGTAGGAAGACATGGGAAGTGCCATTTCCTGCAATCTTGGGGCGTGTTAAATCCAATATTTTTGGACTGATGGTGGCGCTCCGCTTTAGATAGTGTCCCACTATAGGGTCTCTAGATAGTGTTAACAGGGTGCCACGTTCATTACCTAGGGATGTCAGATGTCTAAAAAGGTTGGTAACCACTGCTCTAGTGTATACAAATTTTATGCAATATATGCTCCGCAATGGCATGGTATAGTACACAGGTTTCTTCGCTGAATCCCCCTCGACGGCATTGGGGCTGTCGGGGATTTGGGTCGCTGCCCCCCTCCCTCCCCCATCGGGGAATCTTCCCCCGTCGGGCAAATCCTGGCGCCACCCCTGAGTCAAGCACATGAAAGGAAGATAGCAATTGCTTCAAACGTTACTGAAATCTTAACATACTGAACGCCTGCATCATCGTGGATAAACTGAAAATGTTCCCGATTAGTATGCTACGGCCGAAGCTTAACGTCACTGTTCACTGCTGCACGTACATTGTACGATGCCGGTATTTATCATCGGTTGAACTCTTTGCCCACATAGCGACAGCGCTCCTTATAAATAGTTATTCCTTATAAATAGTTATGTTTAGACTCCACGAAGTCTTCGATTCTGCTTTCCATGCTCCCAGGCTCACAGCGCACGGGGCTATAACACTACTGCCCAGTTCTGGAGACCGTCTTATCCTTTTGAATGTGAACTACGAGATCCTGGCAAAAGCCCTTGTAATCATCGAACGTACGGTCGTCACAACCGATCTTGTGGGTCCTTACCAGACATGTGCTGTGCGGGCACACAGTATTCAGCAGAACTTTTGCTTGATGCGATATCAGTAGGGTCAGAGGCGGCGCCACAGGGGTGGCAGGGCAGGCATTTGCCGCCCCTATGGCTTTTAGCTCAAAAAATAAAATCGTCTAAATAACGTTTTTAAGGCATACTTTTGTGGGGGTGTGGTGACAGTACAAAAATATAACAAATGAAAGCACCATTTGGCATCTAAGCAACCTTAAATTAACAAAATTTTCTCAAAAAGGAGGGGTATCCTTCTCCCCTTTGACCCCTCTCGCAGGACGGCGATTACTCACCCCACGTTTGCCACCCCTTTCAAAATACCCTGGCGCCGCCCCTGAGTAGGGTTACCATATTTCTCTAAGCAGAAAGTAGGACATAAGTTTTGGAGACTGATCTGGGGGAGGGGTCCAAGGGGAGGGAGTGTCCCTCTCCCTCCCCTTTGCTAAAATTTAGATTTTGGTACCTGCCTAGCCAAATGGTGCAATATTTAAAGCTGATTTCACTAGTTTTGTTTGCCTAATATATGGACAATTTCAGAAATGTAATTAATGCTAAGTTGCTTTGCGCCACACTAACTCCACAGATCACAGTCTGTGGACTGGTCATAAAATTAATATTTGGTGGCATATACTAACTGCATACTCATAAAAATACCCGAAAATGAACAGTACAACTCACAATTGCCACACTCATACGCAGGGGCGGATCCAAGGGGGGGTTTTAGGGGTTTAACCCCCCCCCCTTTGATTTTCGAGGATTTTTTTTTCTTTTTGTATAATATATTGTTTATTTTCCCCGGTATGTTTTGAAGGTTATTTTCAGTTACAACAATGCAATTAACATGCCATAATTGTAAGTTTGCTGCACAGCGTTTTTTTCCTTCTATCGTCCCGATTCTCTCTCATTCAAAATCCTTATAGAGTAAGTGAGTCCTTCAAGAGGAGGTCCAGCTCTAATCTTGGTTCCCATATGCAATGAATCGCATCCAGTAGTGCCTAACTCTGTTTTAAAAATGGGAACACGACTCCAGATTTTCGCTTGTACTCTCGCTGAAAAATGCAAATATTGTGTTGACTGAAAGTGATTGTCTTTGAATTGGAATCACTTAATATAATCGGAAATCGAGAAGGCTAATCATACTTTGGACATTCGTTGGATGTAAAGACGTTCAGGGAAAATTAGACTGTTCAGTTGGAACGTACATCAAGTTACCATTGTTCTGGAAGGTATTATAATCCAAAATTTGCTTATATAATGAATCCCTTTCACTTGTTACACAAGATATATTCCTTTTTATCCAAGAGTACGTTATGACCAAGATCACGTTTAAACATTATTCCATGCAAAAGAGTGGTGTTTGCCTGGAGTTTTTTGCACATGGGAAGTGCCAGTGACCTGTAGGCGGTATTTTAGTATATTTTCCTTCGTGCCTCTAGACGACATGGTTGTATGTATAGCAAGGGAGGGTATCAAAAAAACGTAATGTTTCCATGGAAATGACAAGCATACAAAACATGAAACATGAAGATGGCCTAAGTATAGATTGTAAGGTCTGAGAAGGGTCAATTTTTCTTGGTTCACGCCGCGCACTGATGGCGCCAGGTGGGGGACAGGGGGCCATGCCCCCGTCGGGGAAGTTTTACAGTTTTTTACAGTCGGGGAGTCTTAGTCGATACGTAAAGTGTGTAGTCCCAAACGGCGACAAGTCGCCCCGACGGTTTACCTCTTTTTTGCTCTTAAGAGCAGTGGTGCCGGCACGGGGGCATAGGGGGCGCGTGCCCCGCAATCGATTTCAGAAAAATTTTTTTGAAAATTTTAAAATGATCTGAAGAGGCGTTTAAGCTATAGATTTCCGTAGGGGGTAGGGTGAGGTGTGTTTTCAGCCGAGTGATGGATCTGTGGTTATCATTTTGAATCACAAATGGTTCTCAAACTATCAGAATTATCCCAAATCTTTCACAAACTATCAAAATTTTCGCGCGCTTCGCGCGCTCCAAACCTTACCTCAGTGATATCCTTTTTGTCAATAATTTCCGGTAGCAACTCAACATTTTTTCAAATGCAGGCATTACCGGTTGGCCTATACATGGCGATTGTTAATGCACTTACGACGAAAAAGCATTTTGAAATACGCTTTTTAGTCCTACACCCCTTTTGCTAGAAGGTGTTCGTCTGGGATTTCGTTCAAACTTAGTAAACATACGACAGTTGCAAAGTGCTCGGCATCATACTCTATAGTATCATTTGGATGTCAGGTAATAAGCATCATGTCAGTGCCCCATTTTATATAATTAATCCAGAGCTTCCAGGAGGCCCTATACCACTGCCTGCCAGCCTTAGAAATACCCTTTCATAATGCACAATGAAGCAGAGGAAAATTTCCGTAACAGTCCAAGAATGTTTCCGTGGACTCAACGCACGTATTTTTTAAGTAAAAACTTTCCCCGAATAGAAGGCATTAATTAAAGTAGCCAAAAGTGGGACTTCAGGAGGTTTGCTGACAACATACCCTTCTGTTGGACAACATACTCTCCTCTTTCACCTTACCAAAAATTAGAATTCACTAATGTCTGGATATTTTCCAGAAATATATGATCAGTTCCAAACGTATCCCAAAGATAGCACCATTTTGCATCTAAGCAACCTTAAATGAACAAAAATTTTCTCAAAGGGGAGGGAGACACCCTTCAGACCCCTCACCCAGGTCAGCACCTTTATGAAGTGACAAAGGAAAGATTATCACTACTGTATACTATCGCAGGGACGTATACTCTCCTCTTTCACCTAACCATACTCTCCTCTTTTGCTTAACCAAAACTTAGAATTTATTTAAATTATGGATATTTTCCAGCCATATATGATCAGTCCAAAAAAGATCCCAAAGATAGCACCATTTTGCTTCTTAGCAACCCTTAAATTAACAAAAATTTTCTCAAAGGGGAGGGGGTGAACACCCCCCTCCCCTTAGACCCCTTCACCCAGGTCAGCACCTTTATGAAGAAACGAAGGAAAGATTATCACTGCTGTATACTATCGCAGGTGCCCCATAAATAGGTACAATTTATGCAGACCTGGGGGAAAACTGAGGTGGCATTTGGACGTCATCTGTGGTGCCTCCCCCCATCACCAAATCCTGGTGGCGCCACTGCTTAAGAGGACAATTTCCTTTAAAAGAACCCAAAATTTTCAGCGCGCTAGGCGCGCGGTAGAGTCACTCCAGTTTTTTCAGTACTTCCATTCTACATTGCTAGATAGCACAAGACCTGTCAAACTTAACAAGTAACATGTAGGTAGAGTACACAGTTTATGTAGAGATCGTTAATTCCATCCCATATCGCAAAGTCTACTTGCTGTTGTCTTGTGTGTGTCATGCGGTACGGTCAGTTGGTGAGCGACTCAAGGAGAAAAGTTTGGGTATTTCATAGGGTAGTCCAGGTGGTTTCGATAAAATGTATGTTATCCCTGATATGGTCTACAACCCCTGCAGTTTTTCATTTTTCTTTTTGTTCTTAATGATTACATATATTTTTTGTGCAAAAAAAAAAAAAAAAAACGCGCGCTTCGCCCGCTTTGAAATTTTACGTTTCAGATTCAAAAGTAGACTATCAGTGCTCAACTCGGCTCATGAAGTATTCAGTGATACTAAGCAAAATATGCCCTGCAATTTCTTGAAATATTTAGGCTCCTTCATATCCCCTCCTTACCACCCCTTCGACATAGGGGCTGTCGGAACTTCGGGTCACTGCATGATCCGGCCCCCTGTCGGGAAAATGCTGTCGGTACCGACCTGGTCGGTTTACTTATTTTGGCTTTCAAAAGGGTCATTTCCGCGATAAAATCCAAAATTTTTCGTCCACTTTGCCCACTCTTCCTCAGTTTCGTTACTAATAGCTAAATATAGTACAAGCCCTTTCCACCTTTTCAAGTAACTTAATAGAAGTAGAATACATGGATTTATGTAAATGTCGGTCATTTCATTTTATTTTGCTAAACCTAGTTAATGTTCTCTTGTGTCTGTCGTGCGGTACTGCTAGTGACTCGAGGAGGGAAGTTCAGCGCAGCCTATGCCCGATATGGCCCAACTGCCTTGGCAATTGACCCATATATATGCTTCAAATAGGTACAGATTCTTTTTAGTGTAGGCCTATCCAAAAAATTTCGCGCGCTTCGCGCGCTTTGAAATTTCACAGTTCAGATTCTAGGAAAAACGATAAATCAGGGCGGAAATATATATCTCTAGTATATACAAATATTATGAAATATATGCCCCTCAATGTTATAATCTAATACACAAGTTTTCTTCAAATCCTTCCTCACCAGTTCATCGACGACAGTCATGACTGTCGGGGCTTCGGGTCGCTGGCCCGCCGTCGGGGAGTCTGGCCCGCCGTCGGGCAAATCCTGCCCCCCCCCCCGTCGGGCAAATCCTGGCACCACCCCTGGCGCCGCGCCAACCGATGGTCGCGCTCCGCTTAGATAACGAGATAACCAAAAATCCCATGCATGCGATTAAGCCTACCAGTTTAATTTTAAGGCCCCAGTACCAAAATACTTTCAAAAAATTTCAAAAAGAGAAACCAAGTTTTCTTTATTGAGCACAAGCGAGCAACTTTGAGTGAGTCACTGTGAGTGCCTAGAGAGAGCACAACAAATGACTGAATGCTCCGAACTCCTGACGCCCAAGGTCGTTATCGGGCTGTATAGCATGCATCTCTCACAAGGAGGGAGACAACTTTCTGGTACGACATTTATCATAAAATTTCTGACACAGGGAATTTCAAAGAAAGCTTGTTTTTATACGGATCAAAGAGCCTAGGAAACGCGTGGGAAATGCCATTTCCTGCAATCTGGGGGGTCTTCTGGACCAAAAATTTTCTCTGTACGCTTCGCGCCAACACATGGTGGCGCTCCGCTTAGATAGTAACTATATCTCAAAACCCCCCCTTTAGTCAAAACCTGCATCCGCCCCTGCATAGGTATAGGCCTACTATCGAAACAGATAGCCGGTTCAGTCAGTACGTATGTAGCTGGGACTACACTGCTACAGTGCAGGTATAGGTCGGAAGTTCGGGCTATAGCCTAATCTTCGGGGCTAAAAACAGAGTGATCAATCATGAGGATTTTCAATGCGCACGCAAAAACATGATACAGGATATAACAGCTATATCCGTTTTCGAGAAAATCGGGACGATTTGTATTACCGGCCGGGACGCTTACCCAGCCAACATTCCCAGGTGGGCCCCAACTGGGTCCCTGCTGGGCTACATTCTGGGTCCCAGCTGGGGCCAATCTGTGTTTGTCAGGTGTTCCCAGTTGGGCCCCAACTGGGCTAGCCCATCTGGGCTGGAGTCGGGCCCCATCTGGGCCCCTGCTGGGCTACATGCTGGGCTTATGCTGGGGCAAATCCGTGTTTGTCAGGTGTTCCAGGTTGGCCCCAACTGGGCTAGCCTATCTGGGCTGGAGTCGGGCCCCATCTGGGCCCCTGCTGGGCTACATGCTGGGGCAAATCCGTGTTTGTCAGGTGTTCCCGGTTGGGCCCCAACTGGGCTAGCCCATCTGGGCTGGAGTAGGGCCCCATCTGGGCTACATTCTGCGCCAAAGCTGGGGAAAATCCGTGTTTGTCAGGTGTTCCCATGTGGGCCCCAACTGGGCTACCCCAGCTGAGGTTGGTCCCACTTGTGGGTCCAACTGGTTTACTTTCCTTCTACAAGCCTTAAAAGCTACCATCATTGCTAATGCCAACCTTTTTTTCCAATGCCAGCCACTTTCAAAGGTAGAAGTATATTGCTGGAAAGTTCTTGTTAAAGTAAATAGTTTGGTTTGGCTATTATATATATTCAGTGACACTTGTTTGTTATTATTAACGATTGAGAAATCAATTTCCTTCATGATATTTCAATTTCTCCGTTTTAATGTTGTTTTGAACAATTGAAAAACATGGTTTTCTGCAAGAATTCGCCATTGTCAGCTTCACTTTATTTCAATTAGACCCGCATTAAGTGATAAACACAAATTTCCTTTGAAAAATTTGGAATGCTCCATTAAGATGAAAGGTATATAAACCTGGTGTTCCAATATAATTTTACATCAATTTAAACATATACTTTTCTCAAATTGTCTTTGCCAAAAATTCCCACTTGTTTGTTGAAAAAAAAATTTATGATAAAATACCTAGGACATACTTTTTCTGAAGCAAAAAGAGTTATTACCTCAATGAAATTATGTTTTGAAAATTTCCCTAATTTGGCCCAGCTGGGCCAAACATATTGGGCTAGCCCAGCTTTAGCCAGGCTAGAGCCCATTAAAACAAAATAAACATCGGAGATGAACTTCATTTTAAATACGCATGCCTACCTTTAACCTAAAAGCGCCAATACTACGAAAAGTTAACAAAAGGAATTTTAAAAGAGTGAAATAGCATTCATACATGAATGCGTTTCCCCAGCTGGGCCCCAGCCGGGTCCCGTTTGGGCTCCTCTGGTTTGGGGAACCCATCAATATCCCAGCTCTAGCCCAATTACAAAACTTGGATTATTTTGTGTCTTGCTATTTTATTTTCAAGAAAACTTTCAACGTTGTCTGAAACGGCAAAAAAAAAAAAAAAATCAGTTGAGGGCATTTAATTCCAAACGTGCCCAGCTGGGCACCAACTGGGCTATTGCCGGGCTCCAAAATATGGGGAAGCCCAGCAAAAACCCAGCTAAAACCCGGAAAAAACTGAAAACAATTTCGGACAAAAGATTACAGAAATAACGAAAAAATCTTTTTCCACATTCTCATCGTGCCATTAGCAAGTCTGGCTTGTTCAAAACACCAATATCCCAATTACATCCGTCAGCCCACCTAAGCCCAGCTTTCCCATCTAAAACCCAGCTGGGGCCCAGCTGGGCATGTTGGCTGGGTACTTTACCGATTCAAAAACGGGACAATCCCGATTAATCGGGACTGATGGTAACCAGTGTTGAGAAGTAACGAGTTACAAGTAATGCCGTTACTGTAACGAAGTCACGTAAGGAGTTACATTTGAAATCATGTAACGGAGTTTAACTAATTAATTAATTAATTACAAAAGTAACTGTACCGCCGTTACATTGTGGTCCCGTTACTTCCTGGTTAGTGGTTACAAACAGCCACAGCAGACACAAAGTACATTTATTTTGAGGATCACTGAACCTTTGAGGCGAGCGGAAAGAGGCTGAATTTGAGTTTCAGCCACTTGGGAAACCAAAGTTCAATGTTGCTATCAGATCGTAGTTTAGTATGTGTATATAGTTTCCATAGTCGCCACTTGCAGGTTTATAATTTAGATTCTGGCAACTAAATACTCCATTTCCCTGCCAATGAAACCTTCTGTATTTCCTATTCAGTGTGGTAAAGTACCGTCAGTTACGAAATATCACTTCATTTTGTCACTGCAGTCACACTCATCCTTTCTCTCTCATTATCTACCAAGCTCTGTCCTGAGATAAGATCGTAACAATATCCATATTCTGAAACTTGTATCGATTCCTGCAGTTTTCAATGCAATCAAAGCTTGATGCCACAAAATTGCATCTAACAATTTTTTATTTCAAAATTTTCCATGCAGGAGGACCTGCAGGCCCCGTCCGCGATGCTTCGCGACCGTGCTTATACCCAGCAAACACAAAACGTTTCTACAACGTTTTCAAAGTGTTTTCAAACCCTTAGTGACGTTTTATAAACGTTTTCAAAACGTTTTGTGTTTGCTGGGAATTGTTCCTTGCAGCATAGAATTGAGGGCCAACGCAAAAATAAAATTGTCTGCTACGAAGCACTCCGCTCCCCCACAGTGTCGTAATTAGTGGGGGCAGCCGTTCCCTCGACTCCCTTCTCAGACTAAGACCCCCCCCCAAGCTTTCTCAAACAGTCAAAAGATGCTGACTTTGTACATCACCCGATCTGGTGCATCAGGGGTCCACTCTTATTCAACTCAATAGAAAAGGGGCCCAACCTTCACTTAATCTTCGCTTAAGAAATTGTTCAGTTCCACTACTGAATTCTGAAATGTCTTAAAAATTCCTTTTTCCGGGGCGCTCTGCGCACACTCACCGCGGGTATATAAGAACTCCATACACATTAAATGAAAAAAAACCGGTGTAAGCTTGTGCACTAGTAGGCCTACCTTATGTCTTCAGGGGCCCATCATTATTCAACTAAAGTGAGACGGGCCTAACTCCAGTCGCACACGTCGCAGATACATGTTCTCTAATTGGCCTTCTACCTATACGACAGCATATGTAAAATCATTGTTCCAAAGCACAATGCAAGCCCAATCATCATTCATTCTACCCGCCCACAGCTCCATGCACACATCGAATTGTGCGACCTCTAGTTCGAGCATTATATAAAAAACTCAAACTGTGACTTTTGGGGTCGTTTTATGCACATTTAATGTGATTTGAAGGTAGTCAAATCCTTCATTCTAATAATGTTCACACTTATGAAATCACCTCCGGGGGTTTCGCTCTCTAGGCCCAACCGGGCAATGCCCCTGGACCCTACTTGGAGTCCAACGGCGGTCCCCTGATCCCACCCTCAGGAGGGCGGTGCATTCTGCGCCGTTGTCGAGTCATTTCTCTTTTTCCGTTACTTCATCTTCGAAGAGGTGCATGGCCCCTTGGGGTCGTCTTCGCCCCCTCTCACCCACAAGGCTAGTTACGCCACAGTCCCCGATTGATACGTAGATGTATTCAAGTTGAGGTATAGTTAGGCCTACTTTTGAGTTGTAACTAGCACTAGCGTAACTGAAAGGGAGCAGGGGGAGGTCTCCCCCACTTGGCTTCCTGGGATGGTCTGTCGGTACATTTGCTGATCTTGTCGGTACATCCGCCAGGTGTGAACGACGACTAGTCTCCGCGACGGTTTATCTGTCTTTGCTCTCAAGAGGACAATTTCTCTGATAAGAACCCAAAATTTTCGGCGCGCTAAGCGCGCTGTACTGTCACTCCAGTTTCTTCAATAGTTTCTTTCCACATAACTAGATAGCATAAGTCCTGTCACTCTTACCAAGTTACATGTAGGCAGAGCACACAGGTTATGTAGAGGTCGTAAATTTCATCACATATCACAAAGCTATTTACTGTTCTCTCGTGTGTGTCATGCGGTAGGGTAAGTTGGTGAGCGACTAACAGAGAAAAGTTTGGCTATTCCATCGGGCAGTCCAGGTGCTTTCGTCACAATTTATGTTATCCCCGATACGGTCTACAACCCCTACAGGTTTTATGTTTTCTTTACTGTTCATAATAATTGCATATGTTTTTAGTGTAAGCCTCACTAAAAATTTTCGCGCGCTTTGCGATTTCACATTCAGGGACGACTCTAGGGAGCCTGGGTGGAGAGTGACACCCCCAAGATCCACGCAGTCTGCAAAATCCTGCACTGGCCGGCAAAATGAAGGAAAAAGGGAAGTGCAAACGAAGGAAAGTTAGAGGAAAGAAGAAAGAGGGAAAAAAGAGAGAAAAAGAGGAGAGAGAAGAGGGAGAGAGAAAGACCGAGCGAACAGAGAAAAGGACAGGGGAGGGAGGGGCAAAGGACAAAGCAGGGCAAGAAAAAGGGGCTGCTGCAGACGGAAGATAGGAGATTGGAATGCATTTGTAGACAACGTTTATTACAATATTTTCAAAGCCCGTAAGCAACACTTTTTGAAACTTAAAACATATTATGTCGGCAAAAAAGCCACATAGGGCTTTTCAGTATCATTGTATACCAAAGGGGTTCATCGTTCATGTGGTTTCTGGCATTGAGTAGGTAAATTCTGCACCAGTCGGCAAAATGAAGGAAACATGAGGAAAAGAAAAAGGAAAAGAAGTGGAACAAAGAGGACAATTTCTGTAATCAGAACCCAAAATTTTCGACGCACTACGCGGGCTGCAATGTCACTCCAGTTTCTTCAGTAGTTCCATTCCACATAGCTAGATAGCGTCAGTCCTGTCAACCTTACCAAGTAACATGTAGGCAGGGTACACAGGTTATGTAGAGGTCGTAAAGTTTATCCCTTACGCAAAGCCTAGTTGCCGTTCTTTAGTGCGCGTCATGCGGTATAAGGTCAGTTGGTGAGCGACTCACGAGCAAAGTTTGGTAATCGGGTAGTCCAAGTGGTTTCGACACAATGTATGTTGTCCCCGATACAGTCTACAACCCTTACAGTTTTTATGTTTTTCTCTTTGTTCTTAATGATAACATGTTTTTGTGTCAGCCTATCAAAAAATTTTGCGCCCTTTGCAATTTCACGATTCAGACTCAAAAGAACAGTATCAGTGCGTAACTCGGCTCTTGACATATTAAGTGATAAAATGCTAAATATACGGTACTCTGCAATGGCATGGGATAGTTAGGCTCCTTCATATCCCTTTCTCACTTCCTAGATATGCTGTCGGAACTTGGGGTCGCTGGCATGGCCCGGCCCCATGTCGGAAAAATTCTGTCGCCACCCATGGTCGGTTTACTTATTTTAGCTTTCAAAAGGGTCATTTCTGCGATAAAACCCAAAATTTTCGGTATGCCTTGCCCAATCTTCCTCAGTTTCGTCACTAATAGCTAATATAGAACAACCCTTTCCATCTTTTCAAGTAGCTTAAGTAGAATTTATCGTTTTATGTACATGCCGGGAATCTCATCTCATTTCGCTAAACTAAGTTAATGTTCTCTTGAGTCTGTCTTTCGGTACGGCTAGTGACTCGAAGAGGGAAGTACAATGTTAGTTGTGCCCGATAGGGCCCAACTGCCTGGATAGTGTACCTCAGTGGGGTACACAGGGGGGAGGCCATTGAGCCATGTCCCCCTAACGAATGCCAATTTTTTTTTCAGGTTTTAAAAAACGTAAATGTTTTTACACAAATTTTATTTCCAAAGGTGGCATATGTGGCACCAGATTTGCATGTAAGGACACCTAATTTGTCAAAAATTTTCAGAGGGGAGGGGGACACCCCCTCCCCTTACACCCCTCCCCCAGGCCGGCGATCACACAACATATTGCATCCCCCCTTGAGAGAAATCCTGGGTACGCCACCGGTTGACCTATACAAGCTTTAAATAAGTACAGATTCCTTTAGGTGTAAGCTTACCCAAAAGTTTCGCGCACTTCATGCGCTTTGCAATGTCACAGTTTAGATTTCGGGAAAAACCTTAAATTGGGCCGAACTATTTTCTTCTAGTACATACGAAATTTTATGCAATATATGCCCCGCAAAGACATGGTATAGTACACAGGTTTTCTTCACATCTCCCCTCACCAACCCCTCGAAGGTATCGGGGCTGTCGAGGCTTCGGGTCGTTGCCCAGCCCCCCCCCCCCCGTTGGGCAAATCCTGGCGCCACCCCTGCTGGACCACTACCGATTGGACTAACGGTTCTCAGCTCTAACTGCATCTCTTATCAACACTTTCAGTCGGCATTTCTTTCTTCTCAGTCGGCAAATACGGCACCCCCACCCCCACTCCCGACCCCCGTCATGATAAATGCTCTGGCGACGCCCCTGTTCACGACTCGGACTCAAAAGAACACTATCAGGGCGCATGTCGGCTCTTGAAGTAATAAGTGATATTGTGCAAAATATGCCCTGCAATGGCATGGGGTAGTCAGGCACCTTCATTCTCACCACCCTCGGTAAAGGAGCTGACGGAACTTGGGGTGTCGCTGGCATTGCCCGGCCCCCTGTCGGGAAAATTCTGTCGCCACATATGGTCAATTTATTTATTTTGGCTTTCCAAAAAATGCCATTTCTGAGATAAAACCCAAAAGTTTCGGCACGCTTTATCCACTGGTCCTCAGTTCCGTTACTAATAGCTAAATATAGTAGGATACAAACCCTTTCCATCTTTTCAAGTAACTTCATAAGGAGAATACATGGAATTATGTAAATGTCTGGAGTTTCATCTCATTTCGCTAGACTTAGTTAATGTTCCCTTGTCTGCATGTATCTGTATTGCGGTACGGCTAGTGACTCGAGGAGGGAAGTAAAACGTAAGTTGTGCCTGATAGGGCCCAACTGCCAGGACAATTGACCTATGTAAGCTTTAAATAAGTACAGATCCTTTTTAGTATATAGGCTCACCCAAAATAATCTCGCGTTTTTTTTTCACAGCTTAGAGTCCGGCAAAAGCATTAAATCGGCGCGGAACTATTTTTCTCTAGTAAATACAAATTTTATGCAAAACATGCCCCGCAAATGACATGGTATAGTACACAGGTTTTCTTCATTGAAATTCTCTCTAACAACCTCTCGACGGGATCGGACCTGTGCGAGGCTTCGGGTCTCTGGCCCTCTCGTCCTGGAGTCTGTCACCCCGTCGGGCAAATTCTGGCGCCACTCCTGGGTGGATGGGGGTCATGGGTGCGGGGGTGACTTGTTAAGTGATAACCCTTTGACACTAAGTGTCGGTACATTGACTATATGCTGTCGGTACATTTACCTTATTGTCATCCCTGCCCCCTCCCACTTCTAGCACCCCAGTTACGCTACTGGTAACTAGTCATATACTTGTCAGTCAAAAGTAACTGTAACTAGTTACATTTTCTACATTGTAACGAGTAATTGTATCGAGTTACAATTTTAGAGAAATAACTGTAACTATTACGAGTTAGTTTCAAAGTGTAACGGGAACAACCCTGATGGTATCCCTGTTGATGTGGGACCTCGTTGAATATGTGAAGGACCGTGATCTGCCGTGTGAGCTTGTCTCACTCGATCAGGAGAAGGCTTTCGACACGGTGGATCACCGTACTTCCCAAGTTTTGAAGAAGTTTCAGTACTTAAAACCCACTGGCAATACTGCTTAGATGGATTTCATGAACACACGGGAGACGTTGCTGTCATCATTATTTGAGTGCTCTGCTATGGAGTAGTAATTGGGGGCTTGTTTCATTTTCTCTCCATGAATAAACCATATGAGGGCTAGCTGGGCCCTTTGGGGCTGCTGCCTGGAATAATTAACGTACAGGAGAAAGTTAATGTTATTAATGTTTCAGTGTTTAGCTATGTTGGCATAAAAATTTGAGGTTGGTGTCATCCTTGTCTCCCTTCCTCCATATGAATAAACCATATGAGGGCCCTGGGCCCTTAACATAGCATAACATAACAGGTTAAAGCTTCGGGGCTTCTGTCTGGAATAATGCAGGCACTGCTGTCAGTGGCATTTTTGTCAATCCCAAAGTATACTGTTCGATCAAAAAAAAAAAAAAATCCGTGTCTCTCTTCATATGAGTTTTACCATTTTGGGTGGGCCCACTTGGGCTACTGTCTAGGGCCCTGTACAGGAGAAAGTTGCTGTCAACGGTGTTTCAGTGTTGTACCGTGCATTTTCAATCGTTCTGAGTAGTTTTCACCCTTGTCTCTCTTCATGTGGACTTGAGCAGGGGCATATCCAGAAATTTTCAATAGAGGGGGCGCAAGATTTGATTGATCGTTGTCCTGGGGGAGGGTCTTAGGGGAGGGGTGTCCCTCTCCCCTTTGGAAAAGTTTTTCTTTTGGAAGAGGACTGAGATGCAAAATGGTGCAATATTTTAAACATTCTGAAGCGTTTTCTTTTTTTTGTCACTTTTTTTCACGCATGAGGGCCAATGTAGGGCACCTGATACGTCCCCGCCTGGATCCGCCACTGCTTGAGCATTTTTGAGCCCTCTATTTTGGACCCTGTAGGCAGGCCAGTCGTACAGGATGGGCCCTGGCAGCAACACCGATTCTTCAATTTTAGACACGCACATAAACATCATCAGATCACATGGAGTTGCTAGACTCCCTGATCAGATCATCAAACCTTTAATCTCTTTTCATGTGATTACATTAAATTGTTACAGCTTAGCAGCATGAAAGACTTACACACATACGAAGGACTACCGAGACCCTGTCCCATAGGCGTACGGGAAGATATTTCACAGGGGGGCCGAGGGTGTTTGCCCTGAAAATTTTGCAAATTGCCCTGATTTTCCCCTTATACCACGATAGCACTCAGGATGGGTATGGATGAGTTCCCCCGGCCCCTCCCTCCCACAAACTATAAAGAAAGATATTATTTCAGGAGTTTTGGTTTATAATTGTATTCAACAATATGCGTTGTGCAATAAGCATTTTATCCTGTTGGCAAACGCCGCTGCCCGCCGCACTGCCCGCACTGCCCACTGTACTGCCCCCAGTGCCCTGAAAAAACAAGTGTCAGTGCCCTGAAATAAGCATTTTCCCTGTTCTGGGAGGGCTGCAGCCCTCTCAGACCCCCGCCTCGTACGTCTATGCCCTGCCCACAATTCTTAGTGAAAACAGTGGCGTAGCTAGATATTTTTTTGTGGGGGAGCGGGGCAAAAGCAAAAAAATCCCGACAGATTACAGTACTTATCTTGAAGTAATGATGTACTATCTAAGCGTAGCGCCACCATTATCTGGCGTGTAGCACGCGGAAAAATTAGTTTAAAATATCTCCGAGTTTGCCTTTAATCAGGGGTAGGCAAACTAGGGGTCGCGACCCTTTTGAGGGTCGCGAAAAAGATTCCGGAGCGAAAAATAATTGTTAAATCTCTAGCTACGCCACTGACTGTAAAAATTCTTTATTTATTGTAAACGGGCAAGACACAGAACACGGCGGGAAACTGACGGGAACACCACGGAAAAATGAAAAATTAACAAAACAGAATCTCGAATTTAAAAAACGGGAAAATTTTGGCTTTATTAAATCGACTGGCTGACGGTCTGCAACAGAGGTCACTAGATAGTCTACGCACTGGTATTGCGAAATGAACTGTAAATTTAGAACTTACATCGGGTATGAACCGACATGGAGTTGAAAAACTGTTAAAGGGCTTGAATAAAAACAAAGCCGTTGGACCTGATAACATTCATCCTTGGGTCCTTAGTGAAATTGCCTCTGACTTAATTTGCTCCTATGTTAAGTCACTTGTATCAGCAATCCCTTACAAGCGGTAGGATACCGGCTGATTGGAAGATGGCAAACGTCTGCCCTGTTTACAAAAAAAAAAATGACAGTTCTCTCCCTAGTAATTACCGGCCTGTTTCGCTCACTTGTATTTGCTGTAAATTGTTAGAGCATATTATAAGTTCCAACTTGATGGACTTCTTTGAGGCAAACAATACACTTTCAACAAAGCAGCATGCTTTTAGAAAGTCGCATAGTTGTGATACCCAACTAGTATCAGTCGTCGAAGACTGGGCTTCGGCCCTGGACTCACAAAAGCAGGTTGATGTCTTCATCTTGGACTTTGAAAAGGCCTTTGACACCGTGCCTCATGAACTGCTAAAAACAAAACTGTTTAGCCTTGGTGTTTCCAAACAGGTTCTTCGGTGGGTCGACGACTTTCTCTCTGATCGTAAGCAAGCTGTTGTAGTTAATGGTACTCGGTCCCCTTTTGATGATGTTGTCTCTGGTGTTCCTCAAGGATCTGTCCTAGGACCCATTCTTTTCCTTGTTCATATCAATGACATTGTAAATGCTGCCTCCTCTAATATTAGACTTTTTGCTGATGACTGTGTCTGTTATCGGGTCATAGAGAATGTTAATGATTGTTGTTTGCTCCAGAAAGACATACATAATCTAGGTCTTTGTGCCAGGACTTGGGGCATGAGATTCCAGCCCTCTAAGTGCAACATCATTACTTTCGCTAGAAAAAAAAATCCGGTCAACTTCGATTATGTCTTGAACGATGTGAAGTTAGTTAAGGTTGACTCGATAAAGTACCTAGGTGTCACGATTTCTAACGACTTAAACTGGGATAAGCACATTCAATCTATCTGTAATAAGGGTAATAAGATTTTGGGCATACTTTATAGAAATTTATCATTTTGCTCTCGCGATGTGAAGTTAGCTGCCTACAAGGGTCTCCTTCGGCCTGTTTTGGAGTATGCTTGTTGCGTATGGGACCCACATCAGTCTTATTTACAAGATAAGCTAGAGAGCATCCAGAGGAGATCGGCTCGTTTTGTAAGCTCCGAATTTTCTCGCGAGCCAGGGTCGATGACATCTATTTTGAAGGACCTTGATCTCCCCACGCTAGCTGATCGTCGCAAGCAAAACAGACTTATTCTCTTCTCGAAAAGTTTTTTTGGTAAGGCTAATATTCCCATGGACAAACTCAGTCATCCAACTCGGAAAACTCGTGGGATGCACAACCTCCATTTTTGTCAACTCTACTCTCGGTCTAATTGTTATAAATTTAGTTTTCTTCCTAGTACTCTGAAAGATTGGAATAACCTTCCTGCTGCTTTGATTGATGGTTTAGATAGTCATAGAGA
The DNA here is from genome assembly GCA_029531755.1 of Holothuria leucospilota. Classification (NCBI taxonomy): domain Eukaryota; kingdom Metazoa; phylum Echinodermata; class Holothuroidea; order Aspidochirotida; family Holothuriidae; genus Holothuria; species Holothuria leucospilota. Next base: position 40,585,599 of record CM055969.1, on the reverse strand, counting down.
TCCTGTTCAATATATTACCAATTTTATTAGGGCAAATTAGGGCACCCCTGACGCATGTGCGGTGTAGTAATGTCCTTTGGATGTGTCACCGTGATCCGAAAGAAGAAGAAGACATAGAGCAGGATATAGGAACTATATCCTGCTCTATATGGTATGTAACGAACCGTGTACTGCATGCACAATACATACCAGGGTTGCCAGTTTGGCGTTTTAGACGCCAAAACCACTAAATTTGGCGTTTTTTCGATGGTGTTGGCGCGAGAATTTTAAAAAAATTCGCCAAACAGCAATTTGGCGTTTTTTGGCATTTTTACGTCTGTCTCTGTATTTTCCTTAGAAATGCATGTTTTTCCTCAATTTTTCCAGGAAAATGTAGAAAAAACACATATTATATGTCTCAGATTACACATTTTTAGCATAATTAAATAAAAAATCTCAGTCAGTGTCAATAAAATGGACTGTTATTTTTCAACATAGTCATGATTTTTATGCAATTTTTCAACGAATGTACATTTGGCGTTTTTCGATCATACTGAACGCCAAATTTGGCCGGTTACCTCTCGGAAAATCTGGCAACCCTGATACGTACATATACGGTATACCTATAGAGCAGGATTATTACCTGCTTTATGGGTATACCAGTGCTTCAACTGCGAAGACGACAACGACAACGCACCGAAAAGTAAAAGGGTTCAGCTCTTGGTTCAGCTCTTGGAAATCTGGTATAATTTTTGCATAAGTTTCTGTATTTCAATGACAGGGCGGTTTTATTCACGAAATAAAGAGTAACATCGCCGCAGTAGGCCTAACGTTAGGACAGAAATTCCTTTCATTGATGATCTAACGTTAATGTGTTATTAGCCTAGTAACGTAAGGGCCTAGGCTAGGCAAGTTAATTTTACTAGGCCTAAGCCTAATAATATTAGTTATTGTTAGGCTAGGCTAGGCTAGGTAGAAATGTAGGCCTAGGCTAGGCAAGACGGGATCGTCTAAAACCCGTGACGACTCCATGACGTGACGAACGTGACGAAAGTTAAAATCCGTGATGATACCGTGACATAGATTGGCTAGCAGCAGTAGTAACTTAGAACAGTAGGAGGCTGACACATGTGTACACTAACCTAGCCTAGGCCCTAGTGCAATAGAGTGACATTTAATTTTACCGTGATGGTCAAGCTTTCATGTCTGAATTAGAGTCGTCCAGTCTTTGAATGAAATTAAAACTTTCTTATGGTAGCATTATCCAGGGAAAATCCTGGTTTGTAATTCAGTATCTTCTTACCGAATTGTCTCCGAGTACGAGCGTGCTAATTAGAATCGAATACGGATACTCATAAAGGTGCTATATACGCGAGTGCGTACCTCATACGTACTAAAGCACGGGAAGTACATAGTGGGTAAATTACACAGAGAAGACGCAGAAAATAATTACGGTACTTTTTAAGAGCCATGTGTATTTAAAGTATGAGTCACGGAATTAAATATCGCACATTTTTGGAATCTGAAAGGAGCTTCGGGACTTTCGGCGAATCTGACAAGACGTGCAATATGCTTTCTTTTTCTTTTTAATTATTTGCTCAGTTGTTCCTTGACATTCAGGATGGAACCATATTGCGCACTTATCACACTGGAATTGGAATCCCGATTCCTGAGTCCTGCAAGAGCAGTGAATGTTCACTCTCTCAGACCTGACGACATGTTGCCCAATTGACTTTTTTCTTCTGGTGGGGAACATTTTTATTGTTTTTTCTTTAAAACATTGCAGGAGATGCTTTCTCATTTCACTTTTGATATACTCTAATTCACTTGGGTCTTCACCAAATGCAATAGAAGTAGCATTTGCAATAGAATGCACCCCACAGTCATTAGTGTTGGCCTGTTTGTCCGTTCTCATAAATACAAAATCAATGTAGTCATTGAGAACTGGTGGAGTCCCTTTCCTGAGGAGGCTACAGATCACTTCAGTTCCATCATGGGAAATTGTTTCATAAAAGGAATCATATATGAAAACTTCCTTGCCCATGTTTCTTGCATTCACTGTGGAAACGCATAACCAGTGATCACCACAAGTTCTTGGTGACCTATTGATTATTTGGACAAATTCGGAATTCTGTTTAGTTTCAAAGGATAAATTTTCCGATAGTAATGTGCTCTCCAGCCCTAACAAGTCTGGAAATTTTTCATGAATTAATCCCATGGCCGCATCAATAATTTTATCATTGTACCATTCTGACTGTGATTCCATAATAATCTTATCATTAATACCCAGAGAACGACCGCCTACAGTTTCCCAAAGTTGAAATGATTTTGCATTTTCCTGATCGTCACGGACTTCCGTGACGTAATTTTCCGTGACGTTCTGCTCATTTGCTAAGGTATCATTTCTGTTGTCTCCTTCCTTGGTGCTTGTAGCATCGGGTGCTGGGACGATATCATAATCGCCAAGTCTTGGCCTTTTACGGCCTGATTTCCCTTGCTTCTTTCCTTTCTTGTCCCTAAGTGTTGTCAAATTCACTCGTTTTTCTAGTGAAATATTCATTCCCAAGCATTTTTTGCATGCAAGGATATGATGACAGTTGAGACATCCACAGGAACATGTTTGCTTTGGAAACAGTGTCACACAGTAAGGTGTTTTATCCTCCCCCAGAACTGTGAATGTCCCCAGTTTTGGAGAGAATACTATTTGGTCTGATTTGATCAGATAATCCGCCCGGGAGAGTACAGAATTTATAGAAGTGTCTTTGGGTTCAGCTGGGGTAAATGTATTCTGTTTAATGTCGTCTACTATAGATGACGGCTCTGCAGCATGGCTGATTTCAATTTCATCAACCCCTATTTGTGCGGAGTTGTTCAGAATTGTGAAAGCTTCATCAACTGTTATTTGGTGGCCACGCCTGTCCATCTTGTTTTTAGTAAGACTATGAAGTTGGACAATCAGCGGACGCGTCACGTAATGAAATGTATGTCAAGGTCAAATACGTTGATTTTCGACCTTTTGTGTACTGTATGTGTGTCGGTTGTCATGTGTTGTCAAGTGTACAGGTCTCATATAATCTTGATACTCCCGGCCGTGACGTCACGCTACATTCGAACACGTTCGTTGTACATGCATATCACATACGCGCACATATATATACACACTATTTACTCAGATTCAGAATAGCGACATGCCGTGACGTGACGTGACGGTAAGTACTGCTAGTTGAATCCCGTGACGGATATTGGTAGGAAAACTGTCTAGCCCTTATTGACAATAAAATTATTTTCACTGTTAATTTAGAAGTATCCTTTTTTGACCTGTACGCATGTGTAAGCATTTAAGTACCGTCCGTAGGCTTCATGGGATACGAAGTAGCGCGCACGTCAGCCTAGTCTAACTTAAATATCACAATAGCCTAACGTTACTTAGTTGCAACACAAGATTAAGTCAGTGAAATGGTAATTCAGCACAGTACGCGACGTGACGGTCAGCCGTGACAAATTCCATGCATCACGGCCGTGACGTCGTCACGGATTTTAGAATACCCCGGCAAGACCAAGTTACCCAATGTTTTGATGCAGTCATGCACGGTGTGCATCAAAGTGTGTTATCTAGGTGTGCAAAATATCACACTTCTTACACTGATTTGAGGCGAGTGGTTGGTGTGTTATTGCACTCTCACGCCTCAAAATTCAAGGCCTGTAGGCCTAGGCCATATAGGCCTAGGCCTAGGCTATAAGCTTACCAGTCAAAACGACCGCGTGCCAAAACATCCCGAAGTTCAGTTATTGGTAGTTTTATGGTAGCTTTGTAACTATTTGTTCAGTTTCTCGTAATGTGTATATTAGCCTGGTATCCTTTAGGCTAGTCTAGTTTTCTGTTTCTTCAAGGAAAATGAAGTTCAATCACAACTTACTGCAGGGACTTTTGATGGAATGTTACGTGTTGTATATTGCAGTGAGAAAGTACAGTAGGCACAGGTTAGCTACTGTTATAGTGGTGATAAGAGCTTTTCTTCGTGTCGCGATATTTCTGTTCTGCAGTGTTGTAACAGGTCATGACATGAGTCACTAATTTTCAAAAAGGAAATGACTCGAGTAATTGTATCATAATTTTCCTCATAGAAATAATACAATGACTGGAGTCCCTGACTCAACTTTAGGCACATTGAAACCAAATGGCTCGACTCGACTGCAAAATTGAGTGACTAGTTGCAACAGTGCTGTTCAGAAATCTAAAATGCTGTCACTAATTTCCTAATTCCTGTGACAAATCAGTTACAAGTGAACTTTCCTTACACTTCTATAAAAGAGGTTATTCATAAATCCGTTTTCCCACACGTTTCGTAAGTTGCAATTTTTGTTTAAGTATACATATATCATTCATATGCAGGTGATGTTTTTGTATTCCATACATACAGTATTATGCACTTATCAATTGAATGACACACCCCACTACCCCCGGACATGGTCAGTCAAATGTGGGTCATTGACCAGTGACAGGGTGACTCACATGTCCATCATTGTACCAATATTGTCTATTACTGGAGTGACAGAGGGGTGAGTCATGTTACCTTAGATGTCAGTCACTTTACTGACCAAGGGGTGAGTCAATGTGGGTCATTCGTTACCCATTGTACACAGATGACAGCCTTCAGCATTCAGGGTGTGAATTTAAGGAATTTTTACTGGTAGTCCGAAATCTACTTATGAACATTTCATAAAATTTGATTGTCCTTCATCGTTGTTGGTCGTCCTTCAAAACTCGATAAAAAACAGCAAAACAAGTGTATAAATCGTATATGAACTGTATTTCTTTTAGGCATTGTATGTGCGTACATTTGTGACTCGACTCATCGGCCCCCCTTCTCTGATCGGATAGTTCTTATAAAAACTATACATCACAATGCTTTACTAAAGTTACTTCATTTGTGCCATTGGTTCTTAATATCGTGAGTTTGAAAATCAGACAAAAATATTTAATTTGACCATATAGGCCTACTTTAGCGCAATTAATGAGATGTGCAATCAGACACATTTTAAACAAGTCCTACCATTACCTACTGTGGCTTTGTGTCCAGTGTGCCATAAGGTGTGCATCATGGCTTAAGCCAGAGACCCGTCCAGCCGTCATTTGGACGGCCTGTCCTTGAGGTGTAAAACTTTTTAACCAAAACTTTAAAAGCAGCTAAAGTAAATCTTGCAGGGTTTCTGCTAGAAGTTGGAAGATTTATGACTACCAATTCTTAATGCTGAAGGTCTGTGGTTGCAGCTCTCTAGAATTAATGGCTGAATTCATAATGACCTTCAATCCACGGAGGGCTTTCACTTTTGAAGATGTGAAAGTTACTGTATAGTCCTTTGGGAGTTGGAGGTGAAACAAGGAAAATGTTTAGTATGTGATTGTTGTCTGCACAATTTGATTTCATGCTTTTAAGATTGTGTGTCTGGTGTATAGGCAACTCTCTGGTCAGTGGTGTGAGAAAGGAGACATTTGAGGAACCTTCTGTTGTCTCAGGTGGAATCAGGGTTTTGTGTCAAAGATGATGGAAATGACTAGGATGAAAAATGTGAATGGGGAAGTGGGGTAGTTATAAGGAATCAAAATAGCATGTGTAGGCCTACAGTTTTTCAATGGGAAGATAAGGGGTTGGGGATATCTCCACATTTTTGAGAAGGGAACCAATCCCCTTTCTCCACAGAAACCCTGTCTCAGAAAATTTACCGATTTATAAAGTTCGCCAATTATTAACAGCAGACATATAGCCTATTTTTATTTAAAATTGTGTCTTTCTGTTTAACCTTTTGGCAGCAATTCCAGTACTGTCACAATAACCTTAATTTCAAGGCTATTTCTGTGGATACCAATTTAGTTAAATTTCTCACCATTTTGCATCTATGAAGGGTCAAAATTGAAAAATTTTCAGCAGAAGGGAACCCACTCCCCTTAGACCCCTCCCCAGGCCACTGTGGACTCCCTGATCTGAAATTCTGGCTAAAGCCCTGGTGTGCATCGTAACAAAAAATAACGTAAGTTTGTCACTGCAACTTGTAAAGTACCTCAACCATGTGTTCAAATTTCTCCTTGACTGCTTTCATACTGCTCTTATCAAAAAATCCACTATCTACTGTACACCTGTTCCTTCATGATAATGACAGTAAAATCTTTCTGATGCATGTCCTGGGCTGAGATTTCACCCGTACAGTACCGGTAACTACTGTATGTACGGTACGATTAGGCACTACATGTCGTTATCACATACGAACGTTCGTAGCCTGTGTGCTCCACACGATATGTTGTGCCGAGCACTGCATGTGACTTTGGCACGCTCCACTTTAGCAAATGGGGTATACCTAAAAAATGAGGATAATATTTTGCTCTTTTTTGCCATATGTTTGGAAACTTTGGATGCAAAAAAATTTGCAAATAGTTTGAATAGCAATAAAAAATTATGAACAACATAGAGATAGGTATCATTGTAATATTTAAGGGAGTAATAGGATAGAAGTAATGACAGATTTTTTTCCTGTGCACATGGCGCAAGGTACCCCTTGAAAGAATGCGTACGATGCTACAGTTGACGAAGTGAATTTTGTTTCCAAAAAAGTATCTCCACTAAGACTACAAAGTTTTAGCGATTGATTTGATACAATAGAATGTTATTTTGGTTAAATATGTGCATAGCATATGTATACATAACTATATTACCTAAATTTACTTCTGTTGATGAGAGCACGCCATCTTAATTTAAGTGATAAGTATGAAATCTTGTAAAAGTTAAGCCAATTGACATATATCTATCATGTGTATGTATTGTATGGCAACAAGAAATGTACTGTCTAAAATTTCCAGCACTTTCTTTCACGCTTCTTCTCGGCCTCAGACGTTCCCAATCCACACGCACTGCGTGGGAATTGTTTATGAGCTGCCTTCTGTTTTTAGGGTTAATCTCCCAATCCTGCGAATTTCGCCTAGGCCTAAACTAGGCTTACTGTGTTAGACCTAATAATTTTGGTTGCCCACAGGACGATCATGCAAACGTGTTTTGGTGCATTTCAGTGGTCCAACAGAAAGGTTAGTTGCCTCGGACAATCGGACGACCGCTAATTTCACCCTGGGCATTGCTCCTCACGTACAATTATAACCATTGTCAGTCACTTTGGTGACGCACATGTCAGTCAAAGTTGCAAATTGTTCATCAGTTAAGGGACTGAGGGGTGTATCATTTTACTCAAATTGTCCATTACAGAAGTGACTGAGGGGTATGTCAGTGGTATACGTTTTGTCAGTGAAGATGTGGACAATGACTGACCATGTCCGGGGGTAGTGGGGTGCGTCATTCAATTGATAAGTGCATTACCACAGGGACGTTTGGGTAAAAAACAAAACGTTTTGGTTGCTAAAAAGCGGGGACGTTTTGGTAAAGGAACATTTTGGCTGGATACCTTATATGATAAGACAAGGTGACCCACTCCCAGTACACCTTCATGCACAGTAGCCAGATTTGGCCTAGTTGGCCTTATATGCATGGATACATGGTCAAATTAGTCAGTGTTTAGCCATACTGGCCATATAACTTGGCAATTTGGCCATATTAATGCAAGTATACCCAACTCTGGCTTCTCTGCATGCTTACCAGTCACAGCGTCCCTTTACCAGTCCCTGTACCAAAACTTCCCGCTATTGGTCAAAACATCCCAGTGTTGAATTGCTGGTAGTTTTATGATAGTTTGTAAATAACTTGCAGCATTCCTTGTAAATTTTTTTTTAAGTTTAGAAGTTTTCTGTTTCTTAAAGGAAAATGAAGTACAAATCACAACTTACAGTTTACTTTGAATGCAGTGTTCTATGTGGTACAGTATATACAGTATACGTATGCAAGTAGTGCAGTAAGAAAATACAGTGAGCACAAGTTAGCTGAGGTTAGGGGGGCTACGCCCTATTTTCACATCGCAATATTACTGACATTCTGAAAAGAAACTTTCATAACCAACCAATAAAAGCCATTACATATCTAAGCAACCAAAAATCTGCCACTGGTTTCATTTGCATCAGTTCAGTTACCTTTACAATTGAACTTTTCTAACACTTGTCATTTGAAGAGGTTATTCCTACATCCTTTTCCCCTCACATTCCTAAGTGCACTGAATTTGTTGCTCTTTTTATGCTCATGCATCATATGCCAAATCAACAAAATGGACTCTGAAATGCCATAATATAATTCTTCTATCAATTTTATGTGCACACAATGCTTCTGATCCTTTTTGATTCCTTGCCAAAGGCAGAAGGAATCTATGCGATGGTGATGTCGTGTGTGTGTGTGTGTATGTGTGTGTGTATGTATGTATGTGTGTGTGTGTGTGTGTGACGCTTTGCTTGTAAACACGATATCTCAAGAAGGGTAACTATGACTGAGCTCATGCTTGGTGTGTGGGTTGGTCATATTGAGAAGATGATCCCTATTGTTTTTGATGGAGGTCAAAGGTCATTTGGGGTCACAGGAGGTCAAAAGGTCAAAACCTTGTAAACGGGATATCTCAAGATGGGTAACTTCGAGGGATCTCATACTTGGCAGGTAGGTTGCCCATATTAAATAGATGATCCCTATTCTTTTTGGTGGAGGTCAAATGTCATTTGGGGTCACCAGAGGTCAAATAGTAAATACCCTGGAAATTGCTTGTAAACACGGTATCTCCAGAAGGATAAATGTGAGGGATCTCATACTTACCATGTTTATTGCCCATATTGAGTAGATGATCCCTATTGTTTTTGGTGGAGGTCAAAGGTCATTTGGGGTCACCAGTGGTCGAAAGGTCAAAACCTTGTAAACACTATATCTCAAGAAGGGTAACTTTGAGGGATCTCATACTTAGCATGTGGATTACCCATATTAAGTAAATGATTTCTATTTTTTTTGATGGAGGTCAAAGGTTATCTGGGGTCATCAGAGGTCAAAAGGTCAAAACCTTGTAAACATGATATCTCAAGAAGGAAGTTAACTGTGAGGGATCTCATACTGAGCACATGGATTGTCCATATTATGTAGATGATCCCTATTGTCTTTGGTGGAGGTCAAAGGTCATTTGGGGTCATCAGAGGTCAAAACATTAAAACCTTGTAAACATGATATCTCAAGAAGGGTAACTGTGAGGGATCTCATACTTAGCATGTCGATTGTCCATATTGAGTAGATGATCCCTATTATTTTTGGTGGAGGTCAAAGGTCATTTGGGGTCACCAGTGGTCAAAAGGTCAAAACGTTGTAAGCACTATTTCTCAAGGAGGATAACTGTGAGGGATCTCATACTTAGCATTTGGATTGCCCATATTTAGAAGATAATTCCTATTATTTTTGGTGGAGGTCAAAGGTCATTTGGGGTCATCAGAGGTCAAAACATCAAAACCTTGTAAACTCGATATCTCCAGAAGGATAAGTGTGAGGGATCTCATACTTACCATGTGGACTGTCTGTATTGAGTAGATGATCCCTATTGTTTTTGGTGGAGGTCAAAGGTCATTTGGGATCCCTAGTGGTCAAAAGATCAAAACCTTGTTAACATGATATCTCAAGAAGGGTAACTGTGATGGATCTCATATTTAGCATGTGGATTGCCCATATTGAGTAGATAATCTATGTTGTTTTTGGATGGAGGTCAAAGGTCATGTAGGGTCACCACAGGTCAAAAGTTCAAAACATTGTTAACATGATATCTCAAGAAGGGTAACTGTTAGGGATCTCATACTTAGCTTGTGTATTGCCCATATTGATTAGATCATCTCTATAATTTTTGGTGCAGGTCAAAGGTCATTTCGGGTCACCAGAGGCCAAAAGGTCAAAACCTTGTAAACACGATAACTCAAGAAGGATAACTGTGAGGGATCTCACACTTGACATATGGATGATCCCTACTATTTTTCGTGCAGGTCGAAGGTTATTTAAGGTCACAAAAGGTCAAGAGCTAGTTAACATATTTCAAGGAGGATAACTATGAGGGATCACATACTAGGCCTGTGGATTGTTAATATTTAGCATGTAGGTCATTTTGGGTTGCAAGATTTCAAAAGCGTTTGACCGTATTAACATGATATCTCAAGTAGGATAACTGTGAGGGATCTCATGCTTGTCATGTGGGTGATTCATGTTTGTTACAATATATCAATATGGCAAGGAATCACTAAGCCTTTTGGCTTTCTGGTTAAATACTAAAGTTACCTCTTAAGTGTCTAAAACAAACAATTTCATGGTAAGCGAAGACAGAATGCATCCAAACTTGGGAATAACCTAAACTCTGAAGTTTTCTCTCTCATCCAAATGTAACTTTTGTGCATGACTAGAAAAAGCAGACTGTCGACAAGGGTGACAAAAGTGCAATACAGTAGACTGCACAATTGTACTGCTGGATTAGTTTTTAGTTAATTGTCTTACCACTCACAGCAATGGATGATTATTTGTTGTGCATGTCAGTAGATACAGTGACACTGCGCAGCAAACTGTGCCTACTCTTGCCCTGCAATAAGGCGAATAGTGCACATTACTCTCTGCAATATCAGAGGCACCCTGAAGTAGGCAACTTGCAACTTGCTGTTTGACCTCTGACACAAAGCAATATGTGTGTAGTTGTCACTTATCAGAGGATTTTGAAAGTACTGCCCATTGGCTTTATGTTACAAGCAGAATGAGTTTAAATTCACCACTTTTGAGGCTTCTTTTGGGAAGACACTTGTAAAGTTATGGTTTTCCCATCTGAACTGGCTTTTCAAAAGAAACCAAATTTGAGCTAAATTGTTCTGTTGGTTAGTCACCCAACCTGAAGTTGTAATTCATAAGCCATATGGGCTTCTCCCACATTTGTGGTTGCTTAGCATCGTAAAACAACTGCCCTTCATGGCCTAAAGTAGGTAAATGTGGTGCTAGAGATCTCCTGTAAGAAGTTTGATGAGGAAGGTAACATTTTGAGGATGTGAGAGATGACGATCTCTGGTGAGGTTGGCAAACAAGTTGAAATGTTGTGTGTTACAGGGCAAGAGCTCAGAAATGGAGTGTATAGCATAGGAACGTAATGCAGGGTCCTGATCAAGGGCTAAAACTGCCTGTGTCTTACACAATCTCTGTCCAATTTTAGCCTAGATTTAACATTTCGTCATTTAATTTTTCCGTTCGAAGCAAAGTAAAATACAACCATTGGTAATGTTTATCTCTACTACCAACTTGAACTATCATGCTAGAAGTAAAAAATGAATAAACAGTAGAGGATTACTCTACTTCTTCCTTGTGTCTTTTCTGTGTCTTTGTAGAATCGCAATACCATCACTGACTCAATAGCCTACCAGAGTGCACTGTTTTCTAAGCTTAGACTTTTTAAACCAAGCCCTGCTTAGTATTAATCTAGTGCGGCATAACAGCCATTCCTTTCAAATGTACCAATGCAATGACTGGAATTAATGACTGCCCAGCAGAATGTCAATCAGATATAACCGTCTAGTGTTAAGTGACAGGTCTCGGGATTTCAGATTTCATGGGAACCAATTTTTGTGTTTCATGCTTTCTGATCACTGGAACTCACTGGTACCTATATATTCAATCTTCATGATGACTGATTATGTGTAAAATGGGGCAACACATTTCTATCCTAAATCTGTTTGTAATCATTTTACAGCTTTAAATGACATTGATAAAATGTGGTCACTTGTGGTGCATGAAAGGAAATTCTTGTCAGATGAAATGAAGCTAATTATGTGGTTTACCACTACAACAATACCATAGTTTATTCTCATTTCTCACAGCTGAATGCTACTTCTGCTACTCTAAATGATTACAATGTGTGGAAGAGGAACTAATGCAGTGAAAATGTAAAGTATTTGAAGTTAACCTCAAGTAGATTTTTGTCTTTTTCGGCAAAAAAAAAAAAAAAACAGAAACCATTTGTCAATCAAAGATACAAATTTACTATCTGGAATTTATATACCCCACCCTTGACATTAGGCCTATGAAGACTAGATCACCTTGCCAACAGCTTTGGCTATTTCAAACGATTTGTAGGGCTTCACATAACTCACTGGCCCGTGTCGCTACAGTAAGCCCAGTAACTGTAATCTACGTATCTTGTCATTGTGGGCACTCAGTCTCCTTTTCTTAAGTTTGCCTCCTTAACTGAACAAAATGGGAGTTAAAAAAGCAAGAATTGTTTGCAAGTATATACAGGTATATTTTTCAAAAATCACCATCACCTAAGATACCCTTACCTCACTACCCACTTGTGTAGAACATTCAAAACAAAGTAAGTCACACAGTTTCCCACTCAGTTGGAGAACTGATACTACAGTAGTAATCCAAGTGCTAAGCATCATAGGCAAACCACCTTCACAACAAGTCCTGCTCTTCATCTCTTTTCCTCATGTTTTACTGTAACTTTCCACGCCATGTGCAATTCTCATTACTTTATGTGCAGTGATTCACTAACTCGGGCACCCGGGTCAATGACTTACAACTTTTCATTTTGAGGCACAGACACAAAACCTTTGGGGTCAAACTGACACACAGCTTTTTCGCCCCAGCAATCAGTAATGATAACGCAATTTGGCCAATACATTCATTGTGCAAATTAATTCACAAAATGTAGCACTTTCCAGTTCTCATATTGATTATCGACAGATTAAATATCTTGTCTTACAAGAAAAAGATAGTGGAAAAGCATCACAAATATAGAAAATAAACAAAAAAACAGGAATAAAGTTTGTTGTATTTAACTCAAATTTATTTTGACCCCTTCTCTTTTAAATTTGAATCTTGTAAATTTATTTTGAAGGGTCTGTGACTCTTGAAAAAAATGATGAGTGAAAACGCTGCTTTACGTGTATGCAAATTTTCTGTTGAAATGTGATATGAGGCTGGCTTTCATCATTATACATTCAGGAACTGGTAAAATTCAAACAATAGTGCAAACCATTAGCAACATAAAAATCAGTTCTTAAGGTTGAAATAAATGTATTCAAGCTTTCTATTTGCTTCTTTGGGAAAAATGAAACATTAAAATGTTAGTCTTGATGCAGAAAAAGATAGGGTTTATCTCTCCTTTAAGGGACACAAGTTTTACTCTGCAATTGGATTTAAAATAAATGGGGCATTCTGAAAACATCAGGGGGCCTAAAAAAGTGTTACAATAGCTGACAAGAGATTTGTGGAGTATTTTATATTGGCTTAGTCTAGAGTTTTAGTCTAGTTTAGGAGGTGGAATTCATCCTTCTCTTTCAAATATATGCCAGAAAACAACTATTGTACAGTATTTAAAGTGTATATTATTCGGCCATTTCTTGAATGACCTGAAAATCTTGCAGTATGGCAGTTATGTCTCAAATCTTGCTAATATGCCTGTTTTCCATGAGACAATTAAGCATCCAGGTCCATTAACTGTGATGAATCTTGTAGGCATGGCATTTGTGCCATAGAGCCACAAGAAAAGCCTTGAAGGCATGGCATCTATGCCTAACAGCTATGAGAAAAATATTGCGGACAGAGAATCCTGGTCTATAATGCCTGCCTTACAAAATAGGGACACTAAGCAAAGGCCTATGCTTTAATCAACCTCAAAAATCACAGCACTTGGGAGAACATTCTGAACACAAAAAATGTTATATAACCATACTAACAAATAATAAAAATTTAAGAACAAGAATTCAGACCAGCAGTGTGTAATGGAAGATGAGTGTGATGGGAAGAGGAAAATGTAATTAACAGTGCGAGCTATGGGAGGATGGTACTAGGCATATACTTAAGCTAAAAAAATGATACTGATGTTTGAAAAACTTAACATTTTAGTCCTAATACAATCATGTACAGTACATCAGTTGACAAATGTTAGTGATTAGATCCCTTCATATGTTCACATTTTTGTACCCTCTTAGGAGGTTGGGGTTGTACCAGGGATCTAGTTTTCAGAATAAGTTCAACACGCATGGAGTTTGAACTACTGTACAGTATTGCATATGAACTTACGAAGTGTGTTACATTTTTTATTCTTTAGAGACCATTATTTGCCATGGTAAATATATGTATTGATTATAGTAAAGACTCGACTTTCATATTGAGGCTTTTTCAGTTTTTTAATTACAATCCTAAATGCCTTTGGGAGTCATGGGAGTCATGTGTAACTTTGATTGAAAATCAGTTGGGCAGTTACACCCACCCTCTACCTGTCCATTGTGTTAGGCACCTCTGCATTCATTGTAGTGTACAGCACCAACGTGAAACAGCTGTTGAATGTTTTGAAATTGTGTTATGAATGTTTCTCTCAAGAAGGAAGTGAAATTATATTTTCTGACTAAGGCTGTTTCCTCCTTTCTTGACAGGATCTATTTTTTCCAGAGAGACCAATGGCTAATTTGGATTCAAGTTATGGGGACTCCAGCTTAGATCAGAGCTTTGAACACAGTAAGTCAAATTTTTAAGATTGAGTTCTTCATGGGAGGTCTAATGGAAATAATCGCAAAAAATGCCTTGTTGACTACGTCCTTCTATGTTGATCCCCTAATTTGATGGTAATTGACACACTAAAAGAGTTGAAAAAGTGTTAGAGAATTGATTGGCAGTGATGTACAGTATCATTGCTAGTCCATAGAAAAATTGATTAGCAATTACTCCATCTTTATCCTTAGGTTTTAAAATAGACCCCTTCCCAAATAGCAATTACAAAGGATTGTGAAATAGCATTTTGGTCTGCATCATTCTTATCCACAGTAAAATGCCATTGACAAAAATAAAAGCACACAAAGACTATCCCACAGTCCTTTGTGACTGCTATTTGGAAAAATGTCTATTGGCAGTTTTAATACAAATGGGAATAGTTAAATGTAAGCAGAGAGTGATCATAAAATATTGATTTGCAACTTTGCACAGCTGAACTGAAATTGATTTACTACTGAGGCCTTCTTCGATGACACCTCAACTATTTTGTCCCTTGAACTGTTACCTCAAAAAATTCTTCCAGCCTGCAGTAACCTGTGTTTTAATCATGTAGCTATTAAAAGAACCTGTTACTTCCTTGCAGATATGTGCCATTACAGTACATATTGCTGGTTTGTGTTGTTTTCAAATTGGCATAATTATTATACTGTAGTGTTCAGACATTAATTCCTCTGTAGTCTGTATACAAACAATTCCATTGTGCTGAAAAAGTTGTGATGATGGTATGGACTCTGGGCCCTGTTTTATAAAGGGTTAAGATCGATCTTAAGCTTGATTTTAAGAGGACGATTGCATGGCAGATCAAACTTAAGATCATTGGTAACTCTTTATGAAATGAGGGCCAGGAATGACATCCCTTTAGCATTTGAACAGGAAAGATTTACCTCTTGTTGCGTTCCATGTAAAAGTTACCCATGTGATTTATTGGATTAAAGTGAACAGTATTCATTAGAAGGATCTACGATGAGCTTGATGTCAGCAGTTCTTACCTCATACTGAACAAGGTTGTACCTATTTGATGCTGAGGATAGACCTAGGGGATAGTTTATGGGAAGGGGGGCTGAGCTGTTATTGTCTAAGAAGAGAAAAATCTCTGCTGCTTGAGAAAATTTCCTGATTTTTTCCAAATTCCGCCCAAGAAGTAAGTTTTTACCTGAACTGAGAGGGGAGTGGCTGCAGGGTCTAGCAGTGTTTCATAGATGTTTTCTAAGAACTGAAAGAGGTCTATAATAGTGCCAGATAAATTTGGTTATTTTTACCAGAGTGATGGGTGCATCAGCCTGTGTTGCCTGGTGTGGGGGATTCTCTGCTCTTACACTGCCACAAGTTCCACTAAGGGGTATAAAACTTTTAAATCATTACTGGAGTTAAAAAGAAATTGCTGTAAAAGAAATGATAGAATATAATTTAATAATTTTCTGTTATCTTTTCTGCTTAAATATCAGGTTTTGTAGATGGAGATGGCTCCTCAGCACTCCATAATCTTTCAAGGCAAAGCAGTGGGGCAGGACTTGGGAGCACATCATCATTGCAGTTAACAGGTACTGAAAGGACACTGTTTGATTATGTTATTTATCAGTGTACAGTTACGTCTATGTTACCTGCAGAAGGTGCTGTGTGGGATGAAGCAGATCCTGTACATAACCTTGTGTGCACTAGCATCATCAATAGTTTGTAAGAAAGTGAAATATATTGTCTTCACTCACAAGCTGTAATGAAATTTTTTTGAGTAACTGTGGTCACATTTTTCAGGAGGTACAAGAAAATATTTAAGACCTACACCTCTGCTTAGTTCTGAAGCCAATAGGGAAAGGGAGGGAGGGGGAGTATTTCGGGGGCAATTGTCCAAAATTGTTCTCCCAAAACTTACACATTGCACCTTCAAGCTTGGACAGCAGGCTATGGGCAAAGATAGCCTGGGGAATTACTGTACATTATGGTTAGTCTGTCATAGAGCATTAAGCTGTAAATGTGGTCGGCCTACTTATATAAGAAAAAGCTTTTTGCATTCCAGATGACCTTGCATCTGACATCATTGATGCTGTATGCAAGGTTTGTTGTTGTACCAAGGAGGTCAAAAAGTTGCTTCTAAATGTACTCTAGTTCTGAATAAAGTATTTGATCATTTTTGGCAGATGATGATGATGAGAACAACTCTGATGCTGCAAAGACTTCCTACATAAACAGGAGAAGAAGTGCACATACTCAGGCAGAGCAGAAACGGAGAGATGCAATCAAGGTATTAGGCTTCAAAACTACATTGCTGTAATCATTGTTCTCAAGTGTGCTCTCTAGTCCATGTGCAATTCACGATAAGCTTGCTTACCATTTTAAGTTGTGAACATCAGATTAGCTTTGGCATATTTGATAAAATAGAACTTCCACTCATTTCCTCATTATGATTAACTTCACAAAATTCTTGTCCTACTCTCACAACTTTCCTTCTTGACAAATTTAGTTCACTTGTAAAGACTTGTAAGAGATTCTTTAGCATTTCATCTCTAAATTCTATTCAAGGAGTTGCTAGAGATGGAAATCTTATGGCCAGTTACTTGTATATCTACCAGACAGCACATGTACACAGTTTCATATCTCTCATGAGTTGAGACTGAGGATCATGTCACTTTCTCTTTTACATATTCCCTTTTATTAAAAGAAAAACCGACTAGTTCTGGCCAGAATGCTCGTAACAACATTTGCAGTCAATATTTTGCAAGGACCTGATAAAATATGAAGTTAAAGCTCCAGTTAGGGTCGTAACCTGTTCAAGCCATCCATATACTGCTTGTTGGTGCAGTTTTATTCAACATTGATACTAAGGTCTGGTTTATGAGTTTTAAATGCTAATGTAGTATGTGAATTTAGTGAAACACAGTTGAATAAAAGAGTAAACAGTGGCCCCAGAAGCTGAATGATTCAAATCTCTTACTTCCTTTACTAGTAATTCTCGTAATCTTTTTCAACACACATATGGGATATCACTGTTAAGCAAATGAGATGAGTAAATAAATCTGTTTATTAATTTAAATTGTCACATGATTAATGTAGAGTAACCTTGTATGATCTACAAAACTATCATTGTGAACTCAAAGTTGGAGTTACTTCATTTGCCATTTAAAGGAGATGACAATAATGACCATTTCAGGAACATAATCAGAAAGTATATAACATTCTGAACCCAGTGCAAAAAACCCCATCTTCATAGCTTATTTGGTTCTCAAGATATCACAATTTTCATCCCTTACAGGGGCACTGCCATACCAAACTTGTAGCAAGTCTATTATGATGTCACAGGCTCACTTGATTTTCAAAAGTTATGTATCTCTTTATAATTAAATTTAATTCATTTCAAAGGTCCAGCTACCATTTAAAAGATCATTTCAGAAATGCAGAGAGCGAGTCCTGAAGTTTTGAAATCTGATACCAACAAGAACATGCTAAAACTGTGTGGAGAGAAACATTGAAACAAAATACAAAGGAAAACAATAACATCTCAATTACAAAGTGAGCCTGAAAGGTCAAAATCAACTTGCTACAAGTCAGTTTGTTTGGGAAAGTGGCAACTCCAAAGTAAATGATAAGAATGGCGATATCTCAAGAACCGAATAAGCTATGAAGATGGGGTTTTTTGCACTGTGTTGAGAATTTCGTTTACTTTTCAGTTATGTTACTGAAATGGTTATTGTTGTCATCCCCTTTAAACAATAAAAACCAACTGAAAATGTCTTTCCCCAATACAGAGAGGCTATGAAGAACTTCAGGAGATTGTACCCACATGTAACACTGCAGATTCTGTTGGTTCTCAGAAACCCAGCAAAGCTACCATTCTTCAACGATGTAAGTCCTCAGTTTTCATGTATGGTTGATTTTAGTATGTAATTTTTGGATTTTTTTTTCTTTTTTTTTAATGTGAAGTAAGAATGTGGATATGACATGCATACAGTGCTGTAATAGATTCACAGCACCTGGGTCAGAAAACTTCAGCCACATCTTTCATGTTTTTCAGAGATCAAAGTTTCTGTAAACACCTAAGTCATAAGCAGGAAAGGGCCCTTACCATGAAGTTCCTTTAATACTAAAAAGACTTCCTGTAAACCATAAGTGAGCAGAGTGAGGCCAGCTGGCTGCATGCTTAGACTTAGAGCCTCTATTTTTACAGTCTGCTTGGTCTCAAGGGCAAAAGTTTTTAAATTCTTCCTTTGTGTTTCCAAACAGTAAATTTATTTACAATATCTTATATATATTCCATAATATGACAATAACTCTCATCAAATCAGCTCCTAGCTAAACTTTAAAAATCTTTGTTCTCCCCTTTTCCAGCAATTGATTATATCCAGTACCTTGTCCAACAGAAGAAGAAACAAGAGGAGGAAGTGGACGCTCTTCGTAAAGAAGTCATGGCGCTGAAAATCATGAAAACGTATGATATCTGTTTGCATTTTTGGCGATCATTTTTAGTAGTGTTGTGTACTTAAGGGTTTATGGAGAGGTTTTCATGAGATTGTACAGATGATTCTGAATAGTGTTAAAAAATGTGCATCAGCTGTGACTTGATTCTCAATCTCAGCCACTGAGGGAGCTCCCTGGATGGCAAAGAAATATTAACATACCCTTAGCCTTGACAAAAGGAGAATCGCTAATGATTTCAGTCTTCCATTGTGGTTGAGGCTAAGGTCAGGGCATTATCAGTTTTCATGGCCAGAATGGCTACCACAGATTTAATTGGATTGTCTTGTCTTTGTACATTCTTTCATTCATATTTCCACATGCCATCTGCAGATCCCTATGTTCTCACACACCCCAAAGTTTGTAGGGCCTCCTTGCAAATGGGTCAACCCCAGGTTGAGAAACACTACATGAGTGAATATGCCCAAGTACTAGTAACAAATGTATTGTTATGCATGTACTGTAAGTTAAAAACAATTTTGGACCTAAATAGACTGAGACAGGCTTCGACAAGTCCCCCACCCGACAGTCCGGGACAAGTAAAAACTTACTCGGGCAGGTGCATTCTTCAATATCATAGCCCGCTGGGCAAGTACCCTTGCGAAGTCTCCTCCACAAAGGAGTTCAAATGCATATTAAAAGTGGACAAGTAGATATTCATGCGGACAAGTAGACTAAGAGAACAGCTAGCCCAATGGACAAGTAATGCAAAAAGAATTTGTCGAGGCCTGACTGAGAATTACTTTATATGAGATAGTTGTGGGAATATGTTTGTGGTGAATTGTTCCAAAATATGATGTTTTAGAAGATTGAGGCCAAAACATTGTAGACTTGTAGTCCCAGAACATAAATCCAAATCTGGACTTGCATTATTTTATAGCTCAAACAAATTATAAACTCTACTTTAATGTTTCATATTTTCATAAATAAATGTGACTTAGGTAGTAGATCTATTCTTAAAGTGCATTTCTTTGTGAGGTCTAGCATGAGATTGAAAACAGGACTTGGAACTGAAATTTTTATAATTTTTGTGTAACTTGCAGAAATTATGAGCAGATTGTTAAAGCTCATCACAATACACCAGGGCAAGGACAGAATCACCTATCAGATCAAATTAAATTCAATGTGGTAAGTTATGCAGAATCCTTATATTTGAAGAACAGTTTATTTTCAGTGCATGAACTACTTCCTTACATATTTTAAAAGGGATCAGAAATAAGCTTAAAATAAATAATTGTCTCCAAATTTATTCAGACTTCTGTAGGATGTTATACAGTACATATTTATAAGAAAAAGTAGGTACATGAAAACTACTGTAGTTTGTAAGTTGGTTACATTGTGTAGAATAATTTCAGACATTGAGGCTTAGGCTGTTATTTAATGATGTCAAGTGATCACTGAGTGAAAGAAATGTGTAAGAGTTTATAATGTCAAATTGGAATTTCTTCTCCAATTGAACATTGCATCTAAAATGTGGATTCTGTTTGATTTTGAAGCTCAGTTAAAAATATAGAAAGTGGTTAGCTGCTCTTTGATGAAAAATGGAGCTACTTACTCCTTAAAGTTACTCACCTAGAGTACTGGTCTTTTTTTTGTTTTGACATATTTCATGGAAGCTTCATTTTACCATACATGATCTCAATACAGTATGTGTCACACTTAAGTCACAGTGTAGGAATAGTAACAGTGCAAGTGTTTGTGGCATAAGCAGCTTTGGTTTTATGCTCATTTGGTCATATGTCATGACTAGACTATTAGCTGTACAGCTTTTGTACCTTCAATAAATGTCTTTTTGTTCACAGTTTAAAGCTACAATGGACTCCCTATTCCAGACATTCAATGCATCAATATCTGTGGCAAGTTTCACAGAGTTATCAGCTTGTGTCTTCAGCTGGTTAGAAGAGTACTGTAAGCCCCAGGTAATTCATATGTCGCCTTGCAATGTTTTGACTTCATTTTATAAGTAAAATGTTATTGTTTGTCATTTGCACAAGGTTTTTTAGGATGCTGCAATACATTAAGAGGTAAATGAAGAGGAGTTGAATTTTTGTGACCACTTGCGTCAGGAATTGAAGCCCAACCCCAACCCCACTCCTGCACAAAATGGACCCATTTTTTCATGTATAGTTTTTTCAATGAATCTGTTTTTTTGGTACTCAGTTGCATTATTGTCAGGTGGGTGGGGCCCTACAATCTCTCTCCCTTCTAAGTTTACACCCAGCCATGCCTTCAGTTTTAAGAAAATATGCCAGTCTAATACACGTCCCAGACAAAGCAGTAGTTACTTGTTTTGAGTTTATATTGCTCAAGACCGTATCCACAGACTACTGTTTGTGAGCAGTGGGTAACACTCTGACTGCAAGAGTTATCATTGACCAACCATAGTGAAACTACTGTTGGAAGTAATGTCAGTCATGTTTGGGGTGAGATTATGGGGTCTTACATACATAACCTAAAGAAAATGGAGTTGCCCCTAAAAAGGGAAAGTTATTTATCTCATATGTATAGTGAATAATTGTGAATGATGAGCATTAAACTGTGTAGTGACTGCCAAAAGTTCTCATTAAATATACATTATAGGCAGGGGCAATCAAAGGACATTGTTGCAGGTCTTGTAACCACTGCGTCTCCAGGACCAATCAGTCAGTGGTACACAGTTTTCCTTTGCTGCACTGTGATTAGGTTGAGTATCCTATCAACTCTGATGCACATGTCATGCATCAGAACCTCAGTGTAATTGTGCATTTCTGGTTTACTTTCAGAGAAGCCTTTTTTAACATATTTATATTTTCCATTGTTCTCTTCACAGACATTGAGAGAATTGGTGATTGACGTTCTGCGAAAGCTAAATAACAATCAGTTACTGTGAGATTGTCCTGTTACACTGCTTCCTTTGTCTACTGCAATTTGGTACCTGCCTCCATTATGTCTTGGAGGTATTGGTAAACTTTTGTGTCATTGTGACAGTGTCTCTCATCATCTCCAGGTACGGACTGGAATAAAACTTGTCACCTGAAATTTTCATCATGAAAGGCCCATAAAATTTCAAAAGAGCCTCAATTTCTAGAAATTGTTTCCTATGCAAGGCATAGGTGTATTGTAATGGACCTATGCATCAGTATTCATAATTTTATTTGTAACAGTATATGTAGTGCATTAACCATGTGACCTCTCAACTGCACTCTTTATAAATTATAGTAGTAGCACATGAGAAGGCCTCAAGACTCTTGACATAGGCAGCCCCTTGAGATATTGTCTGGTCTCCCTTCTGGCCAGTCTGCCATTGACCATCTTTCTGTATTTTTTTTTTTTTTTTTTGTGTATGTGAGTTGGAAATTCAAATCTTTGTGGTCGTTTTTCTTAGAATAGCAGTGAAGGAGATTTATTATATTTGTTACTGTGGATTTTACTTGTAAAACTGAAGAACAATGCAAGAAACTTTCATCCTCTGGGATTTGTTGAGAGGTCAGTACTTCCTCAGTAATTGTAAATAACAATAGTATGTTTTCTTTATATCCTACATTTTAAGGGACATTGTAAATACATGTTTCATAAAACTTGTGATGCACTTAAAATGATGGAAAAGAGGTTTTTGTTTGTTGAAATGGAACATTTCAGATTTACTCTGACTCAGTAATGACCTTTGCCAAATTGTATTAGTTTCATGACTACTAGTTTAGTTTGTAGCTCCTGAAGGACTGCAACATGCACTTAAACAGCATGGGGTAGACTTGCGGACTCCAAAATTTTAGTGAGAAAATGAGCTGTGCGTGAAGCCCTGGCTACTACAATTAAAGTAAATATTTATGTAAAAGTGACCCTCACTTTGTAATTTGTGAGAAACTCTGGTTTAATTGGAGAAATTGGTAATAGCACACACTCTGTCCTGTACAATTGGAATACTGTAGGCAGTGGCGGATCCAGAGGGGGGGTTGCCGACGTCCGGACCCCCCCTCAAATTTCCCAATTTGCCCTTTTTCAAAATTGTTTTTTTTTTCACACTAGCCTAACAAAATAAAAAATAAATAAAAAAAACCACGACAGTTTGACAGGTAATGACAGTTGTCCAATTCCGAGGAGATTTTGGTTACCCCCATCCAGTATCGATCAATCCACCCGTAAAAGTCTAGCCATGTAACCCAGAAACTTTCAGCAATGTATTTGACTATGGTAGCCTGTATTGCCCGCCCCACAACACGAACAGCGCAATCGTTTTATAGAGGATGTGACTACAGTATGTCTTACTGCCTGCAATCTGGCAATGGAATAGGGAAAAAACATGCCAGTGAGCCACAACTGCAAAAAAGGCCGCGGCCGGCCCGACTTAAACCAGTTGGTTAGAAACTGAGCCGTAAAACCTCATCTAACTCTAATTCTTACTGCCTGCGTGACAGTCAGGCATTCTGATCACTTTTTCGCTTGGAACCACGTGTGGCGTGCTTGAGCTTTCAAAGTTATACAGTAAAACGCGCAGATATTACGTCATACTCACTAGCTAGCGCTTTATGCAACGTATTACTACTGAGTTCTAATATTGATTCCAAAAGGTCACTGCTAGTCTTTTGGTCTAACAAAATAATGATCTGCTCACACTCCCTAAACGCTACATCTACGAAACCTTCCCTCTACCCGCTAGTATCCCTCCTCTCATGAACACGATATGACATTCATGGTCTGGAATCTACTCTCTTCATTTATTAGTGTTGCCCTAGTGATGGGAATAAAAAGCCAATCTTAGTTTTAAGTCCACAGCCAAGAGTTGACCAGAAGTCGCAATGGACGAATCTGTGTTTGTTTCATTTTAAAAATACTATATGAAATCACCACCAGGTCAAAATAATAACGCAATGTTACTCGGTTCAATTTTTTGACGTCTTTGGACCGATGAAAAGTCTGCTGTCGCAAATAAAAAGCAAACATTCGACTTCATGCAGTCATCTGTTTTGACAGTCGCGCTGCAACTATATAGGGAACACAGCATACAGTATTTTAACCCCCTCCCCCAGTCGAGATAGCGGTGGCGCCAGGTGGGGGAAGGGTTCATGCCCCCGTCGGGGAAGTTTTACAGGTTCGTCGGGAGTCCTAGTCGAAAGTATGCAGTCCCAGACGACAACTAGTTGCCCCGACGGCTTACCTTTTTTTGCCCTTAAGAGGATAATTCCTCTAATAAGAACCCAAAATTTTCGGCGCGCTACGCGCGCTGTAGAGTCACTCTGTTTTCTTCAATAGTTCCATTCCGCAAAGCAGGATAGCACAAGTCCTGTCCACCTTACCAAGTAACATATGGGCAGAGTACATAGTTTATGTAAAGTTCGTAACTTCATCCCATATCGCAAAGCCTAGTTGGTGTTCTCTTGTGTGTTTGTCATGCGGTACAGTCAGTTGGTGAGTGACTTACGGAGCAAAGTTTGGCTATTTCATCTTGTAGTCCAGGTGGTTTCGATACAAATGTATGTTACACCCGATACGGTCTGCAAACCACAGTTCGTTTTTCGTTTCGTCATATGTTTTATGTGATAGCCTATCAAACATGTTCCCCCGCTTCGCGCGCTTTTCAATTTCACGATCCAGATTCAAAGAACACTATCAGTGCGCAACTCGGATCTTGAAGTATTAACTGATATGATGCAAAATATGCCTGCAATAGCATGGGATAATGAGGCTCCTCCATTTGCCCTTCTCATCATCCCCTCGAAATAGGGAATGTCGGAACTAATTGGGGTAGCTGACATGGCCCGGCCCCCTGTTGGAAAATTCTGCCGCCACACATGGTCGATTTACTTATTTTGGCTTTCATAAGGGTAAATTCTGGGATAAAACCCAAAATTTTCGGTACGCTTTGTCCACTCTTCCACAGTTCCGTTATACTTATAGTTAAATGTAGTACAAACCCTTTCCACCTTTTCAAGTTAATAAGTAGAAATACATGGATTTATGTATACATGGATTTATGTAAATGTCGGAAATTGAATCGCATTTCGCTAAACCTGGTTAACGTTCACTTGCGTCTGTCGTACGGTACGGCAGGTGAGTCGAGGAGGGAAGTACAATAAAGTTATGCCCAATAGGGCCTAACTGTCCGGACAATTGTTCTATATAAGCTTTAAATAAGTACAAATCTTATCAGTGTAGGCTTACCCCAAAAATTTTCGCGCGCTTCGCGCGCTTTGCATTTTCACCGTTTAGATTCCAGGTTTTGATTCCAGTTTTTGCAGGTCTCTCGGTTTATCCTTTCTTTGTCAATATGCCGTAAATTGTATAATCGCTGCCGTTTATGGGAACCAAAATTTAAAAAAAATGAATGTGCCCTTTTTATGTTGGACCCCCCCTCAGAGAAGACCCTAGATCCGCCCCTGGTAGGCTACATGAAGTGAAGGACACCTTACCTACATCATGTCACTCATATGCAGTGTCATTTTTATAGCAGTCAGCAGCACAGACAGTCATAAAAGTATTGCACTATCCTTAGGAGAAACAGTACTGTATGGTATGGTATCTGCTGCTCAAAATACCAGGCAGATAAACATGTTCTTCTTTGAAAACACCCCACATGGCCGGCCCGACTTAAACCAGTTGGTTAGAAACTGAGCCGTAAAACCTCATCTAACTCTAACCCACATGGCAGAGCAGATGTAAGTTGCTGAAGTAGCAGGTTGCACACATTTTCCTTACTTCACAACAGTGTTGTAAAGAGTCACGACTCGTCTTTTCTGCGCAAAATGATAGTGACTCGAGAGAATTCAAGAGTAATTTCCCCATTGAAATAGTACAGTGACTCAAGTCAATGACTCGACTCGAGTCACATAAAAGTTTGACAATTGGTGACTCGAGTTTTTTTTTCTTAATGTTGAAGTTACTACATATCTGTATAAGATTTGGGAAACCAGGACTTTCTTGACGCAATGTCATAAGTTAGAAGTACTTGGGACTGTGAAATCAAAAAAAATCATACTTAGAGCACTTGTATAAATCACTTAGTAAAGCTGTTTTCTCATGTAAAACAGTTCATGAATACTTAAAAAGTAAACTGTCACTATGTGAGATTTCAGTTATTTTGCTTTGCTTTCAAGCATGTAGAGTTTGGTTATAGAAGGAGCATCAGAGTAGTCACTTAATAATAGTATTTATAAATAGAGATAATACTTATCTGCCACAATTCCATGTTTTCTGTCTGCTGTACATCGGGTTTAGCCTTTGATTTAATGAGAAGTTAGTGTCCTTCCTTACCCTTATTTCTCATTGATTGGGCAATCAAATGTTTTAGATAACTTTGTCTTAGTTTAATTGCCTTCATTTAAATTCTTTTTACAAGTGTTTTCTTAAGGAATATGTATCATACATGGATACAAAGATTTGATATCCTTTTGAATCAAACTGAAAGGGTAGTATGCTCTTGTATACCCAGTAGTCCAAGGTGCAGTATTGTATTTGGTCAAAGAGAAAGGCTGGTATCAGGGCTAGGCACTTAAATGGCCTGAGGGGCTAAATAAAAGGAAAAAAAAGTCAGGCAATCTGGGTGCCATAGAATTCAAGTGAATTGCATTATTTTCATTTGTAGTAATTGGTTGGGGAAACTGAAATTGTTATACATGAAATATTATATTTGTACAAATAAAATTCTGTTTCAAAAAGTTTGGAGGACAAGATTTAAAACAGTTCCTTTGCACTGGGGGGTGGGGGGGGGCAAGCAGCTCCACAAGGTTTCAAGTATCTCTCAGGGCTGTACAAGAAACAATATCAGAGAACATGCAGTCCACATATCCATTTCATACTTAGAATCTGATACAAGTGTCCTTTGGTGATGTGAGAAAGTGAGACCTTTGGCCAGCTGTAGATTTGTGTTGTAAATTGTGACTGGTCACTGTCACTTTAGATGCCCAGAAACATGAGCAGAAGAGTTTAAAATCAGGCAACTTTCATGCACCAACTGTGTACTGTGACATCTGTCACTGTAGTAAAACATCGGTAGCCATCCATGTGATGACCAGATGAACCTCTCTACTTTGTTTTACTGAGGATGTTCTGATTTGCTTATAGTTATAATTCAGGCAGATAATTGAAAACACTCATTTTGAATTATCTTGTATGGGGACTATCACCTTTTTCTGGTTAATGGCTAAGTGGCCTCTTGTTTGAACCTGCTGGCTCAGTTTTGGAATGGTTTTAATTTACACTGATATCTCTAATGGTAAAATTTAGAATTTCTTGGGTGAAACCCATGTGGTTGGGATTGAACTTCATACCTTTGGACTGCTAAGACTTACTGCATAAAATGTCACTGCCTTATCTACTGGGCCATACCAGTTGATAATTGGTCTTACATGGAAGGTACCCTTGGGTGGACCATGTGAAACTATGACTTGTAAAAACCTTCATCTTTTATTTTTTTTGGGCATGTTAGGTTTTTGTTTTGTGAAACATTCTCGAATAAGAAACATACTTTATGCTTGTACATAGCTCAACAACCTGATAATGGTACATTTAAATCTAAGAACCCATTTTGATGGGTCACATAATAAAGGGAAAAAGAAAATGCAAATGTTTTGTTGTTTCTTGGCCTGGTTCTGGTCTGCACACTTAAAAGTATATTTTAGTTTTGTAGCAGTATGTAATTCAGCTAATGGCATTTCTAACTGTGCCTGGAGAGAAATATACAGACATAGAAATGTCATAAAAAGATTTACTTGACTGAAACCTCATTTGGTCATAAATGGATATGGGTACGGCTTTTTAACTGATACATCCCAGTCAAAAAGATGGTCTCACTTTGCAGTATCAAAGATAGCTCTTAGTCTTGGTGGTTGTATATCAATCCCCTTTCAAGAGGAGTAAAGACAATTTTTACAGATGTGTTTCCTACAAATGTGAGCTAAAACTCTGCTTCCCTTTTTTTATAATGAAGACCCTGAACTTACCCCTTACCAAAATCCTGTATCAGCCCCTGCTCAGTGCTTCACTGCATGTTATAAACACGCTGACCAAGCTGGCCCATAGGCATGGAGGAAGAGGGATAACTTTCAGGAGGGGCAAGGTATTTGGGGGGTGGGAAGGAGATACTGGGGTATTTGAAGGCAACTGTTATTTTTTGTACTCAAAGGTCAACAATTTTCCTAAGGGGTGCCACTCTGCACCCCCACCTCCTAACAAACAGCCTTTGAACAAGACAGTGGAAAAGTGGCATAATTAACAGCCCACAGACTTAAGTATGTAAATGTAGACAAAAGAGGTATTTCTTACGTCAGCAATAGGCTTACTTTTCATTGTAAAATAAGAGAGAAACCAAATTAACCTTTTTTTAACATTTGTTTTTAAGTGTCATGACATGGTTACTATCAACTTGCAAAACTTTGCCTCAAGAAAATTGAAAATTTTTCCAACTCAATGAACCAAACAGCACACTCATTGGCTAGAACTGATTCATGATTCATGATCATTTTTAACCTGCCCTCAGTACAGCTGAACTACTTCAGAGACAGAATATTATTGATACACCTTTGTAATGTAATTATGGATGGTTTAGGTGTGATAATTGGCAACTTCATTCTTGTATTGTGCCCCAGCTCTCAAAATTTACAGGTTAGCTGCCCTGGTATTACTAAATGCAGGTAAAGGGCATCTTTCTGTGGTGATGATAACAAGACAGGGTATCAGACCTGAATCTGACCCAAAGAAGGGAATCGACTTGCTACTGGGAATGCTCTAATTAAAGGATTAAATTGTGGGGAGGATCAGACCCTGAACAGGCAATCAGAAATGGCTGGGAAGCACTGATAAGATGGGTAATGCAGATATGGAATCAAACACAAGAATGATGGAACTCACCACCAAAGTAACATTTTGTACCTGACCTGCTGCAACACATCAAGTCATGTCCGTGAGACAACCTCCATCTGCTTGCTCCAAGACAGCACTTACATCTCCTGCAGAGGTTCAAATGTGGACAAATTTAGGGTTGGCAAAAACATTTTATGACTGACTTAATTTGGTGGATCAAAACTGGCTATTCACATGGACATAAATTTACAGAACTATCACGATGAAAGTAAAACTCTTGTTACTCCTAAAATGAGAATGACCAAAGGAGTATACATTAGTACAGATGGTTGACATTTAAAATCATGCAGTGCACTATTCAAAAGGAGTCTTCCAAACTCAACTGGTACATTGGAACAAAATTGTAATCAATATATGAACTCTATATGATTCACATCTACAAAAATAAATTGTATTGGCAAACTATCATTAATCTTGATTGGAGATACCTGGATTAGAGTGTAAGGCTTGTAAGTACTGTTTTATACTCTTTTCATTAACTATTTCTACATTTATCCACTTAAATCATTTGGTGAAGTGTTACTGAAATTAATAATTCACCTTACATTCAGCACATAGTGAACTGAAAAATGACCAAAATGTCCCAATTTTTCTATGAATTTCATTTTCAATTATAGACCACGAATGAGACACTAACCAGAAAGCCAAAAGGCTTAGTGATTCCTTGCCGAAAGGGGGGTGCTTTGTTACACTGAGGTTCATCCATCAAATTTATACTTCTCTTCTACATCATTTTTGGTTCCTTGCGATAGCAAAAGGAACCTATGCAGTCAGCTTGGCGTGTGTGTGTGTGTATGTGTGTGTGTGCGTGTGTGTGTGTGTGTGTGTGTGTGTGACACTTGCTTCGGTACGCTGTAACTCAATAAGGGAAGGTTGGATGGAAGTTGGATTTGGTACGTAGGTTTGCCATGGTGAGAAGGCGTGCCCTATTGTTTTTGGTGGAGGTCAAAGGTCATTTGGGGTCGCCAGGGGTCAAACACCGAAAACCTTTTAATCACGATATCTCAATGTAGGAAGCTTGGATAGATTTCCTATGTAGTATGTGGATGCATTATGGCAAGAAGAGAAATGGCGTCATTTTTGGTGGAGGTCAAAGGTCATCTGGGGTGACTGGAGATCTAACACTGGAAACCTCTTAAACAAGATATATCTCAAGGTAGGAAGCTTGGATAGATTTCATACTAGGTATGTAGATGCTTTGTGGTGCAAAGACAAATCATGGTATGTTTGGTGAAGGTCAAAGGTCATTTGGGATCACCAGGGGTCAAACACCGAAAACCTTTTAAGCACGATATTTCAATGTAGGAAGCTTGGATAGATTTCATACTTGGTATGTAGATGACTTTTGGTGCAAGGATGAAGCCTAGTATGTTTGGTGGAGGTCATAGGTCATTTGAGGTCACCAGACACCTTTTTGACCAATTTTGTGCCACCCCTCTACTGTATTTTAACCAGTCTCACAAAATCAGCTTACCTCATACAGTACACTGCACTCCCTTTAAAACTGTCTGTGTACAAGAGGTCAATCCTGTGAGGTTGTTTAGGTTAGTTTAAAGGGAGCTGTCTAATGGGTTTCCATTGTGTGTACATGCATGCACTGTATAAGTCAACTATTGTGAGAGCAACTGTTAACTCCCTGTTCAAAGAATGGGTAAGTAAGGACTCATGGTCAAGAGGTCAAATTTCATCACTTCATATACGCACACAGTTGTTCTTCTGAGCAGTATTTGAACAATTTTTGTAGGTGGGTATGGCGAAAGACAGAGGACTGATCATGTTACTAGCCTACGTAGCGCCTCTGTGGCTGCCGCCCATTTTGTAGGCTGCCGCCCTCAGTTTGTTTTTTCGCAGTGATGAGCTGAACGAAAAAACTTCGTCCGCTCCGCGGGGTATCATGTTACTGGCTTGTTGTGTTGGGAGGGTTATACTGAAACATTTCCAAACAACAAGTTGTTAATTGTAGACGTGTGCTAGTCACAATCATCACACCTAAAAGTACCACACACTACTCAAAATCAAATGTTGAAAGCTACAGCAAGTGCATCAAAGCATCATTTCACATGTTATGGTTTGAGCTTGTGCACAGTCCGTGTTCAAGTTTGGGGTCACCAATCCTCAAACACAGAACTTTTTAAACACCACATCTCAAGTTAGCAAGCTTGTATAGATTCCATATTTAGTGTGTGGATGCATTATGGCAAGAAGAGCAGTAGTGTCATTTTTAGAGGAGGTCGTCTGGGGTGACCGGAGGTCAGACTCTGAAAACCTCTCAAACAAGATAGCTGAAGGTAGCAAGCCTGGATGGATTTCATACTTCACATGGTATTGCATTATTCCAGCTGAAAAACCATGAGGTTTGTCGAATGTATGTAGGCGTTACCATAGTAACAGTTAAACTTAAAACTAGCAAAATTTTGTTTGTTATGTATGGTAATGCCTCAGTTTCATTACATGCAGCAAGGAACCACAGTGCCCATTGGGCTCTTGTTTATGATGTGGTCACAATTTGACCCCTGCTCACATCAGCTCATGTCACATGACCTTTATACCGAAACTTGAATAACCACAAAAAAATGAAAAAAAAAAAAAAAATAAAACGTATGAGAAGGGATTAATCTGTGCTTCCTCCCTTGTAATGACATGTTTACAAAGTTTCAGTTTTTGACCTCTGGTGACCTCAAATGGCTTGTGACCTCCACAAAAAAACAATAGGGTTTTTCCTTGCACCATAACACATCCACATACTTAGTATGAAATCTATCCAAGCTTCCTACCTTGAGATACTGTGTAAACAAGGTTTTCAGACTTTGACCCCTGGTGACCCCAAATGACCTTTGACCTCCACCAAAAACTATACGCTTCTTCCTCGCACCATAACGCATCCACATACTTAATATGAAATCAATCCAGGCTTCCTAACTTGCGATATGGTATAAACAAGGTTTTCAGAGTTTGACCCCTGGTGACCCCAGACGACCTTTGACCTCCACCAAAAATAACAGAAATCTTCCTCTCACCATACCACATCCACATACTTGGTATGAAATCTATCAAAGCTTCCTACCTTGTAATATCATGTAAACAAGGTTTTCAGACTTTGACCCCCGAGGACCCCAGATGACCTTTGACCTCCACCAAAAACAATAGGGTTTTTCCTTGCACCATAACACATCCACATACGTAGTATGAAATCTATCCAAGCTTCCTAACTTGAGATATCGTGTAAACAAGGTTTTCAGATTTTGACCCCTGGTGACCCCATATGACCTTAGACCTCCACCAAAAAAAAACAGGGTTCTTCCTCTCACCACAACGCATCTACATACCAAGCATGAAATCTATCCAAGCTTTCCATCTTGAGATATCGTGTAAACAAGGTTTTCAGATTTTGACCCCCGGTGACCCCAGATGACCTTTGACCTCCACCAAAAACAATAGGGTTCTTCCTCTCACCACAACGCATCTACATACCAAGCATGAAATCTACATACCAAGCTTTCCAACTTGAGATATCGTGTAAACAAGGTTTTCAGATTTTGACCCCCGGTGACCCCAGATGACCTTTGACCTCCACCAAAAACGATAGGGTTCTTCCTCTCACCACAACACATCTACACACCAAGCAAGAAATCCAACCAAGCTTTCTAACTTGTGATATTGTGTAAACAAGGTTTTCAGATTTTGACCCCCGGTGACCCCAGATGACCTTTGACCTCCACCAAAAACGATAGGGTTCTTCCTCTCACTACAACGCATCTACATACCAAGCATGAAATCTATCCAAGCTTTCTAACTTGAGATATCGTGTAAACAAGGTTTTCAGATTTTGACCCTCGGTGACCCCAGATGACCTTTGACCTCCACCAAAAACGATAGATTTCTTCCTCTCACCACAACGCATCTACATATCAAGC
Organism: Holothuria leucospilota; assembly: GCA_029531755.1. Lineage (NCBI taxonomy): Eukaryota > Metazoa > Echinodermata > Holothuroidea > Aspidochirotida > Holothuriidae > Holothuria > Holothuria leucospilota. Next base: position 40,552,964 of record CM055969.1, on the reverse strand, counting down.
ATGAAATCTATCCAAGCTTTCTAACTTGAGATATTGTGTAAACAAGGTTTTCAGGTTTTGACCCCCAGTGACCCCAGATGACCTTTGACCTCCATCAAAAACAATAGGGTTCTTCCTCTCAATATGGGCCATCTATGTACCATGTTTGAGAACTGTCCAACTTTCCCTTCTTGAGATATCGTGTAAACAAGCTAAGCCGTCACATACACACACACACACACACACACACACGACATCACCATCGCATAGATTCCTTGCCTGCCTTCATCAAGGAATCAAAAAGGCAAGAATATTACTTCCTTCATTACCTCCCCCCCCCCCCCCACCACCACCACCATTCTTTCACATCTCTCATTAAGCAAAAGTCATGCTCATTTGTACACTTTCAATTCTGTAGGGTAAATGTGTATAACTGATCTTTCATCATTTCTACCAGAAAAGTTAACTTTCCCTCATAACTCTGTTCTGTCAGAAATTTCACATTACCATTTTTATGGAAACCAAGTGGCTACAAAATATACATGGTCCTAGCCCCATACCTTTTCAAGTATAAAATGAATGCAAGAGAACACTTTTTCATACATATGTAGACAAGAAAACAACATTACTTTCCCCAACTTTTTTAATTAAAACCAATTTCCATATACATGGATTCTTTTTCTTATAATAGCATCCAATATGGTAATACTAGAATCTCTTTCAAATTATTCATCATCCCATAAAAAGCATTCTTCCTTCCAAAATCAACCACTTTAATTTTTTTTAAAATGAGTGATAACACATGGCACATGCTATTTGTTGTCTACTTGGAATGTAGGCACCCAACTCAATGACTGGAGAACCATTAATAAAAACTTTAAATCCAAAATTATGAAACATTCACAGCTTCCATGGACTCCTAGGGATTGCCCCTGGGATCCTGATTGGCATCTGGACCCAACCAGAAGCCCCCTGGATGTCATGGCAATGCAGGAAGGCCTTAGTGCTGCAACTGAACCTTTGGCACAGGTAAGCTTACCCTTTGTAAGTACATGCTAACCCTCTGAAATGTCCCCTTTGTATCATACCACTTTGAAAAGTCTGGTACTACTACCAGGTTAAACCTATTAAAGGAATTGAGTATACTTTCACATCCCATTTCTCACAAATGATGTTAATAAGCACAGCTGGTCCTGACTTTCAATTAAAAATACACAAATTAATCATACAAGAGCACCATTCACATACATTTAGACCACTTAAACTTATGATAAAAGGAAAAAGAATAAATTTAAATACATTTCTGTAATCATCATATACATTCTCAGCATGATATAATAATTTGAAAGGCATTTGTGGAAGCTATCCATTCTATAAGATGACGATCCTGCATCTCAATGAAGTATGTCCCATATTTGGCAAAGCAGGGCAATATGCAACCTACAGGATTTAAAGTCCCTTGCCTCCATTGTTACAAGATGATAAAAAGTCCATGAGTTCTCCTGTGTTGGAACAATGACTAAAATCTAATATTTTTGAAAAACTTTTCTCTTTTAGACAAATAAAATCTACACTTGAAAGACAGATTTGCATCACCCCAAGGATGACTTTTACACAGGGGTACGCAAAAGTGTCAGTTGGTGACTAATCTTTGATTGACATCAGAGTTACAAAATTCAAAAGATGCAGAGCAGCTCATATTACACAGCACGCACAGAGAATGTTTTGATTACACATGGGGTCTTTTATGCTCACCAGGATGTGGCCTTGAGCAGTGAACTATGTTTGTGTCTGCACAAGGAGAAGCAGTAAAGATAATGGGCGGGCTTACCACCAAGTAAAAGTCATACTTGGGGTGATGCAAATCCCTCTTTAATATTTACAGCATGGTATCATGCATGGCCAGTAACAAATGTAAATGTTTGGCTGAACACTTATCACAATATTGTCTCAAGTCAGCGGAATATCTTTCTAGGAGAATATAAAATATTCACTTTCTGTAAATGTTCTTACACTAACATTAGACGGACCAATTACTCACCAATACCAAGTGCAACCTGCTACTCTGCAATTTCCATTCTTACAAACTGACCATCTTAGAGTACTACCAACATAATCACTTCTAAACACTTGAATTATTCTACTGAAAACTTCTTCACTATCACTGATAAAATACAGCAGTGTAAGGAAAAGAGTGACACAAAAGTGAACACAGTCTTAACACACCTTTGTGCATCCACTGAACACTTGGCAAACATACCACATCAGTATCGGCCAATATTACCAATTTTCATGCTGTATCAGTATTGGTAAAATTTACCTAAAATGTCGATACTACCAAACCATATTTCCCGTACTAAACTTCATAAAACATTCCATGATTTTTAATGTTTGACTGTGAGTTCCAAAGTTCACAAAAATGACAGAACACTAAGTGGTTGTGCATTGTAGCCTATGGTGTAGGGTGTGTTTGGCTCAGTTCTCAAACATCACTGTCGGCCAATATTGAGAATTGAAATATCGGCATCCGTAGGATCAGCTACAAGTAATATGGGTAAAACACTAATTGTTACTCTCAATCTAGACCCATACTTTACACAACTCTCCATGAAATGAAATGTAAAATAAATTCCCTCCCACACAGAAAAGTAAATGTGGTGTGACTTGTATGACTATGACCACAAATGCCACAACTAGGTCACATCGCCCACTCAACCCAATGCCAAAACTGTTACAACTTCCACATTACTAATCCACATTTTAAAACTATGGCATTCAAAGCAGGTAAATGGTAAATTTGCAGGGCATTTTCTGTCTGCCCAATCCTTAGGTCTAGTATTAAATGGCATATTACTGTTTTGATGCTGTTGTAAATTATGGAGTGAATTAACTGATTATGTACCCTTCCATGAGAAAAAAGACTGCATTTCTGGTCAAACAAACTTTTGTAACAGAGAAAACTTCCAAAAAATTTAGCAAGACCTGAACACTTAAATTCATGCGACATGATGATTCAGAATACTTGCACACACAAAGTTTCTCTATTCAAAGTAAGGACATATGAGGAAGTTACATGTATATACCAGGCACTGAAGGACTTATATGAAATTGGTATCACTTTCAATTATGATCCCATTTCAAACAATATATAGTTTCTTCTTACACAGGTCCATAACGTTCGTCCATATTTAAGGACACTACAAATGTAGTTACACATGTTTAGTCCTACAGCTCACTGATATTACAGCCAACTGGTCTGACAGCTCACAGGTAATCCAGCCCACTGGTCTTTTTTGGAGGAGCAATGTGCTGTGGTACCAATGGACTGTTTTCCTGCAGGACTGACGGGCAATGGGTTATCATTTTCCAGAAATGTACCCACACTGGATGGCACCAAGTGGTGACACCCAGCACTTGGTCATAACACGTAGCACTCATGTAAAAATAGCCATTTTTTAACTTCATAGAATTACATAAATTTGTAAAGATGATAGAAACTAACTCTTGCACCATTTTAGACCTAAGGAGCCTGAACAAAGCATTTTTCTTCAAAGCGGAGAGGACTGCCACCTCCTCTCCCTTTTGACCATCCCCCAAGAATGGATAGAATTCATACAAAACTCAGAATCAAAATACATAGGCACATTCCTGATTTTCAGAGTAACTGTATCATCAATGGGATGCAGTACTATAAGGCAGTTTAATACAACAGTTGCATAAGCAGCTCAGATTTAGAAGGCAATGAAATGGAAAGTCCTTTGATAGCAAGGCAGTTCCAGAATCAATTATTGGGTGGAGGAGTTAGAGTTGGTTAGTTTTTATGGCTTTATTGGGTGGAGGAATGGAAAGTCACTACTAACTGGTGGGAAATGCTGTGCAAAACAGTAAAATAATTTATGCAATGAGCTACTTTAAATTGAAACATTTCACACAGAATGGTTTTAATTGTAAAGGCAAATATGTGAACAAGGTAAAACTGCTGGATCACTGCCTCCTCAGGTTGCTGCCATTTACTGAACATGTCGATACAATGAGACACTTGTAAAACAACTTTAATTGGGAAGTCATCTTGGGTAATCAGAAGCAATCAAAGCCCTTGACACCCCTGATGTTCCTCAACTTTGACATTGTAAAATAAACAAAGCCTGATATGTTTTACGAGGCTCATGGGTGCAAATTTTTACTGCACAATTCAAGTTTTACCAAACAGTTCTTTAAAACACTTGCAAGAATTTCTGGAAGATTAAGTAACACTCTTGAAAGACTGAGTTTTACTTCCAAAATATTAGTGAGAAGTGTTTTTAAAAAGCTGCTGGCTCCTCTTAGTGGGTGTAAGGCTCTTATTCACTAATGCATTCTCGAAGAATGCTGCACATTACGGAAACATCTGGTCTATTCAAAGAGGAGCAACAATGGCTCTGTAAAGTCTCTGCCAAAACCATGGTCGGACATCCTTCTTGGTGTAGTCACATGGAGTAAGGTGCATCATAATTGCTGGCATGTCACAAGGAGAAACAATTACCGGTATCACCTTTCTTGACTGACCTCCTGCAGAAGGTTGCAAATTGACAAAAATTGAGTTCAAAATCATCAGTCATTAATATCATAATATCAAATTCTATTAACAGATACAAAGATTTGGTTAGGAATTTAATTCATCTACCCTGTGTGTACATGAGATACTGTACCAATCATGTTAACCTGACAATGAGAAACTTCTGTCACATCTCATTATCAAGATCACCCTTGCATTTACATGGATTGCCAAACAATTGATCAAGACAGTAAGTATATATCAAGCTGCCTACAAGTGCATGAGGCTTTGTTAACAAAAGTAAGACATGCATGTTACTGTAGGAAGTATACTTGTCTTTTGCACAGTAAACAGTGCTGCATTTGAAAATAAACATGTCATCAAGAAGACACAACCAATCACATTCAGAATTAAGGGTGATTCGGTAATAAGCTCTTCCTTGTGATGAGAAGCTAATCTGAGGTCCTGATACACAAGCAGTACGTCTTGATGACATCCACTAATTAAACCACGTGAACATTCATAATTTACGAGTCAAAAGTCCAAATTTTTCAAACTGGGTGTGCAAGCCAATAACAACAATTCCATGGTAACCACTTCAATAAGTATTTCCAGCTTTACTCTTAAAAGTATCATGATACAGTATTATTACAGTGTATGAATGATAGATCTGGAAAATATCGCTCCATCACCAACCGTTTTATTATGGCAAGTGTAGACATTACTAGCATACACGTAATTAACTTGTGGATGTAATTTCAGAAATGCATTCACAAATTAAAATAAAGGGGCTTTCCAATTCATTGCTGACATTCAATAGACTCAATCAGTATGTTGAGCAACATGGTTATAGTATCTGATTGTAAAAAAGAAAACAGGAACTTACACACGAATTACCGGGTCACTGAATGTGAATGAATCCATAATTATACAACAGATGTTATTCACAGCTCACAAATACAAATGCATGCTCTACAATAAGAAATTGTAAGTACTGAGCAGGGTCAAATTATAAGACTTAACAAAAAAGTTTTTTTTTTTTTTTTGTGAGGGGAAGGGGAAGAGGTAAGGGGTTCTGACTCAAAAGGCATTAAACATTTCAGAATGATGGGTTATGGTTTTGGTAGGGCCCACGAACTCAAGACCTGCCCTGGCTGGCACAAACTCTAACTTCACCACTGTACCAATACCGAATTTGTCATAAACATATATGCCTTTAAAGCAACCCATAAAACAAAAGTACAAAATCTCCACTAAGCACATCCACAAACCTGGCTGAAGACTGACTCCAAATTTGACACAGAAGTTACCAAAATCATTCTTGAGAAACTCTGGTGACAGAATAACCATCATTCTGCGACAGCTGACAAACATGAAAGCAAAGATGAAGAAATAGAAGAGGTGAAAAACATACATCAGACCCTATCTTTTAATTTAAGTATTAAACAAAGGCAAGTACTACCCCAACAGTTGTAATTATTTTTAATTTTTTCATCATTTTCACAAGTTTACATCACATACCTTCAGGATAGGAAAGGGAGGAGGAGGGTCAAAGACCTGTGTTTGTTTTCTCAAATATAATAAATGATGATTTCTCTTTGAAATTTATCTTTATTAACTTTTTTGATGAAAGCTTAGGAAAGGGAGTGGGGTCAAAATAGTGTTGAGCTGATAATTGCTATTTGATCTGGTATCAGTGGATATTCATCGTTTCAATCTAATGCTGGTATTGGAAAAATCTGTCTGAAATACACATACTATGTATACAATAGTTCTACTTGAAAAACAGTTACTTTATTTCTGTTTCATTTTACTCCACTGTTTTACCTCTTACCCCTTTTTGAATCTTGACATTTCACCTCTAAACTACAAACTGGCTGCATATGTCCTCCAAACTTGATCCTAAGTTACCATTCGAATTAGGCTAATTCTAATGACACACTGTACATAAGAAAAAAAAGTAAAGGCAACAACAGCCAAGCTAGCTTATGATTTTCTACCCAGGCTAGGCTCACTTCTAATATGTTAGATATCTGATCTGTATTGGCCCATATTTTGAATTGAAATATTGGCAGTGGTCATGTCACATCAGTAACACTAGTCAGCAGAAAGGGCATTTTATGCTCTTGAAAAATTGATGACTTGCTAAGAATAAACAGATGGAGCATTCTGCCAACTGAAGATCTTGTCAGGCTAGTGAACCTACCAGTTATAAGGTTAAAAAATAGATACAAAGATAAGAATGTGTTCGCTTGCCACTCCAGAAATTTATACCTTGGCACGTATAACAGTGCTGGCATATTTAACTAAATATCAAGCAGTCTCAAGATCAGACCAGAATTCTATATGAATTCTTTTCTTGATTATTCAGGGAGTGAGAGAAATGATGTTAATACTCAGGAGAATAAATAGCACAATGCAATATACAACACATTGAAAACTGCATACAGGATGGTTGTGGAAAGGGATGTTACCTAAGGGTTCACATCCACCCTCCCCTGATCAAATTGGGCTCCTATGCCTATGGGACTTCTTGAGGTAGTAAATGAACTGAAATAACACTACAGTAAAACCCCGGCTTTCCAAACCCTTGTTTATCCAAAATGGCTTCGCAACTCAACCAGCTAGTATTCAACATAATTACGTTAGTAATCTTTAAGCTTTAAATGCATTTTAGATGCAAAAACAAAAAAAAAAAACTTGGAAATTAGTTTCAGCAAAAGTAGTTTATTTTGTAGTCTTATATAGCCATGGTAACTTGAAAACAGCAGTCTTCAGGGCAGAAAAAAATCATTTTTAACCCTCCATCAAATTTTGTAGAAAATCCCACAAGCCTGTTTTGACATTCTTGCTGGGAGGTACAAGTCAGTAAAGGCTCAATATCCTTTTCATACTAGACGTTAGGATAGTGTAAGACCTGGTTTCAGCAACTCCAAAAAAGGGAAATATCGTTATGGAAGTAGAACTTATAAAAATCATCAGAATGGCTAAATGAGAGTCTTCTACACATGTGTCTCCAATATTTTTGGAAATTTATATCAAAATGATAATTCTGGATACCTCTCAAGATCCTTACAGCTTCCATTCAACACATGCCTACAGTTAGTGCGTACAAAGAAGTGGCCACCTAGGTGATGAGAGGCTCACGTTACGGGAATAAAATCTCTGGGTTGTAGAAGTCTACATTCTTGTTTATCATGTCAAAGGTCATAAAAAATATAATAAGAAACAAGTTTTCCATTATTTTCTTTGATTTTGCCAGCCATATCAAAATTACCTAAGAACTTTTTGGCACACTTTCTTGAGGACTCTGACCACTTGGAGCCACAATTTGAAACCCTGTTCATCCGAATTTTTGGTTTATCTGAACTACCCTTGTTCCCAATGTATTTGTATAAACTGTTTTTTTTTTTTTTGTACAGCCTGCTTGTGTGACATGTATATATTTAACATGAAACAAAAGTGACAACACAAACAATGAAACTCAAATCAAGGAAACACTAAAAAAAAAAGTAAATGCATGCTTTCTAACAAATGAAAAATTATTAAAACTCACCGATTTTCAATCAATTCTGCTGTAACAGTGGCCATGGAACCTCCAGGTACAACATCCCTGACATCAATACAGAGTTTTAACTTGTACTCTCCTTCAAGTATCTCTCTCATCTGTTTGACAAAGCTAAAATCTTCCTGGCAGTAGCAGACATAGGCATCGAACCTCTCAACCTCCCCTTCAAATCAAGATGGAAAAAAAACATGTTTTATATCTATTATGGAAAACATCAAATGTTACTGAATTATAAATAAACAGTTTACTGAAATGGTACCAGTTGTTAAGACTGCACCTGTCATCACTCATCAGTTCAAATCTGAAATCAATTCCAATTAAATTTTGTGGCTGTAATATTTCAGCTGAGGGGAACAGACAGACAACTACAGTAAAATCTTTTCTTGATATTCTGTGAACCACTGGCAACTGGATAACCCCCTCCCCACACACACACACACACACACACACACACACACACACACACACACAAGCAAATTGGCTGAAGGTATTACAAAACTTTAAAATACAGAAATCCAAGGTTACTTACATTTTCATTTGGAGCCATATTTAAAGAATAACTTACAAGATATGTAGGACAATATCCCTTTGCATAGATATTAAATATTCAACCCCTCCCTCCCACCCCCCACCACCTTTTGAGACTATGCTCATTTTCCTCCCTTCAACTTTTCATGACTATTTGAGAAGTTGACAACCCTATGTCTGCCATCTATTACAAAAGGACAACAAAGAATGTAAACAACAATTTGTCTAAAAATAGATTCCACCCACTTTTAGTTTCACTCCAACAAATGCCTAAAAAAGAAGTGTACACATAGAGTACTTCCTCCATAAATCTAAAGCATAGCTGACCTTTTTTTTTAAAGGAGGCCACTGTATGAAGACTCACACTAAATTATCCTGACAAAAGATTACTGTTTCATGACAAGGGGAATCCCCTTGTTAGTTGTTTCTATGTCAATTACCAAAGTTACTACTACACAGCCACAATGACTTTGCATTAATTTACACACAACAAACAGTTTGCTTAATAATGCTTATATACAACTTGTTAAAAAACAAGTTTGGGTTAACAATCAACAATATGAATGGATTTGAAAGACAGCAATGTTTAGGTGAAAATGCTTCATTGTAATGATATCTTTGGTTTGGATATGGGCATGAATGAAACTTCTAGGGTTCTGATTTGTGCACAGTTTGCATGTAGTGCACATTCACAAAAAGACCCCAATAGGGGCAACTCCACACCAAAATATTGTTTAGGAAGTGAAGTTTGGACAAGTTTTTATCTACAATACATCAATTAGTGTAACAGACCTGAGTGGATGCTTGACAGCTGGTATATAGCTGAATAAACATTGAAACACAGTGACATACACAACCACTGTATATGTGAGGCATATATACAGTTTACAGGGCTGAAATTTAACTTGTCCTTTTGTTCGAAATGAGTGAAAATTGCGTCAGTCAACCATTTTCTTTCTTCCAGCTTGTCCAAAGGACAAGTACAATACACTGTATTTGTAATTGAACAGTTTACCTCATCAGCATGAAGTTATGTCATAAACGTCTCTATAAGAGGTACTATTGAGACACTGGTATGGACTGTCATTCATAGATGAAACACAGCAATCAAAAGAAAAAGATCATTGGAAAGCATATAGAACTTAAAATTAATATTCTTTTACTATTGCAGTGACATGAAATGCAATTGTTTAATCTTTTGTTTGTCACTTTCATTCGGACTACCAAAAAAAAAATTCCGGACAATCAAAATTTGGCTTTTGGTTGTCCAGAGGACAACCTGAAAATTTTCTCAAAAATCAGGCCCCATACTTTGCACTGAAGTTCCTGTAACTGAACCCCCCTGTGGGCTGGGGGTTGTAGAATACACCCACGGTATTTCCCGCCTGTCGTAAGAGGCGACTTAAGGGAAACCAAACTTGAACTTGAACCAAAACTGAAAGTAATTTTAAACTTTGAACTTTTTATCGAGTTGACTGACACTATATAACACGTATGTGTTGGTGTGTCGTTAAATCTCATCTAACTAACTAACCTGTAACTGAATGCACAAGTAGTTGACAATATAAGCAGCCTAGCTAGCTGTATCTTTTTAAGTGGGTAATTTGCACTGCTGTAGATGTTGATATGGGCCAGAGGGGACCAGAGTTTATCCCTCCTATCCCTCCTCTCAGCAATCCAACTTTTTTTTCAATGTTATGATAATTTAGCTGGCAGGTAGACTTCCACATGCTTCACATACCCAGGCCTGTGGCAACAATCCTCAAAGACTTTCTGCACAAAACTTCCTTGTTCCACACCTTAAATGCTGCACCTTCTTTGAAAATGACTCAGTTATTGCTGTTCCCAATATACCTTTTTGGTGGGTATTCAACCTCCCCCCCCCCTATTGTGCCACCACCACATCCAGTATAATGTATGATTGTAACTTACCTGCAATATCATCTCTGAGAGTGATTCCTCGAAGTTCATTTGCACTTGAGAGTGCACTGCTGACTGGAAATAGTAAAAAGAATTTCAATGATTTTTTGTCTGTTCAATAAACACTTGACATGTAATCATGACACATAAATACATACATGTGAAAAATTAAAACAGCTGACCCCCAAAGTCTAATCAGTATGTAGCAGCTGTAGCTTTTTATCATCATTTGAATGTACAAATCCTCCACACAATGTTTAGCTTTGCTTTACACCTGTTTAAGTTCACCTCTTTTGTAAAATATTCTTTTGACCAGGCAAAGTACCCCAAGACTTGGAAAAGAGATGGAAGGTAACACATGTACAGTACAGTGTCCTTGCCTTGTTTTGTTTTTATCTCGTGTCAACCCATCTTTTAGGAGTTGCCTTGATTTTTAAGTACAGCAAATATGCCGGCATGTTATAAATGGTGGCAGCAGTGGGATTCATACTCATGCCATTGAAACTATTCTGCATGTTTCAACATAAACTAACTGCCAGATTTTACACCATAATGAAAATATGCAATCCTCCCAAATACAGAACAGTTAAAATTACAATATAACAATGATCTGCACAATAATTAGTTCAACATTTACTTCTATCAAAAGTTGATAACTCACATTTTTTGCAATAAAATTCATAAATTTTAAAATTTATATAAAAATTTCGAGAGGTACATGATCTCCTACACAGAACCTTCCTTTAAAATGCAATATTAATAAGAAATAACTTAAAATATGCTTCCAAATTGCAAACTTGAAATGTGATCAGCTGTGAGTGTTAAGGTACTACAAATATCATAGTTGAATTTCATTCTAAAGATTGATGTTACAGTATGCTTTATAAGTAAAATCTAAGTCTGACCAGAAAGAAAGTATTAAGTCCAAATACACTTTGCAAAGTCCTCTCTATCATATTAATCACAACTACCTAGATGCAAGTCAGTCTACCGTACGCATGTACCAAACTACACAACATTTCCATTTCTTCAATTTTACCGTACGCATGTACCAAACTACACAACATTTCCATTTCTTCAATTTTACCAAGAATTAAATACCGGATTTCCATACAGTTGCGGCTTTCAATATTCCCTTTCCTAATCACCAGAAATCATGCTAATATTCCTTAGGTGTTGTATCATTTGCCATCTAAAACACCTCTAAAACTCCATCATTTCAATCAACCCCTCCTCTTTGAACCCTCTGCCAGGCCAATCGTGTAAAATACTGTATCATATCAATTCCAGAATCAACCTTGTTAAACCTACAGCATGTATGCACATGTTTTACTTCACAGTAAGTGCAATTTTACCTTCAGGATCTTGAACCCTGGAAGCCTCTCGTCTTCGATTTGCCTGCCATTTCTCTGCATCTTGTACTAGAGTGAGATGAAGTGCACACAAGAAATCCTCTTTCTTTAGAATTTGAGCTATTTGCAGTGCATACTGTACATGAAATTTCCAGCAGAAGGGAAGACCTTAATTCCACAACTTATCATAAAGCCATAACCATATTATTGTAAGCATACACTGCATAGCACGAGTTAGGTATACACATGAACACATAGTTTGCCAAAATAAAAGTTCCGCCAAAATCTTGCCCTAGGTATAACATTGGAAGGGCACAGCAAGTAGAAAGTGGTTCCATGGCCTAAAAAATTAAAACAGCTGTGCAGAGTTAAATCACCATTTCTGTTTTGATTTTCCATTCATGCATGACAGACATAATATATTTGATATCAACAATGGATCTTTGCTACGATAAGTTCTTGCCATTCTAAGACCCAGTGACTATTAGTTAACACTGATCTTTCTTTGTAAAATGTTCCACCTTAAGATGACTGGGAGACAAATATTCCCTTCACTAGCCCCCACCAGTACTGATGCCAAAATAAAACAGAATCAGGGCCCAACTGTGAGCAGTATCCCCTTCTGCCTCCCCCATCCCCCCTCCCCAGTACTGACAGGCCCAAATGAAACAAAATCAAGGCCCACAAATAATGAAATATTCCCATCATGTCAAAGTGATGTATACTCACAGAGCAAATGTCCAATATCAGTGACCACATCATCCCTCTCCAATTTCTTGAGTGTCTCCACAAGTAAACCTATGCTATTTCCTGTCTTGCTTCCCCAGTCTTTCAATAATTCCCTCGTAGGGTCTGGTTTCATCTCCAAGTTCTCAATTAGTAAAGTTTCATAGTCCAAAGCCTCTGCAAGAAATCTCCAGTTCAAGGCAAAATCTTTTTCAGGATTTAAATAATGTGACAGCTTCATTCTCACTGTAGGTCCCAATGCAATGATGGGTATAGAAAAAAGATCCATGCTGTTTGTTGCCATGGTTTTATGCTAATTGAAACCAACAAAACTGGAATAACTGGTGAAAGCTACGAAGACTTTTTCTTTTTTACAAACAATTAATTTTTCTCATGTGAACATTGATGTACCTCCATGCTGAGAACTGCGGAGAAGTTATTCAAGGTCGATGTTTGCCAAACATGGATATCTTCACCTTGAGGAAATGCAGGAAAGAAGAAAAATATGACAAAATGTTGGAAATTACTGAAGAATTATAGAAATATATACTGACACTTAATTATGGGGAACAATAAATAAAATGTCCTTCAATAAACTGTAGAGTTGATAAAAGGTTCATAAATTATTTCAATGGTTACAACTCCCAAAGCCTCACTTCCACAACACACAAGGAATGAATTATTCAATTACCATCACAAAGGAGCATTTCATCTACTCTACGTACAGTATGTCAGCTCATGTCATCTGAGTACACTATACAGCACAATCTATGCATTACCGTAGCTGAACACAACTGCTGACTGTATTTCCGCTAAGACTTTTTAATTCTGTGAACTATTAACCTTGCAATGCTCATTAAGTGCAATCAACTGGGAACCGTCTTGTACAACCAAGTGTCATTATGATAACAATCTTCACAAGTAATGTGTAAGGCACAGTAAATCCATGGGGAAGTTAATGTGTACTAAGTACAAAGAAGGAATTGAAGTTCCTTCATTACAAGAATTTTCCCAGCAAAAATTCACCTTTGAAATGTAAAGGAGGAACTCACTCCAGACATTCTTATCAACTTTCCATTAACTATTGCCAGCATGTTTTTTTAGATACCTGCACATGTATTAGCACTCCTGAGTGAGTACCACTCCTGAGTGAGTACCACATTTCCAAGTAAACATCAGCTTGCAGCAAGCATTAGAGTTGATGTAATTCTTCACGATGTTACAGTAACAATGTTTTCTGGAGCTCCTTAACCTTCCATGCATGCTTAAACATTGTCATTCCTGTCTTTCTTTTGTCATTTTTTTTTTCTTCAAAATAATGGAAGAGGAAGAGTAGAGCAGGAGTAGAAAGCTGGCTGGAATGAATTCCAACGGATAAAGCCTCCTAATTTTTATTTCCCTAATGTCCCAACTTCTTCCACTAAATTTTAAATTGCAGTTCTCCATGTCTGATCCATGTGCAACCCCTACCCACGCCTGCAAAAAGCTGGACGCAAACACGCATTGCGCCTGCGAAAATCATGCTGCAGCTAGAAATTTTCATCTTAGTCCCAAATTAAGTAGACCAGGTGAGCTAGAAATTTTGGTTTTCAATGTATGTGCACCCGCAAAGTTTTGCAAGTTTTGCAGCCATGCCCCTACCCCTCAGGTTCTTAGCATGGGGAGTAGGCTGTTATTCATTATGGACAGTTCACTTTAATACTTGACTGCAAAGATGTATTGAGGGTTTTGATAAGCTGCATTTTAATATAATCCTGCCTTAGGTAAGGCAGTACTAAGGTATTAAGTACTATCATTTTGTATGACACCTAAAAAGTCTGGTGGGGTCATACTTGGATGAACAGAACAAGCTTTCGAAGCCTGAGTTTACAAAAAGGCAAAGCATGTAATTCATTTATTTCCCTATTTTGGATGGATAAAGACACAATGGAAAATTTGCAGCCAATCTAGTAAAATGGGGCCTACTCTTTTCTTCTGGAAATATGAAAAAGAAAGTCCCTTTTTTGTTTCATTAGACCTACAGTAGTTAAGATACATTACCCAAATAGTCAGTGCCCTGCTTACAGTGAATAGCAAGGAGAAATGTGCTAACTCATTATTACATGCCTAAACAGAGCACTTGGAAAATTGTGTGGCTCTGTTAGCTATTTTGGTGGCACCCATAGAAAGTAAGTATGGCTGGCTTTACTATTTCCACTCTAAGAGGGTTTCTCGCAGAAGACTGAAAAAAAAAAAAAATTAGCCCTCCTGCATGATATTGAAAATGAATTTAAAACATCAAGCCAAACATGAATTCATAGGATTCACCAGTCCCAAAGTGAATTAAGGTTCACAAGACCAGGAGGAAATTTGGGATAGCAAGACCAAAAGTGAATTTGGGGCCACTAGACCGCATGTTCACAAGACTGCAAGTTTCCAGAGAAGTTAATGAAACTGAACTTCATTGTGTACTAGAAAAGTCCATAAGTCAAAATCTGCTTCAGCATACAAAGTTTACTTTTATTTTATTTGTGTCCTTGCTATAAAAACTGCTTGGATTGCACTTCAAAGCATGTAATTAGCCAAAGCAAACCACTTCTACCTATAACACTGAGGCACTAATACACATTTAAAGTAATGAAATTCTCACAATCCTTCGGTCTCATTAACCTTCGTTCTCACAGACCTACTGCTGCACTCCATACTTCACCCTCGCAAATGTCCCAAACCGTTTCCACACAATTAAGCATAAAAAGTAACGTTTACTGTATTTTTCCTTCTTGGATCTTATTCTCAGCCAATGGAGAATCCCTATAAACACATCTGAGTCTGTGGCACATCTTCCTGGGGTACAGTATCTTCCCTACAGGTGTACAAGCCAGCGGGAGAACTACAGCCCCACCACCAAAGTCCAGCAAAACCTATTTCTCTGGCAGATCTTTAGAGACAATCAGACATTTTCTTGGGTAATACAAATTTTTCTCCACCAATAACAGTTCAGTCCAGCTTGAAAAATAATCCTGTACACCTAGATACATGCCCAACCCCCCTCCCTTCCCTACAACATGGTTACCTGGGAAGGCTAGCTCAAATGGTTTACCATCCTAAAAAAGCTTTGCTTCTTGTAGGACTGCCTGAGAAATACATTGCTCCAAATATCCATGAAATGTGTACCACTTTTTCACCCACAACCTTCTCTGCCTTTCATCATGTGGAGTAGCCATTATATGCAAGTCAGTGGGAAAATGCTAGTGTAAAATGACTAACACTGTAATTTTTGTTGTCTGTTTAGGGCATGCCCAGCTTGTGCCTTGTGATGATACTGTAGTTATACAGTACTGCTTTTTTCTTATACCCATGCAGTTTTGTAAACAGCCTAGATACTAGAGCTTTCAGCAATTTTTCCCTTGGTCTCCCACCAGGGCCATTACCCCTGGATCCTGCAGGTTCCATTCTCTCCCGGGACTGTTATTTCCTTGAAGTCCTTCACGTGCCTTCTGTGTGGTTGGTTAATCCCTGCCTACACTTTCCCATGACAAGTTTTGCCTCACACTACATGGCTGTGGTCATGGGAAAAGATGGTACGTATCCCCTCACCCTTTGGAAAGGGAGCACCTTTCCTAAGGCCCCCTCACTTTTATAAAATTGTATAAAAATGTACAGCTACATATTAGCTGTTTAATGCATAACACTGAACAGGCTTCAAACATGTTTGGGAAATGTGCCAGTTGCCCATATACCTGACACTTGGTACGTGTAACAGTGTGTACATTGGCCTTTCCCTCTTTAAGGCACACAGAAGCCTGAGTTATCCCTTCTACATATGACAAGGCAGGTTTTATAGGACTTCCTTGAGCCCATGAAATTTTTCAAACCACCAGTTTCATTATACTTGGCTTTGCAGAGCAGTAATCAATTGTCATGTCCCTTGCCTGATTTAGAAACCCTGTACAGTCTGTTTCATTGACCATGTGGACTTACTGTACTAGAAACTACCTGGGGATAATTCTCTGAGAAGAAAGTATGGAAATTTGCTGCACGGTTGTTTGCTTTGGCAATGTACACCCTTCTGTTGGATTGCAAGATATATGCATAGTTTACCTCAAACTATGGTGAATAGACACCGGATGAATAGTCTGAAGTCAATATCAGGATTAATAGATCTTTTGCATAGCTTTCATGAAGCATGTACCAGTACATAGCCTAGGCCTATACTGTACTCACACATGTGCCATCTTGCAATGCATTTATGAACCTGTCCACATCACTGTATATGGTGTTTACTTAGAAAAAAAAAATCCATCAAACTCCCCACCACCTGACATATGGTCCCACATATGCCACTGGATTGTGCAATTTTCAGTCATGGTCTTGCCTTGTACTACAAATGCCCTGCATAAACAAAATACCCTCCTAGAGTGCACATATTTGTGCATTTCTCTTCTTGGTTATTACCAATGGTATGACAGGCCTCCACAAAAAGTGGAACAGGGGACAGGTATCCCGGACAAAGATAAATGAGTACTCTGTGAACTTTGTATCCACCTGTTGCATATCCTGTGTGGCTAAGACCAGGGGCCGTATTCACATACTTTTGCACAAAAAGATGCATATGTTGGACTTGACTGTGTATCTTGCTATAAAGTCTGCATTCACAAAGGAAAAGGTGTGCAAGTGTAACTATATATGCAAGATTATAATTATTTTCATCATTATTTTTTGACACAGTTTACCTCATCTGGCACAGATGGAATTAACTAATCAATTGTAAGTTGCTTGTTGAAAATTGTCTTGTTTGGTAAAATTATAATCCTATCAATAAAGTGGAACTTTACTTTTCACTTAAATGTGAAAGGTGGTCCTATGGTAAATTCAACAACCAAGATGGATGTCATTAGCACTGCTACTTGGGAAGAAATCCCTGATGATGCCAATATTAATAAGAATGTGCAGATTGATCCATTACAGCCCTCCTGGGCAGCAGGCTGCTGCTACTGCTGCAATAAACCTACTTTTGTATAGGGGCAGGAGAATGAAGGAGGAGAAGCAACATCAAAGGTGGTGGATCAGACCGTCAGACCATGGCTCTTGTGTCACCAAGAACTTTTTCATCCACTATAAAAGCTTGATGAGTGAACTTGCCAAAACAGACATTCCAGGGTATGTGGCTTTCCAAAGAGTGTGCCCTGAACAGTTCATGGACTGCTGCCTTGGAAAGTTTGCCCACTCATCCAGAAAACAACAACCCACGTGAAACTCTCCATCCAACCAGCAGTGCCATTAGCTCTAACACTAAGATATTGTACCTGGAAACTACTGTAATAGCGTATTTTATCATGGGCACATTTTCAAGTTATTACGAGTATCACACTCCACGGGTTCAAACAATGTGAGATCACTTAAACTGAGATCACAAATAATTGTCATTGGGCAATAACTACAGTATAAATATTTAAACACAGGCATACTCAGGCAGGCCCATTAAAACATGCAGGATTTTGAAAAGTGTGTGTGTGTATGGAGGGGTGCATAGAACACTTACTGGATTTGATCATATACAGTATGTCCTTAAGAGATCTTGAAAACAGACATGAAATCTGTGAGACTAAGCCAATTGATATGATCTTCCGCAAGGAAGGCATGCAAGCCCCCCCACCCCCCTTAATTCAAGCCTGGGTTCAACTCTTAAGGAGGTTGTAGTTCCAGGGGGTTAGGACGAGCCCATCATTTTCCCGCTTCGAAAAAACCTTATTTGAATTGTCTACATTTTGCACAGTTTATGAAAAAGACAATGACTTTGCAGGATCACGACCCCTCCCTCCTCACACAAAATTTTGACAAAACTTTAATTAATAACTGTCACCAAATGGTGACATCTGGATGATTATTTTGAAAAATCACCACATTGTGAGGAAGGCTCATCCTCCCTACGCCAACTCGCATTAAAGCTACGTCCCCAAGGGATATTCTTGACCTCTAAACCAGTGCTGGCACTAGGTCTCTGATACTTTTTTCTGGGGGGAGGGGGTTCTTTCTTCCTGAATACTTTTGGGGATTTTGTTCTAGGAGGGAAATCACTGCACAAGCTTTAAAAATTGCTGGTTTGTTGAGAAAAGTGCTGGCTTTGCACAATTTCACTGCCTAATGTGAACACTGCATTCCAGACCTAGATCATGGCCAGGTCTGTCATGCATGGCCCCACTCTAGTCTTACTGGAAAGAACAAAAAAAAAAGGGAGCTTTCAGTTAGCACTAACACCATCGTTCCAGAGTGCCAGCGACATGCCAGGCTTTATATGTTGTATTAGCAGAAGATCCCCTGAATGTAAAATGTGACAGAAGGACTTAACTCTCAAGTGCCAAAAGTCATTTCCCAATGGACACACTTTTTAGTATAACTGTTGCAAGAATTTGATGAAAAAGAAAAAAAGATGTAGGATTTAGCTCAGACTACAGTAGGCCTAGGCTATAGCACTTGATTTATGCTGATTGAGACAAGTTATGCCGGTAAGGTTGCGACGTACAAATTCCCACGATTTTCAGGTGGTATGATGGTGACACCTAATAAGGCCACTCAAAGAAAGTTTTGATTGCCATATCTCACTACATAGGTCTGCAAAAATTTTGAACGTTTCTAAAACAGTGGGTGACATCCTGCGACTGCCTGCAAATTACGACAACTTCAAAGAATTTCCATGACTCAGGGTTCTCCACTGGTCTGTTTTCTGTCCATGGGCTCTTGTGATTGCCATCCTGGGGGGCGGATGTAAGGGGAGGGGGTGTCCCCCTCCCCTTTTGAAAATTTTGACAATTTAGGAGGGCTCAGATCGCAAATGCAATGGTGCAATCTACCGCCTTGTTCTTAGCCTTCCCTGAGTGTTCAAATCTGGGCATTATGTGGTCATTATTTTTTACAAAGTGCATTTTCTAAATATCTTTGACTTTACTTGCAGATCTGAAGCTCCAGTTTCCATTTTGACATATTCAAGAATGAAGTAGTTCACTTTAATGGAAATTTCGGGTGAAAATCGGGAAACTGAATGGTTTCGTTTAGTGTATGAGTTTGATGGTAACAGATGCCTACTGTGGAAACATATGAAAGAAATGCAGTAGCCTAAGTGCATATTGAATGATATAAGAGCTCAGGTGCAAGTGAGCTGGGTTTGCATCTCCGATGTTTTATTATACATTGTTTGTCATGACTATTTGAAATCAAAGATAAAAGGCAGTCAAATGACTAAGTTGTGGTGTTTGTGATTGAGGGTACAGACAACTTCTTGACCGGGCGGGTCAATTTTCTGTGTGGGTGGAAAAGTTTTGTCCGGGAGCTAAAGTACAGTAGTGTGGCAGATTTTGTACAGGCGGAGCCCCAAGACAAAACAGCTAGTGGAGAACACTGCGACTTCTCACAACCTACCCTTGTACACTGTGTACGTGTCTGTGCAACATTTTCATGAGAGAGAACTTTAGAGAATATGTTAGGAGTATTTTATTACATAGTGTGGAAGTGCTGAATGCTATCTATCAGCAGCTACCATCCTCATACTGTTACTCCATCGAAATTTTATCCTTCAGACAATGCCAAGTGAAATTATTCGGGAAAAAGAGCTGCCTTGAGATACCTTATGATCAAAAGTCTCGACACAGACAAATTTGGCGAGAAAAGTGCAGTAATTGTGCCAGAAACGTAAGTTGTTTGTTCGAGCTAGGAGATTTGTGACATACCTTTCCGTCTATATATACTACATAGTATATGGTATACTATACAATGTTAAGGGGCGCCTGTGACCATACCCAGGAAATAATTTATCTACATCAGCATCGCAATTTGCTACACAAGCTGGCCAAATTACTACACAAATGCAAAAATGTTTAGCACTTTTTTGCCTGCATTCATTTAACCATAGGGTCTTCAGTGATTTTACATTAACGTTACAGAAGGAAAATATTCTCAAAACTGCTATGCAAAATTTGAATACTAAATTTGCCTAGCCTAGCCTATCATACCAGGCCTAGGCTCTACACTATAGAATAGGGAGGACCTTACACTGGAAACTTAAACGACAGTAACAATACTTGTGTTGCAACTTTGCAGGGTGATCAAAATTATTGAAATAAGGTACACACATAGGCCTAGGCCTCAGTAATTAAGTTTGGAGTTATAATTAGCCCACCTTCAGGCTTGTATTGTAGTATGCTTACGTACGTCGTCTTACTTTGCAAGTATTACATTGCATGAAGTACGGTAGGCCTAAGTTAAATCGTTTGGCTCTAAGTTAGGCCTATAACGTCAAGTGACTGTAGCCAAAGTTGCTTTAGTCAGCAGACTGCGGATTTTGCTCCTTGATAAATTGTAGCTTCAGTGATCCTTTTTTTTCGAGCAACAACTGTTATTTATTGTCTTTATTACAAAAAAAGGAGGTTCCAAAAGAAGAAATCCAAAAATACCTTAAAAAAGGATTCCCTTCGCAACTTCGCCCTTTCGACGTTGACAACCGCAATACTGTTTACGTTCGGAATTGAAACCATAGTTAACCATAGGTAACCCAGCTTTGTACGATTGCATGAGTGAGTAGCACACACAGAAATAGAAGTTCTGTGGTTGCACTTTACAAGTCCTAGTCGCGTTAAGTGGGGGTTTCCCTACGCTTTGCCGCTCGCTCACATGCTGCTGCAATGACGCATGGTTCCTCGTGGTACGGTTTCTCTTTTCAAAGGTTCGGGTGCGGTGTGCGCTCAAGAGAAGTGGTCTTTCATGGAATGCACTGACAGACTTGTTTCGCAGATGACAAATGTCGCAATCGGCGTTATTCACGGCTTTTCAACATTCCTGGCAACTCTGAGGATCCCTTGAGCAGGCCCGGAGCAAGAATAACCAATTTCCGGCCGGAGGGGGCACTCGACGCTGGAGTTTCGTAGGCCTGAGGGAGGGATCTAAGGGGGGTCTAAGGGAAGGATCCCCTCCCTTTTGAAAATTGTTGCCCATTTGAAGGGCTCTGGATGCAAAATTGTGAGAGATTTTCCATCTTTTCTTCTTATATTCGGTATTCCAAAAATGCTGGTCTCGTAATAATTTTTCCTCCTTCAGTGCAAGACCTTTCATTGAAAAATTTTGGGGGTATGTGCCCCTGTGACTACGTGCCTGCCCCCTGAAAGTCCCCACATTCCCCAATAGGTCCTTTCTGACACGCAAAACAATAAGATGCAGGCATAGGCGTAGAAGACGGGGGGGGGGGCTGTAGCCCCCAACCAAAAATTTTTGTGAAAATTCGGGCAAAATGCTGAGAATTTTTCGGGCACCTACTGACAGAAAAATAATGCAATGATGTAGCTAAAGGGTATTAAAAGTTTTAAAACTTCCTTGGTTATTAATATAAAGTTCTGATCTGAATTTCACCAGCACCTATATATTCGGTATTAATTCATCAGTGTGTTTTAATAGTTAAACTTTTATTATGATATCATCAGTGGTGTATTTGAGGGCCATTGGGCCATGCACCACCCTCACTGATGCTGATTTTTTTCTTCTAGCTAAAATACGTAAATATTTTAACTCAAATTTTACTTCAAAGGTAGCATATGTGGCACCAGATTACATGTTACACCTTATAATTTTTTCAAAAATTTTTAAAGAGGAGGGGGTAATGCCGATTTTTTTTTTTTTTTTTAGTACCTAAAATACGTAAATGTTTCAACACAAATTTTACTTCAAAGGTAGCATATGTGGCACCAGATAGCATGTAAGGACACCTTATTTTTCGAAAATTTTCAAAGGGGACGAGGAACCCCCTCCCCTTAGACCCCTCCCCCAGGCCGTCGATCAACAACTTCCGCCAAAATTAAAACCAATAAAGAAGGTAGAAACAAGGCAAATTACTGTATGTTATTGGCATACGGTATGATAAACGGTGCATGCCTATATATGATATTACATAAACATGTTGAACGTGCGTGGCGCGCACTTTTGGTTACATTTTTCGGGCAAGTCGTTCCAGTCCCCCCCCCCCAATCAACTTGGGCTCCAACGCCTATGGATGTAGGCTAGGCTCACGAGGCCTGGATCTGCACAGGCAGGCGCGGAGATTTCTTCTCAACAGTGGGGGGGGGGGGTTGACGATCTTTCCAAAAATTACTGTGTGAAAAACACAAAGTCAATGGGGGAGTTCTTTGAAAGTGGGGGTTGTAACCCCCAACCCCCTGTTTCTCCGACCCTGGATCTGGGGCATTTACATAACATAACAGGTTAAAGGTCAAAGGAGGGCTATAAGGCCCCATAAGATGCTCTCAGAGAGAAATTTGTACAACTGGAGCATGTCCCCCTAATCATTCTCAACTCCAAGGCGGTAAGTTAGATGTCTCACCTCCGGTATAAGGCGAGTGGCTCTCCTCTGAACTTGCTCTAAAGGAAACTTGTCCTTTTCGTAGAAGGGACTCAATTACAGCACTCCCTCCCCGAGACAAAGGGCATAGCCGGATTAACCCAGTAATCGAGGTAACCTCGCTATAGGTTACTGGCCCCCCGATAATTTGACTTTTAGAGGCCACCCGGAAAATTTCCATAAACGATCCATCTTTTCAGCTTAGCTTAAAACGTGCTTCTGACTTAAAGATCATCATCATCTTTTTCCCTACCAAAATTTAGACTCTACATCACTAGTGTTGATTTTCTAATGTATAACTTTACCTGGTAGGAATTTCGTCAAGTTTAAATTATTGATAGTATGTACCAACGAAGCTGATATGAGGCATGTCATGTGAGTTATAGCGCATGGTCGTAGGGTAACTACTGAAACGTGGTTATAGATGCCTATAGAGGTTCGTTTGTACTAATTCATATTCTTTGTGTAATTGACATGGTTTTTATGAACAGAATATAATCGCGTTATTTGTTATTGATAAAATACTCAAAGGACAATCAAGGTGCATTTCTGACAATGAAAGAGATACTAGTTTTAGCCCAAAGTATGCTAAGCACTTTGCTCTACTATGGTGGTCCTTCGGTTATACCAGTACTTCTCAGGTAGGGCACAGAAACCTTGGGGTCAACCGAGGAGGAATGGGGATGATTGTGTGAGGAGTTCTGGATTCCAATCGCTGAATTCAAACTGAAATGCACATGATCTTTAGTTCAATTGCTAGTCACTTGACACTGTAAAATAACCAACAGTGGGCCATAAACAGACGAAATGCATGGGAGGTACCCATAATTTCCGTCTTTGCCATTTTGAACAGTATGTGAGTCTAGTTAAACTCATGGCAGCACGCAGTGGAGCAGTGTCAGTGCCCCCTCCCTCGAAATGTTCAAAACTAATTTTTATCACAGTAATAGTATCCGAGATTCTAAAATGAAGAATATAGATGAAGGCTTGTAAGTCACGGATAGTTCCATTTTTGACAAAAGACGCAGCTTGGGGAGGGCAACCGCTCCGTCCTTTATGGTATTTTTGGTTTCCCGAAAGGGAAATCTTTGGAGTCACTCTCCTCGACCTGCAAAAACTTGAGAGGGACTGGGAATTGTCAAGTCGAAATTGACTATCACAAACTTGTAGGCTACGAATGAGCAGTCACTGTTGCTTGATGCATTGTCTTTACAAAGAGAAAGCGAACGTCGTTTTTGGTACGTAAGTCTAGGGTTCACCAGATGTTTAATAACGTACAAAGTCGGAATTGACTGCAATTGTAAGGATGTTTTGTGTGCTTGTCTTTGGCTTAACTGAAGCCATAAGCATGTAAGTCGAAGGCGATTATATCAAAGGTAGTCGTTACTATTATTCTAGTAGGGGAATTGTAAATATTTAGATACTTTTATACCATAGAATACATTATGAAAAGTTTGCACAGACTTGAGTGCTTAAAATATTCCGTAATTTAGTTGCGACATTTTATAGCATGTGATCTTTACTACTTTTTTGCCGAATTTACAACCGTATCTTCTTTTATTTTGCCTTCACTTTACAGTCGAAGAACTGTCTTCCTGCTAATTGGTCATTGCTATTATGTTGCTAGGGGTGCTTGTAACTGCAGACATAATTCTGCTTAGAATTTTATGACAATTAGACAGTACTGCAATTTGGTTTATCGGATAAATAGTAACTTCGAATTGAAAATAAGTATTTGAAAGACTGGATGTTTGTATGTCAGCCTGTATTGAATTTTCCATGTTTTTTTAAAACCCGTTTCTCACAGTCGACGAATCTTACATTCTTCCAGGGAAGTTGCTATTTGACAATAGCAACTTCCTGATTCTTTATGAGCTCCTTATGTGTATGAACAATCACATCCGGTCGGTTACTGCAGTTACTGAACTAGTATTTCCTCGGAGCTGGGTACTAACTTCACTACGCCGCACAACTAAACTGCCTGAGACAGGTCGCTAACTATCACTACTACTTTTCTTCTCAAAATTTTCGCCGTGTGTGTCTGTCCTCATCCTAAGAATAAAAGTACGTACTAAGAAATAAATGCAGGAGTCCACATAAGTTGACGTTGGACAGGTCAGTTCATCGGCAACTTCTTCCAGTCACATCTTCCCGTTTATCACCCTAGATCAGTCATTTTCCTCGTTTTAGTCTAATAAACATCTACATCTTTCAACTTTTTTAGGACAAAAGGTCATCTCCCACAAGTATCCTTTCGAGAAACATACATAACTGTGGTTTTGATTCTATTACCTATGTCTCTACAAATTTCTAAAAATGCCACTTTTCGGCACGCTTCGCGCGCTTTTATTCAGTGAGCACTATACTTTTCCCAGTCATACTTTCTGAAGGATTTAGCTCAGAGACTGAATCGTGAATTTTTTTGTGTATTGTTAATAGTTAAATATTTTTTGTATTGACATGACTACAGGTAATGGTTCTACGCGGGAAGGTTATAGATTCTCGTTATCGATTTCTTGATAAGGATTCATCATGGTTTGGCTTCCAACAGAATATCCAACTTGCTCAAGAGCACTTCTGTATGTGGTTATTGATGAAACGATTATTGTACTACCTGCAAATTGGCCCTCTTAATGCAATTAAAATGAACTGAGACTTTCAAAACCAAATTTATGGATTTCTACGCCAATGATATGTGCACACATTACCTTCGATTTCATGTTTAACTCATAGCAAAATGAAAACGAAAAGCAGAAGTTATATGCCAAGTTCTACGTCTCCCTTCACAATTACTTGGCGGAATAAAATGTGTCTGAGTTGCGTCTATTCTGGGAGGATAGAAATTTCTAAATATTGAAAGGTAGAATAGTCTTATACAAATCGACAGGCGTGGTAAGTGGCATTTCACTTGCCGGCATCGGGTTTCTTGCCAAAACTTTCTGCGTAAGGGGACGCCAATGGTGGTGACGCTACACTTAGATAGTGTCACTTACTCTCTAAATGTAAAAGAGTGAATTCCACCCTTCGACGATTGCCTACAGTGACCACTCTTTCTTCGAGTGAATATTTCACTCTGCTGGGAGTGGTAATTCACTCCAAATGAGTGAATTACCACTCCGGGCAGTGGAATTCCACTCGAAACAGAGAGTGGTCCCTGTAGGGAATCGTCGAAGAGTTAAATTCACTCTTTTACATTTAGAGAGTAGTATAACTTAATCAAAATGAGACTCAAAGGGCCCCCCTCACTTGACTAGGTTATGGGCCCCTTAAGGTAAATCCGGCTATATGACAAAGGTCATCTCCGGTGAAGAAGTTGGTGGTTATTAATAAGGCAAAATCTGTGTCATGAGTGTTAACAATTAGGTGAAAAAGGTTCAGGGCAAACACTATCCAGAGAAAAGCAAACTTGTTCGTCACCGGTGGGGGGGGGGGGGCAATAAAATGTCTTACGCCTGGCTTAGATAAATAGATAATGTCAAGGTATTGGGAATCGGAGAATTACAGAACAACCCAAAACGCAATTCTCACCCCTGTAACTGCGTATCAACCCGGTAGCCAAGGGAAGGGGCCAGGGGACGAAGCCCACTCCGATCAAAAATTTTCACCCCTCAGTGTACAAAAATTCACGTTTCCATTACCTTTACACATCTCGCCTGAAAAATATTCCTCCCCTCCCCGAAGCATT
The DNA here is from genome assembly GCA_029531755.1 of Holothuria leucospilota. Classification (NCBI taxonomy): domain Eukaryota; kingdom Metazoa; phylum Echinodermata; class Holothuroidea; order Aspidochirotida; family Holothuriidae; genus Holothuria; species Holothuria leucospilota. The sequence continues at coordinate 40,526,315 of CM055969.1, read as the reverse complement.
TTAACCCCCTTCTGTACCTTTTCTGCCAGACTACAGGCCTGCAAGGGCGTGTCTAGACCTTCTTCCATAGGGGGGTCAAAACTATGCCAAAAATACCACCTCACTATACCCTCCATGACATCTACATCGGGATTTATTTTTAATTTCCCCTCAGTTCCTTTGAAGAAAAAAGTTTTGATTTCAAAAGATACATCCCAAGCCAGTACCCAGGATTTTTCGTTGTGGGTGCGAAGTGACGAAATTTTGGAAAACTTTGAACACAGAACAGTGCATGGCAGCAGGCCCAATATTAGAGTTCTCTATATAGGAACTCTACCCAATATCTAAGGGGAGCGCCATCATTAGTTGGCGCCTAGAGCACACAACAAAAGTTTTAGCAGAAGGTGCTTTCCAGATCGCTGGATTTAGCTGTTTAAATAGGGTTTTCGCCTCAATTATTAACCGTCTGGTTTAACTAGCGGCGCCCACGGCCCCATTTCAGTTGTGGGGCACTGGATTGTTTTCCCTTCTCCGATGCCCATGCGGAACATTACGCACAACGGCACGTAGCAGTGACGCCACCAGGCTATGATGATTGGGGGGCAGAACAGATGATGTCGTAATGTAACTTCAGTTTTATCTCTCAAGTCTGCGTAAATTGCAGCTTTTTTCATGTGTGCCCTTTCGTTTTTGTACACACAGTGTGTGGGATCCTTCCTTTGTCAGTTGTCACTACATAAAGGTGCCGTCCTGGGGGAGGGGTCAAAGGGGAGGGGGTGTCCCCCTGTGTATAAACAATCACCATCTAAACCGATAATGGCTGCGCGAGAAGCGCTTGGTAAAATTTTTTTTGAAAAATGTTTAACGGCAAATACGTACTTTCAGCCTTCCATATCATGTCACAGCATATTAGATTAAAATCCCATATTGATGCAAGGCCCCTACAGATGTTTGGATATGTATCTCTGTTCACTTTCGGAAAGTGTTGTGATTAGACCAGTCACATGTATTACTACCTTAATAATGGTCATGAGATAGAGCGCAACCGTAACGCATGCGCGCGAAGCGCGCGAAATTTTTCAGGATTTCCATGACAAAACCTACATCCAGAATCTGCATCGAGACACTTTCAATTGGCCAACAAACCTACATGCCGCTCATAAAGTCAGTCTTTTATCTGGTAATTCGTAAACAGCTTTCAACTTTTGCTGCTGTGCTTTTCCGGGAGTTGCTATTAGAAGTTATTGATAATAAGCACAACCGACATTTGGTAAGGTTTGAAGCGCGCGGAGCGAGAAAATTTTGATAGTTTGCGAAGGATTTGCGAAAATTCTGATAGTTTGGGAAACATTTGTGATAGGAAATGATTACGATAGATCCACCATTCGGTCTAAAACACACCTTACGCTACCCCTACAGAAATCTATAGCTTAAATGCCTTTGGGGATCATTTTAAAATTTTCAGAATTTTTCATGGGGGCACGCCCCCATGCCCCCAGTGCAGGCGCCTCTGCATGTAGACTCCATTTTTGCAGGGAATGACACTTCTCGGGCATTTCAAGGTGCATTTGAAATTGAGAGGTTTTTTTCCTGGGATCCCATGTCTACGATGTATTATATTCTCACAGGAAATAGCCGTACCCAAAACAAGGCGTAAAACAATATCTAAACCAAACCAAACAAAAACCTAGTGCCCCACAACTTGACAAAAAGGCGCGGCTAGTTAAACCATAAGTTTAAAAATTGAGGCGTAAAACCAAGTTCTAGATGTATTCACCGTCAAGTAGCAGTTCCCTGGTCCCAGGAAATAAATACTTAGAAACTATTAGAGCAGGAAACTGTGCGTGAAGCTCCACCATCGGCTGGCGTGAGAGGGGAAATATTGCCAAATACTACTTCCAGATTGCATGGAGGAAACTACCACTTCCCAAGCATTCCAACATGCATCTGAACCACCTTGGTCTTGAGATCCCATGTTTAAAATTGAAAAAAAATCCTGGAGCAGGAGCTGTGGCAATACAGCCATCGGCTGGGGCAGATAATTAAACAGAATAGAAGAAAAACGCTCACTGCCCATCAAAAAAATATTTACTCAGAGGTTTTTGAAGGTGTACAAGACGAATTTTGGGATTGCTGCAGTTGATGCTGTGACGCCACTCATCCACGATGAAAGCTAGGTACATCACACACCTCACGTCTGAATAATATTAGTTCATCCATCAATTTTGAGGCTAGGGTGGTCGGAGGTGGAAAAAAGGTCTCCGCCCTACTCCCTCTGCTTCCTATGCCTATATAGAGGCGGTTCAGTATACTCTTCTATAATTTACGCCACTGCTTACCAGTTCCACAACGTTCCTCTCTCTCCCTACTTTAAGTTTTAAGTTTTGGGTGCTTTTTCTGTCTTTTCAATCATCCCTCTCTGCCTATTCAATCTTTCTCTTAATTCACCTTTGCCTCAAATCCCCCGACTGAGTGATCCCCCCCCCCCGACGGGCCACGGAGGTGGAAGGGGGTTGCCCTTAAACAAGCTACTGGCATAAGGAGGTTGAAAAATATATAACATAATAAATATAGAAGGAAATAGGTAAGTGAAATTAGGAGGAAACGTTTGTATGTTGGATAATTTTTTTCAGTTTTAAGGAATTAACCCTGACTAAAGCGTCACTGCAAATGTTGCTGTTGTTGTTGTTGTTTTCTGCACGTTACATGCTCAACCATTGTAGCTTATTTTCTCCTAAATCGTTCCTTGTAATATCCAGATGCCAGGAAATTGCATCTTTCAGTGCTTCATTTCAAAAAATTTCCTGGATTTTGACGGATACACGATTCGGCCAAAATGTAGAAATGAGCGCATACTTTTAATGAAACACTGGATCGGCGCATGTCGATCTTATGAGGGCCCTTCCTTTATTGCACTTCGATCTAAACTTTGGTTGGATATCCCTCCGTTAGGGCAGCTTGGTTAATCCCCGATTCTTCCAAATCCTATACTATCAGTGGCTTATCTGGAGGGACAAGGGTATTTTCTCCCTTCCCCCACCAAGCATGCAAAGTCTCTGTCAGGGCCGTAGCGAGCGGGGGGTGTGGGGGTGTCACACCCCCCAATATTTGGTCGCCCGTCGGCAAATTTTCGATCTGTCGGCAAAAAGAGGAGAGGGAAAGGAAAAGAAGAGGAAAAGAGGAGAGGAGGAAAAGAAGAGAGAAGAGAAAAGAAAGGGAAAGGAAGGGAAGGAAAGGGAAGACGGAGAATGAAAGAAAAAACAGAAAGAAAAAACGGGCCAGTCTGTTATCGGCTATTTCGATTTTTGGCTCTTCATCTAATTGGTCCATTCAAGTTGAAGGCCCGTCGGCAAATTGATTATGCATGTGACGGCCTTTTACGGCCGTATCAACAGCCGTCGGTGTAATTAGACGAGTGACTGAGTCCGTCGGCAACTCGGGAAAAGAAAGGAGATTAATGGCTTCCGTGTCGGTGCATTATTTCGGGTCATATGACAGTCTTGAAAAACTACTTTCTGCAGATTATTCCTCACTTTAATCATCACCATGGGGAGTAGCACCCGATTACCCATGGAGAGGGTATCCTTAGCCCGTCTTCTAAACACTAACCTTAATTGACTTCAAACACATTTTGCAAACTTCTGAGGATCCGGTTTACCCACAAACATCCCGGGAAAAAATAATGCGTGCCGCGCTTGTCTTGCCTTCACTGCAATCTCAGGCTTTTAACTTTTAAACACCGAAATGAAACAGATACAGAACCCATCTTCAGATCCTGGCGTTCAAAGCATATTTTGAACGCTTGTGTTAAGATTCTGAACACTTTTTCTCCCTTTTTGAACGCCGGACGCCTATCCACTTATCGTATTTGAACGCCTGACGCATCTAGTGTTCAAATGCTGAACACATAGTGTTCCAATTCTGAACGACAGGTTCAGCACCTGAAGTACAGTGGCATGACGGGAGGAATAGTCTAACACATAAGAATTAACCGGAATCTTTGCATTGAATAATGCATTATGAACCAAAATATACCAATCCTGCATGAGACTTAATTTTTTACCGAGAGGTTATGCTAAAACCTCAGAGCTTCCGGGGGCTTCGCCCCCGACCCCCACCAATGACCCTAGAGCCGGCCCAGTGTTTTAGCCAGCCCCTATTTGTGGGACACTGTCGCATAAACGGCGACAAATGTCGCACAAAAAAATCTGACACGCGATTTTTACCCGCCGGGTGTAAATTTTGAGCTTCCTCATTAGGGCAGAAATCCACTCAAATATTGCACCATTTGCGATCTAGGCAGCTTTCAAATTCCACAAATTTCCAAAGGGGTAGGGGGACACACCCTCTCCTTAGACCCCTCCCCCAGGCCACAGATCAGTAAATGTCGCATTGAGAAAACGTCCAAGCTAAAACCCTGGCGGGGCTCTTGATCCCAACCCCCTAAAACTATAGCGGCCTGACGAGAGGGATATAGCCTAATACATCAAAATTAGTGGGAATCTTTGCATTTGATGATGCATTATGAACCAAAGTATATCCATCCTGAGACTTAATTTTCCACCCAGAGATATACTTTAACCTCAGAGCTTCCGGAGGCTTCGCCCTCCGGAATCCTCCTTAGGCGAGCCCAGTGTTTTAGCCAGCCCCTATTTGTGCGGCAATGTCGCATAAATGGCGACAAATGTCGGACAAAAAAAAATTGACATGCTAATTCTACCCGGGTGTAAATTTTGAGGTTCCTCATTACGGCAGAAATCCACTCAAATATTGCACCATTTGTGATCTAGGCAACTTGCAAATTCCAAAAATTGCCAAAGGGGAGGGGGACACCCCCTCCCCCAGGCCACAGATCAGTAAATGTCGCATTGAGAAATCGTCCTAGCTAAAGCACCGGAGGACCTCTGGATCCCAACCGCTTAAAAATATAGAGGCCTGACGAGAGGAATAGCCTAATGCATTAAAATTAGTGGGATCTAGTTTGTATTTGATGATGCATTATGAACAAAAATATATCCATCCTGGGAGTTAATTTTTCACCCAGAGATATACTTAAACCTTAGAGCTTCCAGGGGCTGCGCCCCCTGGCCCCAGCCATGGGTCCTTAGGCGGGGCCCAGGACCCCACCGGATAAAGCTCGTTTTCGCGCTACGCATTACCAGATCCGTCGGCAAAACATAATCTCCACCCCCCCCCCCCCAAAGATAACACCTTCGCTACGCCCCTGGTCTCTGTCCCAGATACTACTTCTTCCCCCATAAAATTTCCTGCAACGTCTTGCCGCAACATCGTCGATTTGGGGCTCCACAGTATGCTATACCATGCATGTGCAAATGATTTCCATACCTCCGAGTGAACATTCATGGCAGGTCGATCTAACAGAAATCACTGATCGCTTTTCGTCCTCTCAGGCTTTTCGGTACTAATGGGCCTCATTCCGGGATCTGATATTACACTTTTCTGTTAAAACCGCAAATGAGTCATAAGAGGGAAGAAAGTTTTCTGAGGTATAATATTTTTGGCATGAAAAGCAGTGCCTTAGATTTTAAAACCAAAAGTTCTAGACAGACAATTTACCTCCACAAAAGTATAAGATTAAACGAATTTGATGCAGAAATGACAAAATAAGCTTTAGTTTTCATCGCGTTTTAGGCTCCCAAAACCACAAAAGCAGTAAGTGACTTCACAAGGAGTGAGCGTGGCGAGGTCTCTGTGGTAATTAATACCACGTGAGCTCTCACGGACGAACAGTTAGGTCTAGATCAACGAGTTCTGTTAGAGCGAATTCTCTTAATTATTATCCTGTTATACCAGTTTTTCAGATTTTACCTATAGACGTACGAACTTTGACCTCTTCAAAAAGCAACAGGTTACACTCCTAACCTCAATATGATGCACCTATATGCTCAGTATGAAAAGTACCAATGCTTAGCCTACTATCTTGAGATGTCACTCCTAACAATGTATACAAAGATAAAACACTAGTGATCTCGGATGACCTTTGGCTCTACCAAAATCATTCGGTTTTCCTACTGTTTATACTTTATGAGTTGTATACATGCTAAGTATCAAAAGTAGTATACATGCCTCCTACCTTAGGATATATTATTGTGTTTTGAAGGTCTTCAGAGTTTACCCGTGATAACTTTGACCCCATCAAAAACATGAAACTTTTCCATTTAATATGATGCATCTACATGCACAATATGAACGGTAAAATATACTTCTTACCTTAAGATATAGTGTTTACAAGGTTTTCAGAGTTTGGCCCCAGTGACATCAGATCACCTTGACCCCTTACAAAAACGATAGGTCGTTCTCTATAAGGTCGTTTACCAGCTACGTCCTAATGCACAATATCCATGCTTATTATCTTGAGATACTGTGTTTACAAGGTTTCATAGTTTGTGACCTCGAAGGACCTTTGATATCCAAAAACAATTGGGTTTTCCCTCTCTTTATAATGCATCTAACATGCTAAGTATAAAGAGTATCCGTGATTTTCAGAGTTTGGCATCTGGACCTCTGGACCTTTGAAGTCCACCAAAAACAAAAGGGGGTCTTCCTCTCAATACGATGCATCTTTACACCAAGTATGAGAACTTTCGGAGTTTCCCTTCTTGAGACATCGTGATAACATGTTAATGAGCTGACCTCACAAACACTGGCGTATTTAGGGGGGGCCATTGGGCCATGGCCCCCCCCCCCCTCACCGATGCCAAAAAAAAATAAAAAAAAATATAAATATTTTATAGTTCTTGGGCAGTCTCATTTTGGCCCCCCAACATCCAACATTTACAGTGTCGTTTTACCCATTTTTGCTCTCAAGAGGACAATTTCCCTTCTAAAAACACAAAATTTTCGGCGCGCTACGCGCGCAGAAGAGCTAATCCAGTTTCTTCTATGGTTCCACTCTACATTGCTAGATAGCGCAAGTCCTTCCCACCTCACAAAGTAACATGTAGGAAAAGTACACAGTTTATGTAGAGGTCGGAAATTTCCTCCCATCGCAAAGGCTAGTAACTGCTCTTTTGTGTGTGTCATGCGGCACGGTCAGTTGGTGAAGGACTCACGGAGCAATGCTTGGCTATTTGATCGGATGGTCAAGGTAGTTTCGATACAATGCATATTTTATCTCTTATACGGTCTAAAACCCCTAAAGATTTTCCTTCTTTTTGTTCTCCATGATTACATGTGTTGCTTTTTTTGTGAAACCTACCAAAAAATTTTTGCGCGCTTCGCGCGCTTTGCAAGTTTACATTTTAGATTCCGGGAAAAACATTTAATCAACGCCGAATTATGCTTCTCTAGCATATACAAATTTTATGCAATATGTGGCCCGAATGAAATGGTCTAGTACACAGGGTGTTTTTTTTTTCAAATCCCACCTCACCTATACCCAACAGCACTGGGGCTCTAGGGGCCTCGGGTCGCAGGCCTCCCGTCGGGCAAATCTTGGCGTTACCTGTACTCAATAATAATAATAGACTCTGGCTGTGGAAAATCTCCGTTCCAATCAATTCACTGAAATCCATAGGGATAACTCCACTCTGGATAATTTTGAATAAAGTCGGATAAATTGTGACAAACTTAATGTGTTTTAGAACAAATTCAAATCAACCTTTAAAAATTTTTCGCAACAATTGCGCATCTTGATGGCTGCTATCAAGCCTGACAAGTGCCATTTCCGACGATCTGGGATGTATTCAAAGCTCAAATTTTCTTGGTACGCTACGCGCCAACCTTTGGTGGCGCTCCGCTCAGATATTACCGCTGACTATATATCCGGAAGTCAGAACACTTTACCTATTTCTAGACTTTTTCCAATAGGCCTATTTTTTAGGAAAGACATCAGACAGTTGTCTTAGTATCACGTTGAAAAGCCTGGGAAGGGCAATTTCCAGTGATCTGGGGGTATTTTTTGCCAAAATTTTCTACGCTCCGCGCCAACTGATGGTGGCGCTCCGCTTAGATATTGCCGCTGACTATATATCCCACTTTCAAAGACGGATCGCCGCCCATGGTGGTCATAAAGAACATCCATATCTACCGAGGAGTTATGTGATTTTTTTCTTTCTTTCTTTCTTTTTTTTTTGTTAAATATGTGTCATTATACAAAATGTCAGTACACGAAATGCCAATTTAGAGATATTTTCAGCGCAGGTCAAACGGCCCGGAGATGCAATCTCCAGCCATCTGAGAGCCTTGGGGAGCCAAAAATTTTCTTGTACGCTCCGCGCCAACCTGTGGTGGCGCTCCGCTTAGATAGTAAATCGTGCTCCATGCCCCCCCCCCCCCCCGTCACCGAATTCCTAGCTACGCCACTGCTCACAAACACTCACACCCACACACATCATCACGGGAGGGTAGGTTTTTCTTTCATCGAAACCATAAATCGTTGCCATCTGACACTTTTCTGCCAAGGACTGCTCTGTTTTCCGACATCTCTTTGTTCTGACGTCAATATATTTCGAAAGTCCACATAAAGGTCAGTATTAGGATAAGGGCTATATTAGGGTTAGGTAGTGTGAGTGTATTACAAGAAGGGATTTTGAGACAGAGGTGTAACCTTTCTGCCAACTTGTGGTCATGTACTCATGCCTATATATGTACTACATATAGTAACAAGCATTTCATTGAGTTACATTAGGCACTCATCTCCTTAAAGACCCAGACCCTATTTTTGCAACCATAAACTGTGTATCTGTTACTTAATCCAATTAAACTTGGCCCCTGCCTACACAGTTAATTGGTTCCTGGTGTCATCTCAGCCCTTCTTTAAGTAAATAAAGTCTACCCTACACAAAAGATTTATCTGTGAAATGAAATGACATGTCAATAGCTTATATGTTGTGTAATGAACTAGCAAAGTTCCTCGCTGCATGGTCAGGGATTACGTGCAGTGGCGTAGCCAGCAGAGGGTAGTGGAGCAGAGAAATTGCCCCCCACAGAAATTTTGGGGCCGCAATGGGCATGTTGCAAAAATGAAGAAGTGTCAAAAAAGAAAAAAAAGCGAGAGGATGGAGGGATGGGAAGTTGGTGAGGTGGAATGTGGGGGGAGGGGATATAGGGACGGGTAATTGGGAAATATTGGCTTCACAAGTGTGATCTTTTTATGATATTGAAAACTAAGACGAAACAGGTTTATAGAACAATTGAAACAAAGTGTTCCGGAATGTGTGAAATTATCGTTGATTCGAGGTTTCGATTGGCCATACATGCGTCTGTTGCTTATATGAAGTCGAAAAAAACACGAGTATGCGGCTCGGGGATGAGTAATGACCAGGGTTGTTCCCGTTACACTTTAAAAGTAACTCGTTATAGTTACAGTTAATTCCATAAAATTGTAACTCGTTACAGTTACCAGTTACAATGTTGAAAAAGTAACTAGTTACAGTTACTTTTAAATGAAAAGTAACTAGTTACATTTCAAAAGTAACTAGTTACTTTAAGGTGAATATACGGTACCTCGGAACCTGAAATGGAGGGGGGTGGGGCATAATTACATTGTAAGAAGGGGCACATGAGAGGACCGAACCTCATTTGTGCCGGCTATCCTTAGGTGTTCCCCAAAGAAAGTCAATGATGCCAGCTTATCTTCACTGGGGATTCAGGCAGAGGCTCCTAACGCTCATCATGAAGCATCGAATCATGATACTGTGTCGGAGCTTACGCAAACTATTTGTTAGACGAATATGGTTGTAACCAGAACTTTTCCAGTTACGACAGTACTTCTTTGAGGATGAAAATCTTTATACTCCCATCATAATTTAGAACGGTTAGCGGCTATTAAAGGGGGAGAGCTTTGTTTTAGCAGTAATTAAAGTTTTCACCCCTCAAGGGCATAAATACGGTAATACGATGCTCTATATTTATGAACGGTAAAATTTTGAAACCTCACTGCTAAGGTTGGGCTAAGTGATATTTGGGCATAAATTTCAAATTTCACATTCATTCATATAAAACAATGCAGAGAAATGGTGAGACTATGTAGTTTACACATGCAGACCATGTACCCATAATTCACTTTCTTTTTACAATAAACAGGTGAAGCTTTAAGTCGGACACTTCTGTCCACTTTCAATTAGCTTTGTTAGGATACTTTAACGCCATTTGACCATCTCAATATTCTGCTGTTATTTATATTAACCTTACCATTATTCCAGTGTAAGGAGTTATGGGCATTGAAAGAATATGATATAGCCTAAATTCATACGTTTGATTCATCAAATAAGATACCATACATGTTAAATTTGATACATAAATGGATGTACGGTGTTTGCCGACAATTGGCACCGTATAATTTACTAGGCTCCAACGCACGAGTCCGGATTCGACTAGCTTAATGCCGGTATCAAGAGCGTTTTTCTAGATTAGGAATTTGCCCGGGGTTCCGGAATCGAAATTTTTCCGGAATGTGATGTAACTGGACTTGTACTCGGAGCTCATTCCAGCCGAGTTCTCAAATATGAAAGTTACATTAAAAGTGTTTAAAGTCCCATTGAAATTTGTGTACAATATACAGATGTAAAGTATTGTCACACATGATCAACTACATTACCGAGGAGGCCAGGCTATGGATGTGATTACAAATGATGACGTTATTAATGGTGGACATGTACAATAGAATTAAAACATATGTAAGTTTGATATGCTATACAGTGGCAAAAAGACTGGTCTTGGAATTGGTGCCATTGGAATCAGAACTGGCCGGAACTTGAAGGGTACGTACCATGCTCGGAAAGATTAGGGAATCTAGAATAGCAGTTGCTGCGACTCGGATAGGGTGTACTCGGGTCCAGCCCTAACGTCTAAAAAGGCAATAGTTAAACTTTCAAAGTAAGCCTAGTTTTTGAATGCCTATGGACCAACCTGTTTCTCACGGTGCACTATTTCTAATGTGTCCTCTAAATGACAATATAAGTAAACTAAGGCCCAGCTGACTTCACTTTGTATATATAATAGGCTATATAAAGTCAGCTGGGCCTTAGTTTGCCAGAGGACCGTTCAGTATTTTTCAACTAATTGGACAAAGATTCGGTCTCATGGATAATAAACATTGGTCTGTCTAATAAGTAAATTGACACACAAATCAAAGTTTAAACTTAGCTTAATCGACAATCAAGTGACCCTGTAAGCGTGCAGCATGTGCATCTAATATCAACTGCTGATTCTAATCGTGAATAAAATTTTATGTCGGTGAGGGCGACGTCGATAATAGAGATGAACGATAAATATATCGAAAATAATTTTACTACCAAAGTGTCATCAATTTGAAAATTTTCTGTTACTACTTCGTGTAAAATGCAATTTGTGGTCATTTTGACTATTTGTAACGGGAAAGTAACGGGACCCAAATGTAACGCCGTTACAGTTACTTTTACACAGAATTGTAACTAGTTACTTACTCCGTTACTGAAATACAAATGTAACTCGTTACAGGGTTCCGTTACACAAAATGTAACTCGTTACAGTAACGGCGTTACTTGTAACTCGTTACTTCCCAACCCTGGTAATGACGATGGAATCTGCAGCAGAACGGACGGCATATTTATTTTATTCAGGACGCATTGGCAATAGGCCTCCGGACAGTCAATCAAAACCTTGGATATTAACATGAGTGTCCGGAGGTGGGGGGGGGCAAGGGGGCACTCGCCCCCCCCCCTTGAAAATGAAAAATTTGAAAAAAAAAATAACATTTTTTTGTATGATATGGCTAAAAAATTTCCTGAACATGACCTTTCAAAATAGAAAATGATTAGATGCAACTCACAAGGCCTGGGAAGTGCCATTTTCAGTGATCTGGGAGGCATTTCGGCCCAAATTTTCTTGGCGCTTCGCGTCAAACTATGGCCATTTTTGCCCAAGAAAACTCTGTGCATGTATGCAAAGCCTGAGATTTCCGCAAGATTTAATCCAATAACCTGATTAAGAAATGGGTTTCCCCCATCCTGATCGACGGGGGGGGGGGGCAGACCTCTTCGACTCTAGAAAGGAGGGTATGGACCCTTGCGATCATAGTTCAAATTCGTAATAACAGTGGTTCACTTATATTTTCCACACGAGCTGTTTCGTATTTCAAGTCTAGGAAAATAACTCCCATGACGTTTTCAATACTCCACAGGCGACATCGGAGCGCATTGCAAAGATTCTATGCACATTCCCAATGCATCATGCCTTCTTTTTACAAGGACAGAGAAAGATTTATGTTGATGCTCTCAAGTTCATGTCCATCGAAAAATTGCACTTCGATCTCACTTAATGACAATGGGTTCAGGTTATTTCCCTTTCTTATAGAAATCTCGTACATCGTGAAGACCTCGCTAAAACAGATTACCTGCCCAGGCCCGTAGCAGGGCCAGAATTTTTCCAGGGGGGAGGGGAATTTTTTTCAGGGGGCCAAATGTGTACAAATGTATTAAGTCAATGGTAAGATTCAAACTCTCTAGGGGGGCAAAAAAATTTCAGAAGCCCCCCGCCCCCCCCCCCCTTGACTATGGGTCTGTACCTGCCCATCTCCTTCTAGATTCTGAAGTGACTTAAGAATGCAGTTTCATGCATTCATTCCAGATATTTTAAGATGCCAAGTTTTTTCCAAAACTGGCGGCTCATGAATGGAAGACAAGCACTTGAAGTGACAACTTTGTCAGTGTTTTATGGGTATGATTTTCTGCAATTTCCTGACCCACAGTGCGGGAAGAACCTTTCAATCGGGAAGATTTTTAGAAAAAATTGGGCGATTTTCTCGGGTAGCAAAAGGTTTCTTCAGCAAAAACAGCCCCTCCCCCCCTTCCACCAGAAAAAGATATCCCATGTGCATATGGGCTCATTTTTGCTTTGGTCTTGTGCCTCAGAACCAGCTCTCACGCAGAAAACATTTCAGAATTGAACCATGAGCATGTTTTGTACCCTTTGTTTGTCCCTTTCTTCACAAGTCTGAATGACGACCCATAAAATATACAGACTTGTCAACCTCAAAAATGGCAAACCTTGAGGTTCTCGAAAGAAAACCTGGAAATCACATCTCAGACCTGGAGATTTAAACAAGTCTCACACGTTATTTATGAAAAGTGTTTTCTAAACTATGAAGATTTTAGATTTTTTGTTCACCCTCTTAATAAAGTTAACATGCCATCTACAAAGCATACTGTTTAAAAATTGTGAAAAGTTTAGGTCTACATATATATATATATAGAAGGGCTGTCACACTCTAGTCACTTTTGTGACAACGATACATCTGCGATCAATAATAACTTAACCAGCGATGGAAGGTAACTTAATCTGGCTCAAAGTGATACCTTTTTAGGGAGATACTTCATGTAAGACTACCTCAAACTGAGGTGAATAGACAACTGAAGGGAGATGAATATGCTGAATAGCCAGAAGTGAATAGGATTAGTAGGTGTCTATTCACTTCAGTTTGAGGTTGTCTTACATGAAGTATATACTGATTTTTACCGTGAGATCTGGCATTTTCACTGTGAGTGCCCCAAACGATGAGACTCACGGTGAAAGTTGGCAAGTCCGAATATAGTTTGTGATTTACCATTTAACCTTTTTTACTTTTACTGTGTATTTTACTTCCATAAGCATGTTGCATAACACCATTTCTAGCATAATTTACTCCACCCATTATGCAGACTGTAAGATGCATTGCAAGATAAGGTGACATGTACACTAATTCTCATCTGTGCATTCATGAATACGGCAGTGAAGCAATGTGATTTCTGCCGCAGGCTGTCGATTGAGTTTTCAGCCACATGTCACTCCTACACCATTTGGGGTAACTGAAACATTTGACTAAGCTGCAAGCTGATAATTTGCATAACCAACAACTGATGTGTAAACATCCAAATGACACTTAATAGGAAAATGGTTTCCCACCTGTACAATGACAGCATAAACATGGATAGAAGAAAAACTTCACTGAGATACGATTTCCTTTCAGTTCATCCAAAATAAGATTTAATGTCCTTTGGACAAATGTGACATCACACATATATATCACATGATGTAATTATTTTTCAACTATATAAAATTTAACCCTGTAGTATAGAATGAATGCCAAAACTATGCAGTATTAACAAAAACTTTCGTAGACTTAACAAAGAGCTGACTACAATCCTTTCAGGACACATACTGGTATCAATGAAACAACAATGTTACTCAAAACAATGGATACATACTTTACGTTACCACTACTTCAAAACAGCCCCCACATATCTACAAGCCAGGGGGATTCCCCTACACCTATGAGTCCACATAGTAACAGTCAATCATTTCCACCTTTGAATATTCATGAAAGACACTACCCCTTATAAAGCTGATACTCTACAAATATGGGCAAGGATGAAGAAAAGTTATGTTTGTTGAGAGTACACCTGATGCATATGCAAATACACTTTGCTTATGCATCAACTACTATGCACATGGATGCAACAAACACCCCATCTAACTAATAATGTTAACCTAAGTTATGTCCAGCATTCTAGTATAGGGTCCTCTATGAGCCAATTGGCATGATGACCCTTAAAACATTGAACTTAAACCCTGTTAGACAAAATGAGCAATTCTGAAATTCATCCCTCCAGTTCTTGAAGTAATGGCTATAAACCTATGGAATACATTAGCCGACAAAATTAATACGCCATGTTTAGACTCTTTTGAAAGCAGTGTCATAAAATATTGTGTCGCTATGTATTTACACTTGTGCAGCCTCAACTTCAAGGAAACATCAAATTATCATGACCAGCTGTTCAGAAACTTTTAAGATGTCAACCCCCTGCACTGTTGGTCTGGATTTAAGTCCTGGTACAAGTTCTGGTTAATATTCTACTATGTCTGAGTGCCAAAACTGGGTGCCTTAATGGAACTGTGCAATTTCAATGTGGGGAGCCTGGTAGCTACAGTGGTGGGAGGTGTGGACAGGAGGATGGGAGAGAAGGGGTTTGTGAGGAGGAAAGGGATTGGTTGGTTAGTCGGGTAAGACTTTGTATGTTGGTCATAAGGCTTCGGTGACTCCAATACTTTTGGAGTCAGATACCCTCTGCCATTTTAGCTGCAATTCTGAAGGAGTTATAACTCCTACAATGAGGTCATAACTGACACAGGAATATAAAACCTCAAAACTTTTTGGAGTCAGCTACCCTTGACATTTTGGTTGCAACTCTGGAGGAGTCGCAACTCCTGCGATGGCATCATAAATGACACAGAAACATAATACCTCAGCAGCCATAACCTGCTGACTGATAGCCTCCTAATGTGTATTTATACACCAGTAGGCTTACACATAGATTTCTCAATGGCGAAGATGCCAAACTGACAATATCAGATACTCATAGAGGCCAACTGAACGGGAAACTTGCTACAGAGGGGTTTCACCAAAGTCACACGACCGTGCGTTTCTTTGGTTTTGAAAGGGCAAGATCGCGCATCTCTTTGGTTTTGACGGGCACACGTCCATTGTGTCACAGAAGGATCTATGGTTATGCCATGTGCATGTGCTGTAAATACACTTACTGCATCTGTTTGCCTGTTAGTGCCTGGGAATCCCACGTATGTGATGTCACAAGAAATCGCTCTATTGAATATGACAAAAAGACAAAAAGATAAAAAGAGCCAGTTGTGTTGTAATACTACATTAAAACTTGTGAGATAACACACATGTAAACTCCACATAATTTTGGTGCATATTTTTGACAATACTGGAAATTGCCAAGAGGAGTGATTCCATGGAAAATGGAGTTGTTACTCCACTCCTAGTCAGAAGACCACCTCTGAAATAGAGTCGGGTATTACCCTAGGCCAAGCCATGTTCATGTAGGGTTCGTAAGGTCCTCAAGATGAAATACATGGTTATAAGTAAGTTTTGTTTGGTTTGAGTACTTTCTCTTTACCTCCATTGTTCAATGATTTTCCCACATATTTTAAGTTCATTCTTTTTTCAATTTATAGAAAACAAAACTCTTTGACAAGCCTCTTGTGTTTTTCTTTTGGTTTAGCTTCCCTATATTTCATTGTTGTTCACCTCCTTTTCATTCCTTTGTGCACTTGTACCATTTAAAGAACATTTTAGAAAAAGAACAACTACGAGAAAGGAAGAGGAATGACACAAACATCGTTGAAGAGGTCAGTAAAAACAAGTTTCATTGTTTGCTTCCCTCTATCAATGATGAAAGAGTCTAATGCTGGTGTGAGCGAGGGCGATGTTGTGGCTGTCACATGCTTCAATGATATCCAGATCTCGGGTGGCACCAGCAGGACTTGCAATAAACTCCACGCCACTCTGTGGAAAAAACAGGGATACAGGTCAGTAGCATTCACGTCACTACAATGATTCACAAGCAAGCAATGAATCACAAAAAAATTGAAACTGCATAAATGAAACAAATTATATGACAGCAACCATATTTTGTATGAGAGAGTATGTTGAAATTGCCATAAAATTGGTCCAATACATACTTCCCTTGCTATCTGTGCTATGAAAGTCTAGACTACCTCTTGAAATGCTATGTGGGTAAATAGATGAAGTATTCAAAGAAATGACATGACTGATATGCAATGTGCTGTGTGGTTGCTATTCAATACACAGCATGTTAACATTAATAGGGCACACAATTGTATTCATCAATTATCAATAGGCAGAAATAGCATTCACTGACCCTTTGATCTACTTGAATCTACAACTGAGAGGCTTAACATTATGGGCCAAGAGGCCAATTAATACCCCATAAAAAATTTGGTTGGCCATTCCAAACTACATGTAAACATAGCCCAGGTATTTTGGATGGCACAGTTATAATTTTGGAAGACCATGCCTTGTACAACACTGGTCTAAAAGTGTTTCATGAGTGTCTGTCACACCATGATGATGACTACAAAAGCAACACTGGTATTTATGACAAATGACAGAATAATGATAAAACCAAGGTAACCAGAAATAAGCACCAATGTTACAAGTCAATTTTCAAAGTTCTGAGCTATGTATGATGGGGAATATGATGAATGATAATATTAGCACAGACTTCATCAGATCACATGAATAGTCAACAACCACAATGTTACAACTAGCAGGCCACAGGCACTGAAACTATCTGACTTCATAAACCCCGGGTTTAAAGTGGTAGCCCTATGGCCATTCGCAGCCTGCAGTGTACTAAAATGGCCCTTGGAAAATTCTTATAACCCAAATAGCAACCATTTAATGAAGTTCTGATGGCAACCATTTTTATATTGTAAAATTCAGGTAAAGTGGTCCATAGCACAAAATACTTGAGAACCCCTTTAATCAGGGTTTGTGATCTTGCGTGCCTGTGCGTCATGGACCCCATTCTATCACGACTGGACACGCAAATAAATTCCTTATCTTCATATTCGTGTCCAACAAAAAAATCACGGACGCGCAAGATCTCTGCTCTCAGTGCCTCTCACTCCCTTTCTCAGCATTGTGACGATCCAAGCCAGAATAAAAAACATCAGTTAGTACAAAACCATACCAAACCATCATAATACCCAATCTCCTCCGCAGACCCCAGTACAAACATGCCATTATTACAGCGGTTGGATCCCCCCAAGCTCCGACTTGTTTGTAGTGTATGCACTGAATTAACCCTTTGAAAAAATGTTGTGCATGCTTGCACTGCAGTGTCTATCAGACTTTGGGTGCATTGCTTACTTTGTGTATTATGCATTTGTTATGTGTAAATTTGAAAATTGGGTTGGAACATTTAAAATTGCCACTGGACCCCAAAGACACACTTGTTCAGGTAATCTAAAGGGTACAGTATCAACATTTTGCACCCTTCAAATTTGGAGGTAACCATTAACCTTGAGAACCCCTGTAATAGACCTTCCTACATTGCAAATGCTATTCCTTTCCAAAGTAATGGACACTTTACATCCAGCCATTTTGGTAATGCAAGAAGTTGTTGATGCATGAAAATGGTACAATTTACAATAATGTTTTCAACATGATGGCTGTAAATGTGTTACTGTTGTAAATTTTCCACAACAGCATTCTAATTGTGGAAATTCATTTCAATGCTACTTATGTTCCAACTTTAAAGGTTACAGGCATTGTTCACATTTTCAGACTTACATGTAAAATTACAAGTCTATGATTCCTTCCAAATGGGAAGGAAATTAGAAAGGCCCTCTCCACAGGGAGACGTTCATAAAAACAACTAACAACACCCCTGCATACCTGTTTGGCTCGATCAATGTTATCACGGAATGGAAAGAAGGCATCAGAACTAAGAGACACTCCATCAAGTTTCTTGATCCATTCTTGTCTATCCTCCTACAGAGACAAGAAAAACGTTTTACTAAAAGCAGACACAGGAACAAAACAATCAATATTTAATGCTAATGATGAATACTCATAATAATAGGCATATGGGGTAGATAGAAGGGGACAAGGGGTGCTGCCCCCTACTGATCAGCATAATATACTCTTTTCACCTATTAAAACTTGTGGTTACAAAATAGAGTTTCAAGCAAAGGTGCTCGTCCCCCCCTCCCCCACCTCCCTCCTCCCACTTGAATTAAAAGTAGCCCTGCACACATCATATTGACCAATAATGTTGCTTCATATGCAACTTGAAAAATTAAATGCTTCCCGGAAGGCCATACACATGAAGGGCTCAAGTACTCACCCCACACTTATTTTGAAACAGTAGCTAAATCTCCCAAATATCCTCTTATTTCCCTTCCAAATAATTAATATCTTTCAAACTTCATAACATAAATACTGTACATTCAAAGTAAACCAACAATTTAATCTATGTGAATTTCACAATTTATTGAGAAAAATATTGTCACATGATTCTCAAGAGCTATTCATGAAACAGGATACCTGGGTACACTAATCCAAATTGGGGTGACTGTACTTTCCCTTTAACAGTTTCTCCAGTTTACCAGGGTTTGGATTAGGGTTGGGCAACTCTACTATTGTAGTCAGCTACCCCATCACCTTCTGAGATGCAATTCTGCATGGACTTCTCACATCCTTTATGATGGTGTCATAACTTCAGTCTGCAGGAATGGGTAATAATACACCAGTAGGCCTACACTAAACAGATGAGATGCTGCATTGCAAGTGTCCAAGAACTGCAGCAGTCAATGCAAAGGAAAATGAGGAATGAAAGAAAAAACTAAAAGAGCCAGTTTGCGATAATACCTCATTATTTCTTGCCAGTGTAAACAAATGCTAACATTTTAGAACAAAGAAACATGATTTCTGCATGTTATTGAGAGAGCTAAAAATTCCCCTGGAGCTGCAACTCCAAGGAAGAGAGCCCTTTCCAAATGGCAATTACAAGGGATTATGGGAAAGAGTTTTGGTTTGCATAATTTTTGTCAATGGCATTTTACTGTGGCCAAAAAAGGTGCATACAAGACTTCTATCCCACAATCCTTTGTAACCTGCTATTTGGAAATGGGTCTATGTGGAGTAGCTTACCTACTCCAAGCCAGGAGTTGGGTACCCCACCCAACCCTTAATAGAGATGTACTTAAGCATACCTGACTGAGTTGCTCTGGAGGGTCTTCCAACATCCCTTCCCATATGTCCTGAGGCATGTCCTGTCCAACAGTACCATTAACATAAACATCAATGACATTTGCCTTCTCAGCTCTCTTGACCCCTTTCTTGAACTTCATTTTTAGGACGTTTGGATGTTGGCGGAGCCACCTTCAATAAGCAACAGAAGAGATCTACCACATCACATTTACCGTTCATTAATTGACGATCACTGAAAGTAATCTGTGTATGGCTTATTGTGAATACAATACAGTAAATGACATAATCCTGAATGGATCGTCGACTGGCTGCTGAATCCAAACCACTGAACTAACGGCAATTCTTCTGATGGTAACTTCAAAAAGACAAATTAGAGCATGACTTCACCTGTGTTGGCAAATTACTGTCTCTGCAGGTGGGATGTCCTTAGCAACATCTACACCACCCAAGTGCAACATAAATATATCAGACATCAGTACAGTCCAACAATTTTTCTGATGAAGTTAATAGTTTAACAGTTTTCTATCCTGTTTTCAGCTGGTTTTGTCTTACTTTTTCAACCTAGAAGGAGTTAGGTAGCACATAAGACTATAAGAGGATTTTCTTTTACAAAGTGATGGCAACATTTCAAATTATTATGCCACATTATAAAGACATTAATTTTTTTATGGTTTCCAACAGCTTTCCTTG
Source organism: Holothuria leucospilota (assembly GCA_029531755.1). Taxonomy (NCBI): domain Eukaryota; kingdom Metazoa; phylum Echinodermata; class Holothuroidea; order Aspidochirotida; family Holothuriidae; genus Holothuria; species Holothuria leucospilota. The sequence goes on along the minus strand of CM055969.1, from coordinate 40,506,127 downwards.
ACCTACTGTGGCTATCTCTAAATCCCTTCCTGCAAAGAACTGAGGCAAATTCTTCCAATAAACTTAGACCCATACCAGTTATTTCCTTTATCTCCTGCCAGCCTGGTGCAGTGAATCCTCGATTGCTGACCAGCTCCAATACCAATGACCTGTCCATCCCTGGCATAACATACAGAGTTAGACTGGGTGTATTTCAGGGCAATGGTGGCCACAGTCAGGTCACGAATGGCACTCTCAGGAAGCTAGAAATTCAATCAAGAGATACACATTTTTTTTTTTAAAGCGGAAGCATGTTACATCTCATACAACAACACTTCCAACTGGACACAAACTAACCTAAACAAACATATCCATGTGTGTTACTATTCTACTAAAATTATCGTAAAAAAGAAAACCAGGTTTGGCACCGACATATGTTAAATTTTTACTTACAACTTTATGTCATAATTCTCAAACTTCTATCATGATCTTATGGTGAACACAAGAATGATGCATTTTCCATTTTCTGTTGCATACTTCTTGCATAATTTTCGTATCTTGATGAATACACCTTATTAATTTTTGAAGCTTCAGATGTGTGCCTCTTTTTAAGTGAAAATTTTGACACTACATATGCCTTATGTCAACTTAACACCAAATTTATGCCATGTTTTTACTTTTCTATGATGTTACATGTATTGTGTCATTTTGAAGTTAAAATTTGATGAAAATATGATTTTATGTTTTACACTGAGAAAGTCTTGTTATAGTAACCATGCATCTGGTATCTTTTAGCAATCATTTCAATTGAGAATTCAGATTTTTTGCTTTCTTCCCTGCTTTCTAAATGCTGAAAATAACAAAGACCAACTTCATATAATATACCACTGACCTCATTCCTTTTAGTGATAACATTGTCAAAGTGTGTTCTATCAATCAGTGCATTGTTCCTCTTCTGAGCCAGCTGTAAGCCAAACAATGTCCTTGTCTCCATTTCGTCAGGTTCATAGCTTGGATCAATCTAAACCAATAAAAAGAAACCTCCATTGAAAAGTACTTACAACCCCACTTAAGAACAAAAAAATAGAATTTACTTCTATATAAACCATACAAAAAAAGTTAAAAAATTATGGATATTGCATTTCTAAAGCTTTACCATTACAAGGTCCATGTCTAAGCCAGATGTGCCAAGGAGCCCACTCCTGGAAGCTCTCCATAAGTCTCTACCTGGGTCCATCATGGGGTACCCCAGCTTTCTTCTCCTCAATGGTCAAGGAGAATTACTTGCAAGGACAATTTACTTGCCAGAGTCTGCATAATTACTTATTGCCAAGTTGCTGTCAGGCATGGTTCAAATGTGTATGACAGTCATGGAAATGATTCGAAGACACCTGCACTTGATTGGTCAACAACTAACATGTATGAATCAGCTCCAAATGACAATGATTAAAGACTAAGTTCATTATGCAAGTTAGAAATATTCCCATCTGACCTCAAGAACACAGTAGTTGCCACCTTTCTTCTTAGATAAAATCTCAAGGGCTTCAGGTTCATATCCAGGGGCAATGATTCCATCGGACACCTGTCAAGAGGAAAAGAACAGAAGTAAAGCAAAAAGTTGAATTGTTTGCAGTATAAGTAATTACTGAAAGCAATGCTACTGTATTCATATCTTAACTTTTGTTACATTATCCATATATTTACTCAGAAACTTATGCATGTCTTATCACACTTCCACGACATGTAATACACAGCAGCAAAACTAGAATTTATATAAGCAGACAGCAAGAACCCTGACATGTAACATAATCAAAAGACCATGTGTTTGGTCTAACGGTAGCGCATCTGCCTCTCACTCGGGAGTCCCGGGTTTGATTCCCAGGTTGAGTCATACCAAAGACTTTAAAAATGGAACCTACTGCCGTTGTGCGTCATGCTCCGCATAAGCAATGGAGTAAGGGAAAACAAGCCAGTGAGCCACAACTGGAAAAAAGGCTGTGGCCGGCTCGACTTGAACCAATTGGTTGGAAACTGGGCCGTTAAACCTCATCTAACCATAATCAAAAGAATTTTACAAAATGTTCTCTTCACATACAAGCTTTTTTCATGATATGTATTAATTTTGTACAATGGCCAGGCAAACAAACATAAAGGCATTCAAAGTTGTAAGGTTGCCGAAGCTAGAGAATTACGATTTGATCACTAGCTTGGAATTTGTAAAGGGCACACCTCATCCAAGAGTAACTGAATTAACTTTGAGTTGGACTGGCAAACAAAATGTTGAAACCTAACACGTATAGGCTTCCTCCACATTGTGGCTGCTTAAAATCTTGAAATAACTACCTGAAAAGGACAAATTATTATGCAGCAGTTGTAATACAAGGATGTAACTTTTTATGGATAATCATGTAGAAAGGAAAGCAATTTCTCAGAAGTTAATTTTTTTTCTTGTTTTGAAAAACGATGAACTTAATTCTTTGCAAAAATTTGCCTACAAACATCAAATCCCAATAAATCTTTCCATAAAAATTTACATGAATGGATGCTTCTAAAAGCACTCCTAAGTGTTACATAAACCTAATTTGATTCATGGACGAGCTTGCTCATAACAGATTTCTTACTAACAATTTCACAGCTTAACAGTAGCAGAAATTCTTTAGCAGTATAAGTGGAACTTTCAGGTAGGCAGTAAAGATTTCTATCTTATTATGCTCATAATTTGTTCAGTAAAGAAACCTCAGATAACCTTTGTCACTATTTCTCTGTTTCACAAAAGAGCCATGGTAGATAACCCTCTTTTGAATTCTACAACATATTGAAACTGTTATTTTCATGAGCCCCTTTTTTGCATTTTTTCTGTGTTTTAACTCACCAGTCCAAAACAATGCTCCTGCCAAGAATTTCATTTAGGGATTAAGTTCCTGACCCTTTTGTAAGCTCTGCACAGCTGACAAAATAATAGAGCATTCTCATTCTGCTTAAGTCACGCAACCTCACTCATCGTTACCGTAGCAATAACATGCTGCAAATTTCACTGTAACTATTATGCTGTATCTTCTGAAAACTCAAAATCCCATCCTATGCCTATCTGGGCTGGTTTTCTGGCTTAGTTTATTAGGCCATGAGTCAGTTGTACAGTGGTGCATGTCTAATCTCAAACAACAGAATCTGTAGTGGTGGCTTTCAAGCAGTTCTGCGACTTGCTGATAAGGAAGTTGTAGTCAATACGTCCCCTTTCTGGCATACTGACGAATTGCAAATTGGCATAGTGACGAATCAGAATATTTGGTCATTTTGGCAAAGTGGCGAATGCAATTTTCGTCCGAACCTGTATATGTTAGCATTAAAAATAGAAACGGCATCATAATATATCTTTTACTTTATACAATTTTAAAAAATATAAACCATTAATTAAGCAAAAAACCTCCAACTAAGATAACATTCGTCACTATGTGAAATGGAAAAAACACAGATTCGTGAAATTTGGGTTTTGGCGATTCGTCAGTATGCCAGAAAGGGGACGAATATAGATTCTTGGAAGCTTGTTTGCTCTAGAGATTTAAGTTAAGATACCAACTCCAGGGGTAGGTGGAGAGTGTTACAGGTGCAGCATATGGCTAATGGCATCTCTAGTGAAATGAAGCAGAAGATACCACTTACCTCCCTTGAGATGACCTTTGCTGTGGGCACATCACATTTATCAGACAGCGAGATGAAATCCCCATATGAAGACATTCTATCAGCACCTGTAAGGTTTAAAATCAGACATATTCACTACACATAAAGTACACCACAGATGGAAAAAGTGTGTCCTGTTGTGGTTTTCTGTGCAGCATGCCAAACTTTACTTTGAACCCCAACTTGTGAGGTTAACTTTGCCTGAACAGCATATAAAGTTTTTAAAATCCCCTTTTCCATCAGCAACTTTGATCCACTCCAGGAGTATTAAGAAACCCTTCCGTACAACCTGCTATGAGATATACCAATATTTTCCCATCTACTACTTATAATACTTTAACGACTACATTAGTCTGCAAGTTTCCAGATGACTTAGTGAGCATCATAAGACTTAAGCTACCTGATTTCTTATCAAAAGATATAAAGCACTTGATTTCCACCATCCTAGGATATTGGTACTGAAGCTCTTCAGATGGCACCTTCTATCATGGGATATCAACTAAACTAAAAGACCTGCCATCATTCCCTTCAATTTCTCACATTTTGGCATCCTCTTGCCTGCCCATCCCACCTCGACCATTAAAAGCTGCCCAAAAAAGGGGCTGTCACCCCGATTGTTGATCAAAAATACATTCATTAAATCTTTTTTCATGTAATACATGCTGTCACTACACATTGCTATGATGTCACAGAGCAGAACATGCTCCCTTGTTTGGAGGAAAAGCGCGTATCATTCGAAGTTACACCAACAAATGCAAACAGCTGATTTGTCAACCAATCAAATACACACATAAGCCTACTTCACGCACATCTGAAATCTATGCCATTCGTACACATGTGCTTCATTGTTTTCCTCCAAACTGACCTTGCATGATATCAGTGCATAAGGTCTATTAGAACGTCATACTGCTATAATGATATTTCTCTCGAAAAGCAAAATCATGAATCACATCCAAAATCACATCTTGAAATTGATCTATCAAAATTTCCCTCATGGCCATTCAAGTGAAAACAGTTGATCATCAGGATTTTCAGAAAGAAAAGCAGGGCGTCCCTCCTTTCTTCTTGTACTTCACTGAAAATGGCAAGCTTTTTTTTAAACAAAATGCCTGTTTGCTATTCTTTTCTTTCCAGAATGACCACCAACATTGTCACTGAAAAATGCTTTAAAAGAATCTGTGCTCCAATCATTTCGAACACAGAGAAAAATAGGCCTGACACAACACATGTCTAGAGTTAAAACCAAGTCACTGTGTTAAAGGTGCAGCCATGTTTATCACGTATTTGCACCATTTTTCCAAATTGTTGTAATATTTTCAAAGGACTTTGATTTCAAAGAGTAAAATACAGAATAAAACTGCAGCAAACAAAAGGAAGAACACTGGGATAATCAACAGGTGTTATTTTTATCTGGCCTTTGCCACTGTTGTTTCCAACATATTTATCATTGTAGCTGCAATTTTAATTCAAATAAAGCACTGAGACTGAAACACATCTACAGTCCGCACAGCTTACCTCTGGCTCTGGCATAAGCAATAGCCAAAGGTGTCAAACTGTCCATCATGTCATCCACCATGCAGACCTTGGCTTGTTCCAAGCTGAGAGGAGCACCCACTGCAGCACCTTTAAAGAGGGAAAGCCACTTCTCTTGGAATAGATTCTTGAAATTTCTCACAGAAAATAGCAAAGATATCACCTCCTTATTCCAAGTTTATGACTGACTTTGCAAAGAATGTTCATAGCCACAACTGTCTGTTCATTGCACATACACCAAACCATTTTTTATCACACCAAATAATTTCAAGTGCTCAATATTATCTTGGCTCACAAGCAGTTTAAAACACAAACCAAAAAAATGACAACCACAAAGCTGAATCAAGTACAAAATTAGCACTGTAGGAAAATCGAACTGAAGTTACTGACTGGTGAGGGAAGCTTATACCACAAATGGAGGATGGCCCAGGAAGACCTTATTTCACCATATGATGTTCTGATGAATAGACTAGTCAGCTCATGGTGTGTTGGAATGAGACCACAGATATCTCTTTGAATGGTGTTCATCAGCATTTGGTTAATGTAGTGAAGCCAAAAAGCCATGAAATGTCTTAAAGGTGACAAGGACAATCTCCTTCCAAAGTTTATGCAAATGTAGTCATGTCATTTTAATGAACTGGTGATTTAGACATATCCATTCTGTTATAAGACAATCTGAATGGTTGGCCTGGAAGAGGTGTCTAATGTTGAAAAAAACTAGAATATGGAAGGTGTGTATGGTGCATAATTTGAACAAAATTTTGCTGGAAACTGAAGCACATATTCTTGACAATGAATGCTTTACAGTGAGTAAATGGCTAGTCACCTTTTGTCTTCACGTTGGCAACATTCTAGCTAGTAACTTTGCATGTTATCTCTTCATAACAGCATTTCCACTTCACTATGGAGAAACAGTTGCAAATGCTCATCAAAACTCAAGGGAAAGTAGGAAAGGGGAAAAAGAGTAGGGCAGGGTCCAAGAAAGCACATCCTGCTGAAGTTAGGGCATCAAATTAAGTACAGGCTTTTTGGCATAAAAGACAGTCACTCTTTTCCATTCTTTTCAACCAAACAGAGGCTTTTATAGGCCAAATATACTAACTGCAACATTTATACATTGCAATTATTTCATTTGTTTCACCAAACCTTTGTGCCACTCACTACAGTTAGTGACTTAACAATTTAAAGCCTGGCTGACTGTCATCTGCAAGCAGAGTGAGTCATGTAGATCCTGTGTAATGTTGCAAAAGTGATCGACTCAGAATTTTATTTTGGCATACAGCACCCCAGTACTTGTAACAGAGGTATGATGGAAGAAAGGCACTAGGAATGCAAAATATTCTTCGCCCTTTTCCAGGATCTTCTATGAGCTTTTTGGCTATGATTCTATGTAGTACCTGTACTTTTCAAACTAAAATGTAAAGGGTTTGGGCTGAGAGGTGTTAACTCACTGTAATTCCGAAGAAATTTGCAGGCACTACTTGACATGAGTCATTGACACTTTTAAAAGAAAAGTAGGGTAGAAGTACCTTTAACAGTAGGCTAAATGCAGGCTCATAAGTAGGCTGGTCCGAAGATAGTAATGAAAGGAAATGGAATACTGCAAATGTGCTGAAAACCATACCGTGTCACAAATCTTGGTCATACAACGAAGTGGCTATCTTCAAATGATTACTGTACTTACATAAAATTAACTCATCAAATTTTTTTTTGCCACATTATCCTTTTGAAGTGAAAATGTCACACAAGTATGTAATGGCTAAATTATTGAAACTAGGTGACTGAAAATGTAAATTGGATTGACTGTTCCACTTAGTGTCCCTATAACGAAGAGAAACTCTCATGATTATTTTAAAACTAAGAACGTCTTTAGGTTATTATCCAAGTAAGCAACTAAATTCTCCTACTCTGGCTTCCCATGTTGTTACATACACTACTAATTTGCTAGTACTGACTAAAATTTACTTTAGACTTAGTCTGTAGACTGGAATACATTAATTTCAGAAATTAGGAAATTTCTAAACTTTCATAACTTTGATTACAGCAGGGGTGTCCTTATACATCTTTAAATGGATGTAAGCCAACCTTACTCACCAGCTGGACTGACATGTTTGAAAGATGTCGCAGCAGGCATCTCCAGAGCCTTCTTTAGTTCCTTGACCAGTTGCCAACCATTGAGGGCATCGCAAAGATTGATGAAACCTGGGGAACCATTTAGTACTTTCAAGGGCAACGATGATTCATAGGTAAACAATTGTGCTGGTTTCTGGTGAGGATTTGCCCCATAGCGTAGGGTGAGCTGTGACTCTCCTGCTGAAAATTGCTGTCTAAAATAGTCTGAAATTGCCATGTCATATAAAGCTGTATGGTTGAAAGCCTTTCCAAGGGAAAGAAGAGAAAAAGCAAAAGGATGCCATTTACCATAAATTTTTTCAGACTGTTTGCAAACTAGGCTAGAAAGAATTTGAACACAATGAATGATTAGAAATGCATTCACTGCTCCATTGAGAATGTAAATGTGATACTTAAGAGCCTCTGAGTCTCCATACCTCCCAACAACCCCTCCTGCCACCCCCCCCCTCCCCCCCCCCCCCAAAAAAAAGGAAAATGAAGATAAGCAATTTCTTTTCATGCATTTTTTCCAAGTTGACCGGGAAAATTGTTACTCTTTTCCATATATTGCAAATTTGCTAAATAATTTCCATAGATATATCTTACTTTGACTGCTAGAGCTCTGCGTAGGTCCAATGATGTATCACTGTCAGGGTTACTTCTCATTTCATCCAGTATCCTGAAAAATAAAATCTTTTATAACTAATATTTCATAACTTTTAAACCTTTCTTCACACATTAAAGAAAAGAACTCAGGAAAAAGTCATTCCATTTCTTGGAAAAAATTTAACAAGGTACAAGGGTACCCATGTGGTTGCCACAAGTCTACTTTGCGATGGATGTTTGGCCAACACAAATCATATTACAGACGAGCAAGTTTTAGTATTAAGTTATCTCACATCCACATTTACTGTTTCTTATTTTCAATGGGAGGGGAGAAGGGGAAGGGGGTAGGAAATTTGTAACTATTTCAAGGGACCGTTCTCATATGTTCAACATACACTCATTTCCAAATAGGGAATACAACACAGTATGGGACAGGGTTTAGTACACGTCATTTTTGTCAATGGCATTTTAGTGTGGCCAAAAATGACAAGTAACAAAACTCCTTCCCATAATCCTTTGTAACTGCTATTTAAAAAAGGGTCTATGGAAAAACAGCACTTGCTGAGCAGCACTGAGCTTTAACGATACACCCTCTAATATGATCACTCAGAACTACAATGACACATCCTCTATCATGACTACACCGAGCTTCAATAATACATCCTCTGCCATAAATACAATGAGCTTCAATGATGTATCCTCTATCATTATTTTACAGAGCTACAATGATACATCCTCCGACATCATTTTACTATAATTATTCATCCTCAATCACTATTGCACAGTGCTTTCCCTTCTCGACAAAAGTAAAAGTAAAGATAAAAAAAATCATATCAAAAAATAGACTGCCACAAACTGCAAGGTTATCAAAGTATAATAATAAACAATTCAGATTCCACAACTTCTGCCTCAACAACGATATACTTTTTCATTTGCACCGAGGTTTTCTATACATAACTACAATTACGGGAAAATTTGCACATAAAAGTTTAGGGACACTTTCTATCACAAAATATTGTGATCAAAACTGAATACTCATACTCATAATGTAAAGAAGCTACAAGACTACAACCTTACAGTATTCAGGTATTGAACAAACAAGGCAATGTGGAATACATTTACTATAAAGTATTACAGGCCAGCTATCATATTAAATTCTACATCATTGCAAGCATGACCAGCATTTGTAAATTATTAAAATGATATTCCAACCTTGAGGTATGTTAATTAAGGATTAAATGAAAACAAAAGACAGTAGACAGATATTGCTTTAAATACATGATTCCACAAACCTGCTATAGTCATCAGGGTTACAAACCACTGTAACTCTCTCATGGTTCTTGGCAGCTGCTCGTAGTAAAGTCACTCCACCTGATGCAAAATTGTAACTGCTCAATTAAATGGACTATTGCATCACCCCAAACATATTCAGGAGTATCATCTCTAAATGCAATTGGTGACTGAAACTATTCCTATGTAATATTTGTCACTTAAATTTCATAAAAAACAAATATCCAACATTTTAACAGATACTCAAAGACTTCATTAATCCCATGTACATATTTAATTTTTCAGCTAAATTCAGAAATTTTGACTTAATACTCCAACCCACTGTCCCCTTTTTTTGCCTTGGTGCCCAGACAAGCATCTCCCTCCCCAAAGTCTCTACAGCTATGCCATTTTCAGTTCATGTATGCCCAGGTATGGAGTGTATCTGTGGACTCAAATATGAAGTACAATCATACTACTCCACATCACTGTCAGGGTTCGACAAATCCATACCCCACAGTCTAGGGAAACAAAGTATCTCTCAGGCAAGTGCACTGCTCAATATCGTAGCCCACCAGGCAAGTAACCCAGTGAAGTCTCCACAAAGCCTCCTCTACAAATGACTTCCCAGGCTATTTGGCCGATTTGAACTGGACACGTAGAAGTTCATTTCAAGCAAGTAGATTTAAAGAACAGCTAGCCCAATGGACAAGTAATGAAAAAAGTATTTGTCAAAGCTAGACCAACCCTAGCCATTATATGAATACCATTTGGCATTATATTTAAGTTGGGTGTGTGAGAAATTTGATTTACATAATTTCAACAGCTTTTCACGTACAGTAGCATGGACAAAATTAATACCAGCAAATACTACTAGATTACCAACAAAAAAAAAAAAGAAATGTGGGTGCTACATTACCCACACCAAGGATTAGCTGGATTAGCTGATATTAGGCGACTTCATTCATTACTCAGCTTCAAATCACTTACTTCCACCAGTGCAATTACACTTTTGGACTTAGTTTGTGGGAATACCTACATTTTGGGTTCATTATAAGTGAGAATGAAATAGTCATCAGTAACTACTAAAATTCAAACCATGACTTTTCCAATGTTCCCTACATTACCATTTATATACAGACTTAATTCTTACGAGTGAAATAAAGACTAACCAATGTCAATGTTCTCAACAGCATCTGGTACTGTCACCTCAGGTTTGGAAACAGTCTGAACAAATGGATAAAGGTTACATGCAACCACCCTGAAAGAAAGAATCAAAATATTAAGCATTGTGGGTAATCAACCAAGACAAGGAGAGATAATAAAGCTACACTGAAAGATACAAGTTATAACTTAGTAAGTGAATGGTCATAAACTGCTCTGTAATTTTTGGTTCTAAATCCTCCAAACTTTCAGAAAGATCTGACTGTCAATGACTTTGTAAAGACAGCATAAAAACAGAGTTCTTGACCCTTTACTCTCTCCAGAATTCTGTGACATTTACAGCAAGCACTATATGACATCCCAAATGTATTGTACTTTCCAATTCTTCAGGGTGTATTTAAAGCTTACCTTAACTGGACCATGTCATGACTTATTTTCATACATTTTCAAATTCCATGACTTTAAGTACACTGACCCTTTTCCTGACTTTCAAGTCCTGCAAAATGCAATTAGTAGAATTCCACAGGTTTACTATTACTTATAGAAAACCTGCAAAACCTACCTAATGAAACTGTAATTATTCTTTGCTAGATCAGCTGAATCCTCCTCTGTTTTTCTGCTCAAGATACCTGAAAAAAATAAATACAGATCCAAGACCGCAATCAGTTTTGCAGTGTAAAAGACACTGAAAATACTGCAAAAGAAGGTCTATTTTTGCCATACTATTAACTGTATTACACAAAATTTATGTATAAACTTTCATAACATATAGCCTAGTGAGAGCAATTTTTTTCTGATGTGATCTAGTTACAAATCTACATAGGGCCCCCGATTTTCTGCGATCGCGAAAAAAAAACGGAATTCCCAATTTTCTACGGAAAATTACGGAATTTGTGATTTTTTATCGCTAAAACAAATAATTAACCAGAATGCAAAAATGCATTGAGGTTTCGATGATATATGTTCTATTCCAAATAAAGCCATGATGTCCCATATCTTTCAGTCAATGGTCAAATGCTATCTTAACATGTTGGAAAAATACAGTTTTGTATTCCTATTTAGTCTTGGGAATTCTTGGGAAATTTTGCTTTTTTTACTTCTGGTGACCCCAGATGACCTTTGACCTCCACCAAAAAAAATAGGGTCCATCTTTTCACCATAACACATCCACATACTAAGTATAAAATCTATCCAAGCTTTCTCCCTTGAGAAATTGTGTTAACAAGGTTTTCAGTGTTTGACCCCTGGTGACCCTAGATGACCTTTCAACTCCACCAAAAACAATGGGGTACATCTTCTCACTATAACACATCAATTTACCAAGTATGAAATCTATTCAAGCTTCCTACCTGGAGATATCGTCTTGACAAGGTTTTCAGACATTGACCTCTGGTGACCCCAGATGACCTTTGACCTCCACTAAAAACAATAGGATTCATCTTCTCACTATAATGCATCTACATACTACATATGAAATCTATCTAAGCTTCCCACCTGGAGATATCGTGTTAACAAGATTTTCAGAGTTTAACCCCCCCCGACCCCAAATGAACTTTGACCTCCACCAAAAATGATAGGATTCTTCCTCTTACTATAACACATCTACATACAAAGTATGAAACTTATTCAAGCTTCCTACCTTGAGATATTGTGTTAAACAGGTTTTCAGGGTTCACCCCCCTGGTGACCCCAGATGGCCTTTGAACCCTACCAAAAATAATAGGGTTCTTTCTCTACCTATAAGGCATCTACAAACAAAGTATGAAATTTATCCAAGCTTCCTAACTGGAGATATCAGGTTAACAAGGTTTTCAGGGTCTGACCCTTAATGACCCCAAATGACCTTTGACCTCCACCAAAAAAAATAGGGCTCTTCCTCTTACCATAACGCATTTACATACAAAGTATGAAATTCATCCAAGTTTGTAACTGCAGATATTGTGTTAACAAGATTTTCAGGGTTAGACCCCCGGTGACCCTAGATGACCTTTCACCTCCACCAAAAGTAATAGGGTTCTTCCTCTTACCATAACGCATCTACGTACAAAGTATGAAATTCATCCAGGCTTCCTACCTCGAGATATTGTGTTAACAAGGTTTTCAAAGTTTGACCCCCGGTGACCCCAGGTGACCTTTGACCTCTACCAAAAACGATAGGGTTCTTCCGCTCAATATAGGGCATCTATGTACCAAGTTTGAGAACTGTCAGAGCTTCCCTTCTTGAGATATCGTGCTAACAAAGTTTTCAGGGTTTGACCCCAGATGACCTTTCATCTCCACCAAAAATGATAGGGTTCTTCCTCATACCATAATGCATCTACATACAAAGTATGAAATACATCCAAGCTTCCTAACTCAAGATATTGTGTTAACAAGGTTTTCAGAGTTTGACCCCCGGTGACCCCAGGTGACCTTTGACCCCACCAAAAACAATAGGGTTCTTCCTCTCAATATGGGGCATCTATGTACCTGGTTTGAGAACTGTCAGTGTTTCCCTTCTTGAGATATCGTGTTAACAAAGTTTTCAAGGTTTGACCCCCCGTGACCCCAGATGACCTTTCACCTCCACCAAAAATGATAGGGTTCTTCCTCATACCATAACGCATCTACATACAAAGTATGAAATTCATCCAAGCTTCCTAACTCAAGATATTGTGTTAACAAGGTTTTCAGAGTTTGACCCCCAGTGACCCCAGGTGACCTTTGACCCGCACCAAAAACAATAGGGTTCTTCCTCTCAATATGGGGCATCTATGTACCAAGTTTGAGAACTGTCAGTGTTTCCCTTCTTGAGATATCGTGTTAACGAAGTTTTCAAGGTTTGACCCCCGGTGACCCCAGATGACCTTTCACCTCCACCAAAAATGATAGGGTTCTTTCTCATACCATAACGCATCTACATACAAAGTATGAAATTCATCCAAGCTTCCTAACTCAAGATATTGTGTTAACAAGGTTTTCAGAGTTTGACCCCCGGTGACCCCAGGTGACCTTTGACCCGCACCAAAAACAATAGGGTTCTTCCTCTCAATATGGGGCATCTATGTACCAAGTTTGAGAACTGTCAGAGTTTCCCTTCTTGAGATATCGTGTTAACGAGCAAAGTGTCACAAACACACACACATACACACACACATACATACACACACACATACACACACACGCACATACACACATACATACACACACACGCCATCATGAATGCATAGGTTTCTTTTATCATCGAAACCAAAAACGGAACAACTTTTTTTTATTTTTTAACGAAGTATAGACATATTCTCCACAGAACAAGCACAGTTAGTTTGCTTTTACACTTCTGATGGAGGTACAGATACGTACAGCCATAAAACAAGAGAAAATGAACCTCCAATTAAGCCCGGTGAAGAGGAGAAACTTACAACAAAGCCGCAACTATTCAAGACTTTCACACAGAGCACCAAGTTCCTCAAAATAAATCACGCAAATGTCTTGTGCACTGTGAAAAATCCGCACGGTTTCCATACCAGGAGAACAGACTACTCCGTGACTCATGTTTCTGCAGTGCACGATAGCCAATCAGAGATCGCGACACTCGTAATCACCTGTTAGATGGCAAATTGCGTGTGAAAATTCTCCGCACTGTAGAGCAATGGAACTTTCAACGTTAAATCACAGTTAGTGCCTGTATGTACCAGGGCGGCTACTGTATGTTTGAATGTAACAAATCGCGAAAGTTTGAGAGTACCGTATCATCACAGTAGACTGTAGAACGATACATACTGTATTTGTTGCCCTTCTGCCTTCATATCTGTTTACATACAGTATTACTTACTATACTTTATCCGATACCATTAAGAGAAATACGCATCCATATTAACGTTTATTTTGAGATAAAAATGGCAGAGAAAAAGAAGAGAAAGAGGGCCCTTACTAGTGTAACCGCCGCAGAGCGGGCCAGACAATTTCCAGATCAATTATATGCAGACAACAATGTATTGTTTTGTAGAGTTTGTGTCCATAGCCTGGATTTTTCACGAATCGATACGATTAAAGACCATTTGAAGAGCAGAAAACATCTACGAAATAGTGAGAGTGAAAAGGGTAAAAAAGCCAGTGGTAGTGCTGGTCCATCAAAGCAGCAAGCGACCCTGCATAAAGTTTTTGCCGGGACAACTTCTAAGGCGATGAGGGAGGAATTCATACTAGATTTCGTTAAAATGTGTACAGTGTCGGACATTGCCCTTGAGAAAACCGAAAAAATGCATCCCTTTGTTAAAAAGCACTGCAGCCAAGGAGGGGCACTCTCACAAGTAAACACACTGAGGGATACGTACGTGCCGCGTTTATTCTCGTCTCACTTTAACACCTTAAAGGATTTAGTGAAAAATGCCCCCATCTCCATTATTGCAGATGAAACCACAGACATACGAGACAAAAGTATCCTAAATGTGGTTGCAGGTGTTAGGGGAAAATACTACTTGATTGATGTGGTTACCCTGGAAGCCTGCAATAATATCACCTTCTCCGATGCCATCATCAGAGCTGTGACAAATGCAGAAATCCCGTTCCAAAATATTATTGCTGTAGTGTCCGATTCTGCCGCCTACTGCAAAAAGGCCTATCGCGACGTCCTCTCTGCGGTATTCCGAAATTCTGTTCATGTACTCTGCCTGGCTCACATTGTCAATTTGGTAGGAGACATTTTTCAGAAGTGGGCAGAGTTTGGTCGGATTGCAACCCTCGTATCAATGGTGAAGTCAGCGTTCTTCAAAAAGCCAGGGAGGAAATGCCGCTACCTGAAATACATCGGGGAATATTTGCCAGCAGACCAGGTGAAGCTCCCCCCTGTGCCGGTTTCTACTCGATGGAACACCTGGTTCGAAGCAGTGGCCTACCATGCAACACATGTACACCTCTATGAGGGATTTTTCAAAGCAGAGGCGAGTATTAAAGGCATGGCGGTTGAGACCATTTTGGAACTGGTCACGCACAAGACCATATATCGTGATGAGATACTACCCATGCTCTATTTCATCAAGGAGAACAGTTCTCGTATTATAAACACTTTAACAAGCCTCGAAGCCACCCATGACCCACTGGCCTGTACTGCTTACAACAACATGGAAAACCTGCGCCTCTACATGCTTGCTGGGACGGATAAAGCAGACTTTGGATTGGAAACCGATCGTCTGTTGTCCATGCTTGAGCGGGAGAAGCAGACAAAGATGATTCAAACCTTCCACTCTGTTTTTGAAGCTGGTCTGACAAAGCTACAAGGCCACATTTTGAACCACCCCGCCCTCCATTATTACAAAGCTGTCCGCGTATTCGATCCTCGGCAGCTACCACTCCTACCAAGCAAGAATCTGGCAGATTTTCAGGATGCCTTGAAGGCGCTCCGAGAGCCCACCCCCGCCCTCAGAGAAGAGTGGCAAATGTACACCAATACTCCTGCTGAAGAAATCCCTGAGGGGCCTTTGGATTTAGCTTTGTTTTGGAAGGCCAACCAAGTTCGATTTCCTGCCCTTGCTAGCATAGCATCAGATTGCATTTGGATGCCAGTATCAAGTGTGGATTGTGAGAGATCCTTCTCACAGTACAAACATCTTCTAAACGATCGTAGGGAATCTCTTACTGAAGTGAATACCAAACAGCTCATTATGCTATATTACAACGGTGATATTGAGGGCAGATTCTGAACTGCACCAGTGTGCATTCAGCCATGGAGCTACATGATTAAGCATAATGCCAGGCCGTTGTAAATACTGTAGTGTTGACCATCGTGATGAAATTTCTCACATTCAGTTTAGTTTATGTGTTCAAGTTTTGATGCATGCTCATGATTACTGATAAAGTTTGTTTCACGTTTTGTTTTATTACTAAGTTAAATTGGTTTGGTTCGGGGAGGGGGGAGGGGGGCTGTCCTCATACCGTTCCAAGACCAATGTGTGTTATTTTTCTGTTACACTAAGGATGGCAATTTGTCTTTGAGTGGGGTATGCATAATTTTTTCAGTTCAGTTGTTCACAATATGTGGAGTGAACTGGTTTACATTTCATCATCATGTAGTACTAGCCAGCGGGAAGGAAGGGGGTGGCAGGAGAGAGTCTGAGAGCTCCTGATCAGACTTATAATCAATGTTCATCCCCCCTTCCTTCCCACGTGCTTCTCGCCATGATTGCTCATCACTGCCCTAGGTTTGAACCAGTGCCGATGATCATTGATGTGTGACTGGAAACACGGGGATTATCTACCATATTTAACGATTGTGAATTATTTCTGTGAAATGTAATAAGGGCATAAACTTCCTGTCTAAATGATGGCGTAGCTACTCACAGTCACAGAACACTGTCACAGTGTTTTGGTGATTGATTTTGGCAATGAACTGTGTTTTAACGAATCAGCCTCATTGTCTTTCTCCATTCACTGTCGTAATGTTTGTTTGAACGAATCAGAACATCGCATTCACGTATGACGTCATTACATGTACAGTGGGAGTGGCCTACTATTGCAACGTATCACCGTACGTACGTATGCCATCATTTATTTGTTCAATATTGTAGCTACTGCTAG
Source organism: Holothuria leucospilota (assembly GCA_029531755.1). Lineage (NCBI taxonomy): Eukaryota > Metazoa > Echinodermata > Holothuroidea > Aspidochirotida > Holothuriidae > Holothuria > Holothuria leucospilota. Next base: position 40,489,234 of record CM055969.1, on the reverse strand, counting down.
TCGGTGGCGTGATTAAACGACACGCCAGTAGTGTGGAGTTCGTTATCTTGCAACACACGAGGTCATGTACCATCGTCCATCTTTGCAGAGTATTTAGCAAATAGTCCATTTATTAGGAACTCGGGAGCCTTTTTGCCTGTGTGCGTGGGGGAGGGGGGGGAGTTGGACATTTACAACAACAAACTATATTACTGTTTACTCATCGCACAGTGAAGGGCGACAGAAAAAGTTTTGAAAAGTTTTGTGCTGTGCTCCGACACAGGCACTTGTAACATTCTTGCTAGCCTACTGTAGTCTAGCAATAGCGTTACAAGTTCATCTATCGTAATTTCGTCTGACAGTTCAATTGTCAATGGAGTTGCATCGTAAAAAGACTGCTTACTGTTACTTCTTTGTCAAACTGTTTATGGCTGGTTCTGTGCAGGGGAGATGGGTTTCTCGACTCACCATTTTTTTGTTAAATAACAAACAATTAACAAGATGGTGTGTAACTGTTAGCACAGCCTAAATATTTTGATTCCACGTTGATATTCATCACTTAGGCACTTGGAATGAAACCCCAAACTGTGCCGTTTTCATGGGAGTGGTCGGGACTTTCGTCACTCCCCATTGTCCATAAACTGCTCACAAGCTGCTTTGCTTGACGGCTATAACATTTTAAAAGGCGTCCAGACTAATTAGTAATACCAAAGGCAACCTTATTTGTAAATAGACACGTACTAAAAGCAGCATTTTACCCATGAATGAGCCATGGGACTCGTTTGTTCCATCCAAATAAAAAAATTGTAGATTATGTATTCTTTTTTGTTGTGTTTTCATCTGACTATAAACCAGGCTTGTAACTTGTGTGCGGGACACACACGTGGCATCTTGAGAGAGAAAATGAATGAAACGGAAGATCACGGAAGCTTATAATTGCCATTCATGTCTGAAACGGAAAACCACGGAATAGGGAAAGTTGAAAAAACGGAATTTGAAAAGTGGATAACGGAATTTACCATTTTGTGAAGCGGAAAATCGGGGGCCCTATCTACATGGGTGGCAATCATGGGGGGACATGTCCCCCCCAAATATTTGAGAAATTGCCCGATGACTTTGATTTTTTACATATTAAATTATTTGAAAATGCTGTCATGTCCCCCCAATATTGAGAACAAATCGCCGCTCTTACAAATCAATACTACTTTACAAGAAATACAAAAGTAGAAGCAGTTTAAGATTCTGGTGAATATAAAATGGTTTGGCTGAGATTACCTCCATGGACTGCTGGGTGGAGGGTCTTTACTCTGCCTCCTAACATCTCTGACACACCGGTGATATCACTTACATCACTGTCAAGAATATAGACAAAAAAATACATATGTTGAGAAAAACTGGCTACGGTGAATTATTACATGCAGAGGCCAGTACATGTGCAGTATACTACAAAAAAAAGCAAAAAGTATAATAACAATTACGAAACTAAGACTAGAGTGTCGAAAGCAACATTTGATTGTTTGTGAATTAAACGACGCATTCACTACCCCCACCATTTGCATATCAAAATATTGTGCACTACCACTGAAGAAGTTTAATTACTACCACCACCGGTGAATCTGGTAGCTGCTCTCTGTTCATGGATTAAAATATCTTTGGTCTGACATCTCAATAGTTCAGTATCTTAGGAGGGAGGTAGGATTAGGTTGGGGTTATGAGTTTGGTTTGGGTCAGAGGTAGAGTCAAAAACAGGCTGTTTATCTCAATATGTCCGTGAAATGAAAGCAATGTGGTTCCATCACTCACTGTTACTAAAGCTACGTCCAGCTGGTATTACACTGTAGGAAGAAAAAGGTGTCCCAACACTGACATGTCAGAACATTGAGATGTCAGAACATAGGTGCAACCAGTGAATGCTGTGTGTATCCAGCTCCAACAGTACTAGCACTGCACATTCATTTCAAACTGAGTACACTGCCACAGCTAAAATATTTGGTAAAAATATGTAAAAATTGATGCAAATGCCCAGGAACAATACACCAGTGCTCATTTTATTGTAATCAAATCAGCCAGATATTTCATAAATTTATAATCACCTGATCGGGATCCCTGCTGCTCTGATGGCTTTTGCTGTTCCTCCAGATCCTATGAGTTTCAAACCAATTTGATGGAGTCCAGATGCAAACTGAACAAGTCCTTCTTTATTGGAAACACTAAGAATAGCTGCAAGATGATTGGAATGGGAAAATCTAATGTATACCACCACTGACTTGAATAGAATGTTTAAAGGAGATACACATGCAAAATATGACACTGACAACTAGGCTTTGGCCATGTATTGAAAAAAACTCATGATCGAGATTATAACAGCCCTCCAGATGTTTCAGAAGAATGCCCATATCATAGGAAATTCATTTGCGACATAAAGTGCTGTAAAAAAATAAAAGTTCATAACATGACTGAAATTGCATAGATGTTAGCCACTAATTAAACTACTGCAAAAAACCAAAGGCTCCCTTAATATACAGTACAAGTACATGTGGTCACTGTGTCAAGCTTAAAGGGGAAGTGGTCTCATCTCAGACAGTTCCAATTCTCCCAACAAAGCTAGTTCTAGCCTCGCCCATAACTGTCTTTAGCTTCTCCTTGTGCAGACACAAACATAGTTTATTGCCTAGGCCCATGTCCTGGTGAGCATACAAGGCCCTAATATGTAATCAAAACACTCTCTGTGCGTGCTGTGTAATATGAGCTGCTGATGCTAATCAAAGAATAGTCACCAATTGGGACTTTTGCTTACCCCTTTGTAAAAGTCATACTTGGGGTTAGTGTTGGGCGATATAACGAAAATTATTGTCATCACGATAATTTCTTTTTATGGGAATACGACAACAAGGATTCAAAAATGTTGATAAATTCTTGAAAGAAAAAATTTGCTTGCAATTATTTCTTCTCATTGCTGTCTCAAAAATATTTTTTATTGAGGACATTTTTTTTTACATTGAACTGATGAATAATCGATGAAAGTTCACATCACTGAATATTCTAACATGCATGAGCACGGAAGTGATCTTCACGGGAAATTGACTTTATGAAAATTATCATGGATATAGAATCATCACAATAAATTTTGTTCTGTTATCGCGATGGTAAAAAAGTCAATATCGCCCAACAGTACTTGGGGTGATGCAAATTTGTCTTTAAGGGAATAAGCATTTGTCCCAACATTACTTTGAAACATCATCTAAATCTTACAAATCTGTTCTTATCACCCTCCAAACAGGGCTGGTCATATGACCCGGACGATCGCCCGTATCTGCCTAAACACCCGCCTTGGAAGCAAAAACACTTGCCAAGGTGTGCATCAAAATGCCCACCTTAAATTGTGTGCTGGGCAACAAACAGCCCACCTGGAGAAAATATGATCGCCCGTGTGAAAATACAATGCTAAAACCATCAGAATAAATGCAGATCAGTACACCTAAAAGACCCAAAAAAGACTTTCAACGCCAAAATATTCGGCAACTTCAGCCAGCCGTACAATCTGACAATGCTGCACAACTTGATTTTACATGGTTCGATTGCACAAGTAAGCTACAGCTTGCCGCATGCATCTTGTACTGCAGAGAGTACTATTTCAAAATACATTGTTTTTGAGTGTCAATTCACTGTCAAACATAACCAAATTTGTCAGAAATGACAAAACCATTGTCCTGACATCTTCAAAAGACTCTCAAACAAGTATCTCCATAATACTGACAATTTTTTATTGAAAGGTTTTTCACCACGAGGTAGAGGGGCTTTGCAATTTTGCCATTGCCTAACGTGTAAAATACATGGATACAGCACTTTAGCCAGCATGGTGAGATCAGGGAGTCCAAACAGTAAATTCTAGTGAAGTTTGTGTATTAAAATGTATTATACATATGGAGCAATCCAAAATTTTGGAAGTCCAAATGACTCCTGGACTGCTCTCTGGCTTAAGCCTTGCATGGATAGGCCTACTAAGATGCTGCAATTTGCAGAAGTTGTTTGCTTACTCGAAGAGCTACAGGGTCTAAAATTTACCAATCATTTTTGTTTCAAAGTGTTATCAAATGTCTGAGATGTTGGTATGAGAGTTCAGACATATTTACAGTATGGCCAGAATAGGTCTTTGCTTGTCACACCGACTTGAATTTTCTAAGCCTTTTGCCATACATATTACTGTTATGAGAAGCAAATAGTTTTAGTCTCTTAAAGTCCCTAAAGTGACATGAACATAACACCACTCTAAATCCTCATTCTGTTGCTATGTGGGGGTGGGGGATTCATCAGTTACCACCAGACAAAAACATTGTGGCCCATGGCCCCAACCTAGCTCCCCCACTCCTGTCAGAAGATAATGATGAAAGTATATATATATATACCCATTATATTTAAGGGGAATAAGTATGATTTTTGTGCATTTTATACTTAATTACTCACAAGAAGGACACAAAGCTTTGAGATTAGATCTAACTTGTCACTGCCATTTTCTGGACTGTAGGCCTGGGCCCGACTACAGTATGTACCATCGAAGAAGGAATATTGGTATAGGCCCTACTGTATAGATGTCAGTTAATCCTCAGACCCTTACTGGCATCATTCATGGAGTGCATGGCTCCGCCATATGTTACCCTGGACTTGGTCCGCCCAGTGTCCACAGTAGTGCATATGGTAGAAGGGAATAGCTAGAGCACCAACTCTACCCTGAAGGATGCCATGATGTTGCCAACGGGGGTATTTGTGGCAAGTTGAAATGCATACAATCTTTTCATTTTTTGACTGATTTACAACATGAGTTTAGAAAACATGGTGCCACTGTTTTTGTTATGAGTGTTGCATCTAAGTTTGGATCTGGCTGGGGTAGGGGGGGGTGCTTACCCCTAACATTTATTTTCAGAGAGGGTTATTGCCCCATGACCCCCATGATCTGTGCTCCAGGTGATTTGTGGTACATACTGCCCATTGCTCATGTCAAAACCTCCCCATTGGTTACATGGGGCGGTTGAGCCAAGCCTGAGTTTTGCGCAGTTATTGCAAGTAAACATGAAAGTGTACAGTACTTTCTATGGGTAATTTCAAGGGTTTTTTTTTTGTAAGGGTTCATCCTCATTCTTGTTTTTATTATGCAACAAGGTTTCTTTGCAGTTCAGTTTGTACAATACTGTTATGCTTTTAGCTAAGATAAATTTAAATGTCAATTTTATATTTACACAACTGCCCTCCTAAAATCTTGGGTGGGCAACTAATTGCCCGCCTTGAAGTGTAACAGCTAAAGCAAGGCGGGCAGTTGCTTGCCCTCCTGAAAAATTCTCATGACCAGCCCTGCCTCCTAAGTATCTTTCATGACATTTCAGAACACTTACTGTATATTAAATATTTCAGTTGCACAAAGGAGTCAATTATCCTTCACAAATTCAAATATTTACTAAAACACTTTTTGCATGTGATTAGAAAGAACCGTAACTGAATTAAGATGCACCTAGTTGTAATTGTAAATGTAATTCCTATTCATAACTACTAAAAGTCCAATGTCAAGTTAATTTATTTTCCATTGATGCACTGTTTGCCATGTACATAGGCCTAGATAAATTCCACTTTCTTCAAATGCACCTTCTTTCAGAATAGTCCCCTCCCACCCCCCCTCCCTTCATGGCCACCCATTCAGAATGTCACATCAGAGAATTGACCAGACTAAATCACTGGATAATGCACTTGTTCTTTTATATTTAAAGATCCTTTCAAGGTACTTTGTATTTATTACTTTAAGTCTAATACTTTGAAAGTTCATTTCAATATGAAAATTGTATTTTGTGCGGGTAACTTACCAAGTTCTTGTGATGCCATTGTACTTGATGACTTGGAAGTTAAGGAAATGACTTGTGAAAGTTTACACTTTATGTCAATACACTTCTACTGGTCTAGGCTATGCTCATTTCTGTAGGCAAGAGTTAAAGGAAGCAAAACTTATGAGAATTAAAAACAGTACCAGATCAGGGACTACGAATACACATAGCCTAGACTAGCCTAGGCGTATTGAAGTTTTCCCCCACCTTGTTTTAGGGATATGGCAACCCTTCCAACACCTGGGAGTTGCTAGTAGGCTAACTCCCTGCCCAAACATTTAGGAATTGCCCTAGACTAAATACAGTTGATGACCGCACTTTCACATCCATTCAAACAGGGAAACAATACAGCTTCACTCTGGTTGGTCAAAGATGACTTGTAAGTTGCAGCCAGTTGTGATTCCAGAACTAAGTCTAGTCCTAGACTAGAGGGGCCTAGGCTAACATTACTTGAACAACTTAGGCCTAGGCCTATGGCCCAATGTTAACACAGATCAGGCCATAACAGCTTATGCCTAAGTCTGATATTATGTTGTACTAATCTAGACGGCATTTTGTCCTTTATAGCTGCCATGACCCCACAGTTTCAAATTCTGGAATTAAGCCTAAGTTAAGCCCAGTGGCCTGTAGGCTAGCCTAGGCCTATCTAGCCTAGGCTACGCCTTACGCTAAATCAGTGTAGTACACGGTATAGTGCCTCGGCCTTGATCCAGTAACTTGGATAGACCGAGATAATTTGGCCTGCAATTACTGAAGATGGTTTTCTTCAAGACCAAAGGAGCAATTAAACGCAGGCCTAGGATAAGCTTACTGCTTCCAAAAGACTTCAGTTAAACTTGAGATTCGTTACAAACTTGATAGGCTAGATACTAACGTTGACAAAGTAACCTTCCTTGTTACAACTTGTAGCTTAGCGCATTTGTCATTTGTCCTATGTAACTTGGGAACTGTGCACGGGGAGATGTAACCTGTACTGCAGCCCGAATTACTACGTATCATATGCGCACGCACATGCACAACTTCTACAGTATTCAATGCACGCGTACTTTAGGGTGAAGCAAAACAAAGATTTCCCGCGAAGTTGACATTTGCGGATTTGCGGGGTGGCAAACTACGGATACCTTAAAACACTCATCACCCCAAGTAATTTTTTTTTCAAGGGGGGGGGGGCAAAATTCACAATTGGTGAGTGACTACTCTCTGATCATCAGAGTCAGAATGTAGATTAGTTCACTTTACACAGAATGCACGGAGAGTGTTCTGATTACACGCAGGCCTTGTTTGCTCACCACCAAACTAGGTTTGTGTCTGCACAAGCCTAGGACCTTATGACATTCAGTTTTGGAAGGGGCGTGAGGTAACTTAGATGGGAGGGTTGCCCCGGGGGCCACTGATCATTGACAAAGGGGTATCAGGCGTGACCATTGATATTCTGATTGCACCCTAAACACGTATTTGTCTGAGACTCAAAATACACCCAAAGTAAGAATAACCACGCCATATTTTGTTAGGCTAAACAAGAATGACTAATCTTTCACTGACTCGCCGATGTTTCATCAGGGGCGAACTACCTTATAACAGGATAATGAAAGGTTCTAATTTGACTAAAAAAACAAAACTTCTTCCAATTCTGAGTTTTCCGAAATGTTCTGACTTCCAAACTTATTTTTTCTTCTGGAAATTTCCCTGGAAATTTCCCACACTACACGTAGTAAAAACTGAAAAAAAAACCGTTATACGAAAATAGCCTGGGGCACTTTTTTAATTTTGGTGGTTTTTCAAACCCTTTCCACATCGCTTACGTATCGTGCCTATTCTCAAAAATTACTCTATTTATGTGGATTCTTGGTCATGCTTGATACTCCCTTGTCAAATGAATGATGAGTGCCCTTGTAAAAATAACTCGCGAGATCCTCGCGAGAAAAATCTCATGAGAATTATACGAGAAATTGGGACCTCTCGCGAGCAAAATCTTGCGAGAAAGAATCTCGCGAGAAAATCCTTGTGAGAATATATGCGCGAGAACAGCCATATTACGAGGCAAACCTTACGAGAAAATCCTCACGAGGAGTCCCTTCTAGCGAGAACATTCCATGCGAGAAGAGCTACTCCATGAGTAAAATTTTGTGAGAAGGGGGATCTACTTCCTGACCAAATTCACCCAACACTATTTTGAAAGAATATACTTTTAAAACTTATGGTGCTTGTTTTCAAGGAGAAGTCCCATCTGAGTGCATAATACCCTGCCTCAACTCTTGCACTTCTTTACCTAATAATTAATTCATTGTTTAAGTACCTTACTGCAAACATATAGTCATTCATTATTATCCCAATTAATGTAGTTAATTCAGTTGTAGTACACTAATGTTTTTATTTGTTTCTTATTTTATTCAATAATCATTGACTTACTAGGCAAGTGAGATCCAAAGTAAAAGTCGTGAACATGAAGAATTAGGTCTTTCAAAATATTCAAATATTTATTCAAAATATGGTCTTTAAAAAAGTACATGGCATATTAACTAAAACCCTCCACCAATGAAAAATTGTGAGTTAAAGTTTAAAATTAATTCATGCTATTAAAGGCATGTCTCTCGTCTCTCAGCTTCGTTTTCATCTTTATCCTGATGGCGGCAACATCAGCATTGCTGTGCGTTTTCAAGACGTGTTCTGAAAGCATAAAGTAAATAAATAAATAATGGATAAAAACAATGGAAAAGTTATTCATTTCAAATTGCTAAAGTAAACAAAGGTTGATATATTGTACTTTATGTATGAGAAAGAACTAGCAACTTTGTCAGTTCCAGAAAATTCTTTATCAACGATTCACACGCCAAAACGAGCCCAAAGTGAGACTTGAACATTACATTCTTGGACAGCATTTCATTCTCGGACTAAAGCAAACAACACTGACCGCAGGATGTTTCCCCCACTCTAGTGATAGTTGTACACCCGGGCAATCAAATATATATGGACATGCATGTTATCAGAAAAGCTGATTCACGTATAAGGTACAGATTAAAAATCCTTAAAGAAACCCAATCAAGTTAAATATTTTCCTTCACACATTTGGCTATATCTGAGATCAGGTATAGTTATTCAAAATTTTTGTTGCAGAGTATTCAGTTCTTCATTTAGGTCATTTTTAATTTATGACCAAAAACTTCTGTAAAGAGTCACATTTGATGAAATTGGGCAGAGACTCTGTCTCTATTTCAAGTTTTCATCTCTTATAAAATACCCTAAAAATTGACAGACCTTTGAAAAATTGGGTAATTTGATTACTAAATACTACTGTATCTTGCCAAAAGCCTGATATACCAACCATGGCAGTAAAAATGGCCTTGGTTTAAAGTTGGTGTGCTAAGTATGATGGCTATCTCTACAAATTTGCAATGGATAAAAGACTCCTAGTACTGTACAGCTCACAAAAATTTGTTGTAAATTCAGTCATAGGCGAAGCAGGGGGTGGGAGGGGGAGCTAAAGCCCCCAGTCAGAAATGTGGGGGTCTGAAGTATGCTTCTGTCCCCCAAGATCCAAGGGCAAAAACCTCTTATTTGTCTCATCCGTAAGAAATGTCAAAAATTGGCAGTAATGCTACTAAAAATCTGTCCAAAATGTTGCACCAAATTGCATCTTAGGACCCTAAAATACCCAAAAATTTTCCAAAGGGGGAGGGGACCCTTAGACCCCTCCCCCAGGGTGGCAATCCAAAACAAGGTTCATCCCACACCCCACCCCCAGTCTCGAATAGCTTCCTACACCTATGAATTCAGTGGAGTATTAAGAACAAAGTGCACTCACTTATTATGGCATCTACTTTTTCAGCTGGCAAAGCAGACTTGCCAGTCTTGGCTGCTTGTTTGTCGGTCAGACATGCCTTGGCCATTTCCTCCCTCTTGAACAGGGCAGGCATTACCCCCAGGGAGGGTTTGAACAGTCTGGGATGAGGAACTCAAATGCAGCGGACCCCCGGAGGCTCAGTGCTCTACCTGTTTATGAAAGGCTCTGTGAACAGAGCAATAATCATGTGACAATATTTCTGTTACGGAAACGTTCAATTCACATGCCCAGGAAGCGGGGTGGGGTGGGGGCTAAATCCCCAGTCAAAAAAGTGGTGCAGTGGGCGACTGAAAGTATGCTTCCGCAGTTCCACCCCTCATCCATTCAAGGACGAAAACCCCTTATTTGTTACCTCTGTGAAAAATATAAAAAAGTCCTTAAAAATTGCCAAATATATTGCACCAAATTGTATCAAAGGACCCACAAATATTCAAAAATTACCCTCAGGGAAGAGGAAACCCCCTTAAGGCCCTCCTCCTTCAAGGGCGGTCCAAAAAAACGTTCAGTCCCCACCAAAGCGAAAACAGCTTCCTACGCCTATTGTTCGGTTCATACAAAGATATTTGTAAGGGGAATAAGAGCAAATTTGTTAACATGTGGGAAATGTTTTCAAATAAGTTGGGCGACGGCTCATTCTTATTTGAAAACATAACACTTATTTGAAAACATTTCCCACATGTTAACAAATTTCCTCTTATTCCCCTTACAAATATTTTTGTATGAACCGAACCATAGGCGTAGGAAGCTGTTCTCGCTTTGGTGGGGACTGAACGTTTTTTTGGACCGCCCTTGAAAGAGGAGGGCCTTAAGGGGGTTTCCTCTTCCCTAAGGGTAATTTTTGAATATTTGTGGGTCAGAGTTCAGAGGGGAGCCACTCGCCTTATACCCGAGGTGAGACACCTACCTTATCATGTTAGACTTAAGCATCTTGGGCTTACCACCCTGGAGTTGAGAAGGATTAGGGGGGGGGGGGGGACATGCTTCAGGTGTACAAATTTCTCTCTGAAAGGAATCCTTTGTCCTCTTGCAACTATTTAAACGTTCAATGTAATTCTCGGGTTCGAGGCCATTGTAAGAAGCTAGTTAAGGATTTTGCAAGGCTCGACATTAGGAAGTTCAGCTTTTCTCATAGAGTTGTTAACGAGTGGAATAGTCTGCCTGAGTGGGTAGTTAACTCCATATCTGTGCACTGCTTTAAGGTGAACATTGACAAGTTCTTCCATAAGTGTGGTAGAATTTAATTGTGCTGGGCTCGTTTGGTGTTGGTTGGTTCTTTGTTTTCAGTTTAGGTTGTATGGACTTCAGGGCATCTTATGGGGCCTTAGCCCTCTTTTGCCCTTTAACCTGTTATGTTATGTTATGTTATTCGCCATCCACGATTTACTTCGCTGAAAAATATTTCAGTGGAAACAGTAACAATGTTAGGCGTTTATAGGTATCCGTACTATATCAGCTGTTTTTGTTATGTAATGGTGCTGTGAGATAGGACAGTGCATTATTGTGTTCTTACTGGCTAACCATGAAAACATACAGCATGCTGACCGTACTAATGAAGGGAGTGTTAGGCTAGAACGACAACGCGGCGGATACTGATACTGTTGTTACTTTACTGTTTGGAATTAACCTTATGCACAAAATTTGTACCCGAGGCCGAAGAGGTGCTGGATGTTCTGCTGGAACAGATGACGCGATTAACAAAGTCTTTTGAGGTTCATGGTTAGAGTAAGAGTGTAAAAGTAGGCCAAGATTCGTGCTTCATCCTGAGAAACGCCATACCTTGTTAGTATAGTGTGTAGTATATAGGCCTAATGCTTCGAACGTCTGTGGCCTAACCTAACAAGTGATGGTATCAAAGTGCAACATAAAACAGTCCTGAGATGTAGCCTTCATTATTCCATGAAAAAAGAGTGCTTCATGTGTTATTTATTATTATGGTAATAAATTGCAATGTTTCTCATTGCAATTTGGCCTTGAAATTGCCACTTAACCCACTTTATTTAATGTTTCTCTCACTTGCAACCACTCAAACAAAAAAAGGTAAAAAATAGGCCTAATGGTAAACATTTTCCCTTTAAACAGATATGTCTGCCAACCCACATAAATTTTCTCTGAGCCTCAAGAAATTCATACCAACCTTAGATTTTTTACAGAAATTCCCTCAGAGACATTAGCCTTCATGAAGAAAGGCCATGAAAATGACACTCTCACATAGGTCTATTCCTTATTCATAATCCTAGTAATTTTTAAATTACTTGAAAGTGAAATAACTTTTGTTACATTTCCTGAATTTGCTTCATTGTTAAATCATAATCTCAGTATGTTCTTTTGCATACTTACTGTATGTAACTATGTATATGTTTTCTTCACATACAGCTAGTGCACCAAAAGAGTCATGTTTCATCAGCATCACAGGAAAAATATGCTTTTTGCCTTTGTGGAGTCACCATTGTCAAAGCACAAGGTGATGGAGCATTCCAGACTGTTTCAGTGTCAGAATAGTAGAAGTCATTTCACAGATGCAACAGAAAGGATGTCAAGAAACTTGAACAAACCTGTCAGCAGGTATCTGTATATCATGGGTGGAAGTATATGTGCTTGTCTCATCTGGTATTTTAAGAAACCCTGGACAGAACTTCAAGCTAAAAGTATATTAACTGCAGATAAAGATGTACCTGAAATAAATCCAAGACTGAACAGGATCAAAGGGGATTCGTTAACGGAGCAGAAGTCAATTAGTCTTGAGGAAGCCATCTGTGAATCAAGGCGTCTACTTCAAAGAGTGAAGGTACTGCCAATTGCACATATGATGGAGGGTGGATTGGAAGGGTGCTTAGAAGCTGCTGTGACAAAAAGTTAAGGTTGTGGGTGGGCTAAGGAGGGGGTTGTAGATCTGTAACACATTCTAAAGTGGCCCAGGAGGGGACTGCCACAATGGGCATGCCACCTCTCGCATGAAGTTGTAGGGTAGGTTTGAGTTTATACAGTATAACCAAAACAAAATGTTCAATATTTGTGAGAATTAATTAGCTCTTAAATGTGCACAAAACTGGATATCTCAAAAAGCTTGTTGGCAAAATAGTAGAAAAGATGACCAGACAGTTGGTGAGGGATGAAGATACAGAAGTTATGCTACGACAAAGTGGTGGTGAATTTTGAAAAAAGGCTCACAGTGGAGGGATATCTCCAAAGAGAGAAGCATACATCATCTGTAGATAAAAGCTTTGACAAGTTAGCAAATGGTTTTGAGTGGTTTAACACATTTAACAGGTAACCACAGAATGTGTGAGAAAAAAAAAGTAAAGAAAAAAGAAAACTGTGTAAATAAGAGTGAGACATAATTCATCAGTTGTGTACAGCTTTACTGTACCTTTCTTCTGTTAATAGAGTGTGTAGACATTCTGCTATTGGCTGGTTGTGATATTGTACACGTGTAGTGAAAAAAACCTATGGCAAAGCTGTAATTTCTCATATTTTGCACATTATAATGTTTGAAACAGCAGTAGGATGGAGTGTTGCTGATTATGCCCCACATGATATTTATTTATTGCTTGTCCATCAATACAGGAGGAGTATGGGTGTCCTGGTATCGCTGCTGCTGTCAGTGTGAATGGAAAACTTGTGTGGAGAGAAGGTAAAGTAAACTTTTAGCTTGCATCTAATATGCTGTTATACCATGTGTGTATCCAGTGGACAAACCATCCAGAATTCACACCACACTTTCTATCAGTTACGTCAAAATGCTGACCTTTCTTGTTGTTCTTCAATAATATGACTGAGTATTTTACATTAATATTACAAATAAGAACTGCTTCTTAGGGCTGTGACCGTGTAGCGATTAATCGCTAAACGATCGCATGTGGAATAAACGTTTAGTACAAAGCTACTAGCGATTAACCGCAAAACCCATTTTACGTCCGTTTTTATCCATATGAATACTCGTTTTGAAAAAAATTACAAATGGTGCACATATATACAGTAGCACTGTAAGACATCAAAGTAAAGCCTTTACAGAAGCCGTTCTTCACGGATATTACTTCCCCAGCATCACCAGTTCATTTTGAATACTTATTGCATAAATCAGCACACACCGAGTCTTTTTGTTGTGATAAGGTAATTGCGATTAATCGCTAAATGATCGCAAATTTTTGCGATTAAACGTTTAATTATTTTGCTACACGTTCACAGCCCTGCTGCTTCTGGAGAAAATAATTTGTCCATTGATATAAGGTTGATATCAGTCAGGGATGTAGCTAGCAAAATTTGAGTGCCAGGTAATTGTCTGATCTGGGGAATTCACCTCACCCCACCCCATGGCATCTACCCCATTTTTCAGCCATTAAGGTTTCATTTTTCCCTCATTTTACTTTAGGGAGTAAATTTAGGGCTAGTCTTTGGTCTCGGTGGGCAGATTTTTGGTGGGCGGGGGGACGTGTGTTTGCCTGGAGTGCCGGGCGGGAATATCGAGTGTTGGGTGTCACCGCCCACCACTGCCCACCGTAGCTACATCCCTGATATCAGTATTGTTCATTTGCATCTTTACTTATAAAGATACATCCAGTATTTAATGGTACATTGGTTATTCCTTGGTCCATCTCCAAAGTTTGTTTGCAATCTACTATTCTCTAGACAGAGAAGGACATAACTTGTTCACACATCCTAGCCTCATTTAGGTAGGGATCTCATTGAATTAGGTAGTCTGGGTTACCAGCTATTCAGGCTACTCCGTCCCACCTCCTTCATGGTGACAAGGGTGTTTATTATTATGGTGACAGAATTTAATGCAAATGAGAAGCATTTCCTTATTCTGAAGGACTCAGGGGATGGAGGAAGTTGCTTCCCTCCCATCCAGATTAATGCAGAAAATATGTTCTTTTGGGGGCAAATTTGTGGATAACATAATCACAGTAAAGGTAGGTAGCCTCCCCTCCCACAGCAGGGTTTCCCTGGGTTTTAGAGAGGGTGAGGTGGTATAAGTCCATGTGGATAATATGGTGTCAGCTTTGGTATCAACAGTGAGGGCCTATATGTAGTATAGTACAGGTGGCAATTATAGCAAATTTCTGTGAGGTGGTGGCCAAAAACTGTGAGGTGGCCACCTCACAAAAAGAATGCCAGGGGAAACCCTGCCACAGTTCAAAGGAGTCCGATATGCTTATGGTGAAGAGCATTGTGCATTGTGTCCAATACCCCCCCCCCCCCCCCCCTTTGATGGATCAGAAGATAGAATTACATAATTAATCTAGATTGTCATTTTTCCATTTTTCCTGTACATGTTACATTATGTTGTTGAAGTATTTGTGTATATGTTTTTTCATTTACATTGCAACAGTTTTGTTGTTCTTTTCCTTTTAAAAGCATTGGGCTTGGCAGATGTGGAAAATGAAGTACCCATGAAACCTAGTCATGTACTTAGAGTAGCCAGCATTAGCAAGGTTCTCACTGTCACAGCTTTAGCAAAACTTTGGGAGGAAGGCAAAGTAGATTTGGACAAGCCTGTGCAGGAGTATGTTCCAAGTTTCCCTTTGAAATGTTGGGACAATGAAAAGGTAAGCTTCTCAGCAGTTGTATGCAATTGTGCACCACTTAAATTCTTATATTACTTTTCATAAAACATACAGTATTTATGTTATTTTAATATTAACAAATCTGATTTTCACATCCAGTTTATAGGTATGAGATCTCATGTATTTGTACTGGATTTGAAACTTGAAATGTAACTTGCATTGAACATTACTGGCGTATATGTTTGTATTTGAAGCTAGTAGAACAGAATGTAATAGTCACATCCTTTTGGGAAGGAATATCTGTGTATATTTACCAAGGCTCATGTGATGAAGCATATCGAATTCAGAATTGCAGGATGGGAGATTGGTTTGTATGTTCTGACTTAAACCTTTTGCCTTGCTGTAAATGGGAGACTTCACCTTCTGAAAACATGTTGTGGCATTTAAAATACATTGTACACTGCTTGTAGCAACATTGTGTGGAAGCTAAAAATTGTAACATCATTTGCATCATGAGTACTGAAGTGTTTACGTGAGTTTATGGTTGTGATGGTATTAATAAAACTGAAAAGATTGAAGAAAAGAAATATTGATTTTTGTGTTTTATGCAAATAAATTCAATTTGTGATGACTTTGTCAAAAGTGTCACATATTTGCAAATCCCTCTATGTCCTAGATCAAAAAGCAGGTGGGGTGACCAGGATTGTAGTGCAATGTAGTCAGTGGCGTATGCAGGGGCCATTGGGCCATGGCCCCCCCTCACAGATTTTTTTTTTTTTAGTTCCTAAAAATATGTAAATTTTTTAACATAAATTTTACTTCAAAAGGTAGCATATGTAGCACCAGATTGCATCTAAGGACACCTGATTTTTCAAAAATTTTCAAAGGGGAGGGGACATCCCCTTAGACCCCTCCCCCAGCCCGGGGATTCTTTTTTCTTCCTTAAAATACGTAAATATTTAAACACAAATTTTACTTCAAAAAGGTAGCATATGTGGCACCAGATTGCATGTAAGGACACCCAATTTTTCATAAATATTCAAAGTGTATGAGGGCACCCCTTCCCTTATTACCCCCACCCCCCAGCCCAGTGATTTTTTTTTTTATTCAATTTTTTTTTTTTTTTTTTTTGAAAAATGCAAGACTTCACCAGGTAGCAAAAACATACATTTCATCCATACATCTCCCATAGCTCTGGTTGCACCCCATAGTATGCACAACTTTAACTTTAAATTTCCTAAATGATTGGACATAACTACCTCACTTAGAATTGGCAGATAGACTTTTATTTGCACATGGATTATGCAGATTTGCTGTTGGTCAACCTGTCCAAATTATTGTTATGACCACCACAGCATATACAAAATGAAACTGCTTTAGGTCATCTTGGCAGCAAGAAGGTAGCAAGCTCCACAGAGCTTCTCAACTGACTACACTCTGTCCCCATACATCCATACCCTGGGTGAAGAGGAACTAGTTATCTAGTATATATTAAGTATCTTCATCACCTAGCCCCCACAGGTCTTGCAAATTTATCCATTCTGTAAGTAGCTCTTTACTTCACATTCCAGAGGGCATCAATATTTGTGACAGATGTTCTCATGTCCCTGGTCTAAAACTTGGAATAACCTGCTGTAATCATGTGAGGGACTTTGATTTTTAGGTCAAAACTTAAAATGCACCTGTTTGCAAGAATTTTCTGTTGATTATATTTCATCTGTATGTCCACTTTCCTGTTTTTGTTTTATGTACAGTGCCAATGAATGCACGGCTGAGCTTTGCCATATAGAGAACTTTGTCAAAGGCAATCATGTAAACTCAGACATTGTGTAGCTGCAAACTATGCTGACAAACATCAACATACTATGTCACATTTTAAAGGCTTTGCAAAATGTGCTCAAGGTTTAAAAGCTTTCGTTTACAATTCACGCAAATTTGATTGTATGATTAAAGTGTGTGTTCAATGTTTAGTCACCATTACCTCAGATGAATTATACCCAGAAAATCTTTTCTTTGTTCAACAGGTGACCATCACTACCCGACAAATACTGTCACATTTAAGTGGTATCAGACATTATGAAAAAACAGCTGCCAATGAGAAACATTCCGTGTCTGATCCAAAAGAAGTTTCTTCTGGCAAACACACAGATACTTCGTCCACTCCCAAGGTGGGTCCCAACAAGACAGGTGTTTCGAATAACACAAGCAGTTGTGTGCCTGTAAAAGAAACCCAAAAGATTTCTGTGAATGAGAATAAAAGTGAATCTGAAGCATCCCCCAAAAATGATAGGAGTAATGAAGTTGGAGATGCTAAATACAAGGAATTTTATTCACAAAAAAATTACAAGGAAGTTGTGGAGTCTTTGAAACAGTTTAAAGATGATCCATTGGTTCACAAGCCTGGTAAGTACATAAGAGATTATGATTGGTTGTTTATTTGTCTTTGTTGGCAGTAAAAAGTAGTAATACTGAAAGGAGTGGACATTTCATGGAAGATTGCAAAGACCAGGTATCTAAAGTATACTGAGACAGATCCAGGAATATTTTTCATTTGCCTACGTAGCAAGCTGTACAGCATATTCCTTGTTCAGTCATATCCCTACCGCCTGCCCAAGTGAACACCGAACAAATTCTTTGGATATTCATAGAAATATGTGGCCTGAGACTTGTTGAAATTTAATGAATATTCAAAACAAAACAACATCTGGTCCTGTTTAAAGGCCCTTTAAGCTCACCCCAGACAGTAACAATTCTCCCAACTAACCTAACTTCTAGCCCTGCCTCCAATTTAAACTCAAACAACTGTGTAGTACACTGTAGTAGTAGAACAGTTCCAAGGCAGGGCCTCAGTAGCCTGCACTGAGTTTCAGTGGCTTGAGGCAATGTTGAAAACAAACTGTCTGTGACTGTGAGCCGAACTAGGAACACAACTGACTGTCCAAGTCATCATTACCAACCAGAGTGGTGCTATTATTGTTTGAATGAATGCCAAAGTACAGTCACCAACTGGATTTAGAACTGTGGGGATATGTCTAAATATATTTGGGGGGATGGCATTGTTCCTTTAAATCATGCAGTAGCCTATGCCTCCCACACTGTTGGTAGTACCCACATCACATGTGGTCATGCAAGGCAGTAGTGATCAGATGTCTCAGATCACAATCTAGGCTTTCAGCTTTACAACTCATGGCTGGAGCACACACACTCAATAAAAACAATAGCATAAATAATGAGTGAGGACATGAATTAGTCATGTTATAGTAATGAAGTGTGCATCCAAAACTGGACACCGTCCTCTTCGCTTGGGCGGACAGTGTTTTGGATGCCTTAAAGAGGGGCTGAGCAAACAGATTTTGTCCCCTGGGTAAATTTTTCCTTGGCCAACCAGGATAGTCCTCCTCAGGGCTGTAGCTAGGGTCATATGTTTGGGGGTGTGTGAAGGTCCCAAATTCCGACTGGATAGATTATTTTCCAACTGAATGGTGGCGGTTAAATTGAACCATTTTTTTATGTGCCCTGCGTTTACATACGGCAGTGAGGATCCTTCCTTTGTCACTACATAAAGGTGCCGTCCTGGGGGAGGGGTCTAAGGGGAGGTGTTGAACCCTCCCCTATGAGAAATTTTTGTTAAGTTAAGGTTGCTTAGATGCAAAATGGAGCTATCTTTGGGATATTTTTAGAGCTGATCATATATGGCTAGAAAATGTCCATAATTAAATGAATTCTAATTTTTCCGACTGGTTTGATTCTTTTTCCAAATGAGTGGCAGCCCCTGTAAATTGCATTTTCGTTTTTATGGGCGTTACTTTTGTATGATACAGCAGTGGTGATCCTTCCTTTGTCACTTCATAAAGGTGCCGTCCTGGGGGTTAGGCCTAAGGGGAGGGGGTGCCCCCTCCACTTTGAGAAATTTTTGTTAAGGTAAGGTTGCTTAGATGCAAAATGGTGCTATCTTGGGATACGTTTGGAACTGATCATCAGGGTTGTTCCCGTTATGCTTTGAAAGTAACTCGTTATAGTTACAGTTAATTCCGTAAAATTGTAACTCATTACAGTTACTAGTTACAATGTTGAAAAAGTAACTAGTTACAGTTACTTTTGACTAAAAAGTAACTAGCTACATTTCAAAAGTAACTCGTTACTTCAAGGTGAATATACGGTACCTCGGTACCTGAAATGGAGGGGGGGGGGCATAATTAGATAGTAAGACGGGGGCACATGAGACGACCGACACCTCATTTGTGCCGGTTATCCTTAGGTGTTCCCCAAAGAAAGTCAATGAAGCTAGCTGATCTTCAATGGGCATTGTCGCAGAGGCTCCTAATGCTCAACATGAAGCAGCGAATCATGATACTGTGTCGGAGCTTACGCAAACTATTTGTTAGAGGAATATGGTTATAACCAAAACTTTTCCAGTTACCAAAGTACTTCTTTGAGGGTTGAAATCTTTATACTCCCATCACACAGTCGGCTAATTTAGAGAGGTTAGCGGCTATGCCGGAAAGGGGAAGAGCGTTGTTTCAGCAGTAAAGTCTTCACCCCTCAAGAGCATAAATATGGTATAATAAGAGGATGAATACATTTGTTAGCAGTAAAATTTTAAAACCTCACCGCTAAGGTTGGGCTAAGTGATATTTCCCCATAAATTTCAAGTTTCACATTGTGTCGATATAAAACAGTGCATAGAAATGGTGATACTATGCAGTTTATACATGCAGATCATGTGCACATAATTCACTTTCCCTTTACAATAGGTAAAGCTTTAAGTCGGACACTTCTCTTTCCAATTAGCTTTGTTAGGATACTTTTAACGCCATTGACCATTTCAATATTCTGCTGTTTTTTTATATTAACCGTACTATTATTCCAGTGTAAGGAGTTACGGACATTGAAAAGAATATGATATAGCCTAAATTCATACGTTTGATTCATCAAATAAAGATACCGTACATGTTAAATTAGATGCATAAATGGATGCACGGTGTTTACCAACGCTTGGCACCGTATAGATTTACTGGGCTCCAACGCAAGAGTCCGGATTCGGTTAGCTTAATGCCGGTCTCAAGAGCGTTTTTCTAGATTAGGAATTTGCCCAGGATAGAAGGTTCCGGAATCGAAATTTTTACGGAATGTGATGTAACTGGACTCGGACTCGGAGTTCATTCCAGCCGAGTTCTCAGATATGAAAGTTACATTAAAAGTGTTTAAAGTTCCATTTGTGCACAATGTACAGATCTAAGGTATTGTCACATACAATCAACTAAATTACTCAGGAGGCCAGGCTATGGAAGTGAGTACAAACGATGACTTTGTTAATTAATGGTGGACATGTACGATAGAATTAAAACATCTGTATGTGTGATATGATATACATTGGCAAAAAGACTGGTCTCGGAATTGGTGCCATTGGAATCAAAACTGGCAGAAATTTGAGGATCCTGAGTAGTACCATGCTCGGAAAGATTCGGGAATCTAGAATCGCAGTTAGCTCCGACTCGGATAGGGTGAACACGGGTCCAGCCCTAACGTCTCAAGAGGCAATGATTAAACTTTCAAAGTAAGCTGGTATTTGAATGCCCATGGGCCAACCCGTTTCTCACGGTACACTGTCTCCACTGTGTCCTCTAAAGGACAATATGAGTAAACCAAGGCCCAGCTGACTTTACTTAGAATACATAAAGTCAGCTGAGCCTTAGAGGACCGTTCAGTATTTTTCAAATAATCGCACAAATCGGTCTCATGGATAATAAGCATTGATCTGTCTAATAAGTATTTTGACATACAGATCAATTTTAAACTTATTTCAATCAGGGAGTTGCTATTTGACAACTCCCTGGTTCAATAGACAATCAAGTGGCCCGGCCTGTAAGCCTGCAGCGTGTGCATCTAATATCAACTTCTGATTCTAATCGTGAATAAAATTTGATGTCGGTGAGGGCGACGTCGATAATAGCGATGAATGATAAATAGCCTATATCGAAAATAATTTTACATTTTACTACCAAAGTGTTATCAATTTGAAAATTTTCTGTTATTCTGTTATTAGCTCAAAGAAAATGCAATTTGTGGTCATTTTGACTATTTGTAACGGGAAAGTAACGGGACCCAAATGTAACGCCGTTACAGTTACTTTTACACAGAATTGTAACTAGTTACTTGCTCCGTTACTGAAATGCAAATGTAACTCGTTACAGGGTTCCGTTACACAAAATGTAACTCGTTACAGTAACGGCGTTACTTGTAACTCGTTACTTCCCAACCCTGCTGATCATATATGGCTGGAAAATGTCCATAATTTAGTGAATACTAAGATTTGGTGAAAGTGGAAAGTATGTTGTCTATGAGAATAAGTTGTCAACAAACCTCCTGAAGCCCCCCCCCCCCCCATCTTTTGACTACTTTAATGCCTTCTATTCTGGCATCTATTGCTGGCATATACCTGTATAGGCCTCCTGGAAGCTCTGGATCAATTATATGAAATGGGGCAATGACTGGCATCTAAATAATAATATAGAGTAGGACGCCAAGCACTTTGCATCTATCGTATTTTTACCAATTTTGAACGAAAATCCAGACGAACAATGGGGAATGGGCGGGAGGGAGAGTATAGGTGCAGAAAAATGATACTAGACCTCCCAGACAGGTATAGCAAAAAGGGTTTAGGACTTACAGGCGCATTTTCAAAATGTACACCTATAGTTTATGCTATAAAAGTTCACTGGTACGTTGTGCTAATAATGTTCATAAGTGATACAACGTGGATTGTGAGGATTGCGCGCGAAGCGCGCTGAAATTTGGGGGTATACTTCAATGCCAAAACGAAAGACCTGCACGCAGGCTCAGCCAGGGGTGGTGTTTTGATTTGCCGACATGGGGGGAAGCGCCCTGACTGGGGGCCAGCTACTCTAAGTCCCGACAGATGCAATGGGTTGCGGAACTCAAAATATAAGGCGCGCGAAGCGCGCCGAAATATTTGGGGTTATATTGAATTTTCATTAAGGAAAGTTGAAAAAGTTTGGGCTTTTATTGAAGAATCTGGACAAAACCAAGAAGTTTGTTCGGGTGACTGCATGGTCGTCGTCGGGGATTACATTCTTTATCTTACCCATTAAGGATCTCCTACGAAACTGAAAGATCTATTTCTTACAAAATATGTTTGCCACGATGGTGAGGCTGAAGAAAGAATCTTCTAAAAGTTAGGATAAAGAGCAAAGAACTTCTGAATGATGCATGCATTTTCGTGTTTCTCTAGAATCACGCCTACACGAAAGAACAACATTTGTGGAAACGTTGAAATCCAATATGTTTGAAATGGGGGCGTTACCACGAGATTATTTAGTGAAAGAATTCATTATGGAAATAGCACACTGTGCTGGACTTATGTGAATGAATTTTTTGCAAGTCTGAAAGAGTTTTCTCATTTTTAGTTGCAGTGCCTGCCATGCCGGCACCAGCAACTAATGTCACCGCCACAAAACTGCGAATCTTGGCTCTTCGAAGGATCTCTTCTTAGATGGTTGGTTTTATCAAAATACGGTGTAGTTCATGTTGAAGAGATGGTTGTTTTGTTGGCCCCTGCTAAGTTTGGTGATCTCATGACCTTTCTAAGGGAGTATTATGGGAACATTTTTTCACTTAAAAGGTGTGGGGGGTGTCTATTTTAAAAATTCTTTCAGAGTATGGACTCTGGCCATGCTGTGCCTAATGTGGATGCATTTCCAAATAGCACCATCATATCAAATAAGCTGAACTTCTGTGAAATTTCACGTTACTTTTCTGGTTCGCAACAACTCACGATCACCATCTCTGTATGTGCAGGACTCACTTCATCCTTGTTGAAATACCAGTTTCTGCTAGAGGACACATTAATTTATCTAAGAAAGGGCCAGGTTGTCCTGTCTTTTAAGACCACATGTTTTCAAGCAAGACTGTCCATCTCATCATGTCCCTGACCCCCCTCTCTCAGCCCTGTTCAAGTTCTAAGCTATACCCCACTGTGGCTAACATCATGGCACTGCAACTAGTCTAGACTTGTCTTTTTGATTCCTTGCCAAAGGCAGAAGGAATCTATGCGATGGTGATGTCGTGTGTGTGTGTGTATGTGTGTGTGTATGTATGTATGTATGTATGTGTGTGTGTGTGTGACGCTTTGCTTGTAAACACGATATCTCAAGAAGGGTAACTATGACTGAGCTCATACTTGGTGTGTGGGTTGGTCATATCGTGTAGATGATCCCTATTGTTTTTGATGGAGGTCAAAGGTCATTTGGGGTCACAGGAGGTCAAAAGGTCAAAACCTTGTAAACGCGATATCTCAAGATGGGTAAATCCGAGGGATCTCATACTTGGCAGGTAGGTTGCCCATATTAAGTAGATGATCCCTATTCTTTTTGGTGGAGGTCAAAGGTCATTTGGGGTCACCAGAGGTCAAATAGTAAATACCCTGGAAATTGCTTGTAAACACGGTATCTCCAGAAGGATAAATGTGAGGGATCTCATACTTACCATGTATATTGCCCATATTGAGTAGATGATCCCTATTGTTTTTGGTGGAGGTCAAAGGTCATTTGGGGTCACCAGTGGTCAAAAGGTCAAAACCTTGTAAACACTATATCTCAAGAAGGGTAACTTTGAGGGATCTCATACTTAGCATGTGGATTACCCATATTAAGTAAATGATTTCTATTATTTTTGGTGGAGGTCAAAGGTCATCTGGGGTCATCAGAGGTCAAAAGGTCCAAACCTTGTAAACATGATATCTCAAGAAGGGTAACTGTGAGGGATCTCATACTTAGCATGTGGATTGTCTATATTGTGTAGATGATCCCTATTGTTTTTGGTGGAGGTCAAAGGTCATTTGGGGTCATCAGAGGTCAAAACATTAAAACTTTGTAAACATGATATCTCAAGAAGGGTAACTGTGAGGGATCTCATACTTACCATGTATATTGCCCATATTGAGTAGATGATCCCTATTGTTTTTGGTGGAGGTCAAAGGTCATTTGGGGTCACCAGTGGTCAAAAGGTCAAAACATTGTAAACACTATTTCTCAAGGAGGATAACTGTGATGGATCTCATACTTAGCATTTGGATTGCCCATATTTAGAAGATAATTCCTATTATTTTTGGTGGAGGTCAAAGGTCATTTGGGGTCATCAGAGGTCAAAACATCAAAACCTTGTAAACACGATATCTCCAGAAGGATAAGTGTGAGGGATCTCATACTTACCATGTGGACTGTCTGTATTGAGTAGATGATCCCTATTGTTTTTGGTGGAAGTCAAAGGTCATTTGGGATCCCTGGTGGTCAAAAGATCAAAACCTTGTAAACATGATATCTCAAGAAGGGTAACTGTGATGGATCTCATATTTAGCATGTGGATTGCCCATATTGAGTAGATAATCTCTGTTGTTTTTGGATGGAGGTCAAAGGTCATTTGGGGTCATCAGAAGTTTAAAACATCAAAACCTTGCAAACATGATATCTCCAGAAGGATAAGTGTGAGGGATCTCATACTCACCATGTGGATTGTATCATATTGAGTAGATGATCCCCATTGTTTTTGGTGGGGGCCAAAGGTCATTTGGGGTCACTAGTGGTCAAAAGGTCAAAACCTTATAAATACTATATGTCAAGAAGGGTAACTGTAAGGGATCTCATAGTTAGCATGTGGATTGCCCATATTGAGTAGATGATCCCTATTATTTTTGGTGGAGGTCAAAGGTCATGTAGGGTCACCACAGGTCAAAAGGTCAAAACATTGTTAACATGATATCTCAAGAAGGGTAACTGTTAGGGATCTCATACTTAGCTTGTGTATTGCCCATATTGATTAGATCATCTCTATAATTTTTGGTGCAGGTCAAAGGTCAATTTGGGTCTCCAGAGGCCAAAAGGTCAAAACCTTGTAAACACGATAACTCAAGAAGGATAACTGTGAGGGATCTCACCCTTGACATGTGGATGATCCCTACTATTTTTCGTGCAGGTCGAAGGTTATTTAAGGTCACAAAAGGTCAAGAGCTAGTAAACATATTTGAAGGAGGATAACTATGAGGGATCACATACTTGGCCTGTGGATTGTTAATATTTAGCATGTAGGTCATTTTGGGTCGCAAGATTTCAAAAACGTTTGACCGTATTAACATGATATCTCAAGTAGGATAACTGTGAGGGATCTCATGCTTGTCATGTGGGTGATTCATGTTTGTTACAATATATCAGTATGGCAAGGAATCACTAAGCCTTTTGGCTTTCTGGTTATTGTATTAGAGTTAACCTTAAAGAAACATTTTAAGTAAGTTTTCCTTTCCTTTTGGATTATAGTTCATTCAAACAAATAACGAAATTCTTTCAGCAATTTCTCATTACTACAACATCACTACCATTTTGTAAAGGTTATTAGCAAGTGACAGACGGTGACATGACAAAAGTAACGTGATCATTTGAGAAGTGTTTCTGGATCAAATTAAATTACATGTTGAGTGTCTTGTTGTGATGAGTGTGATGGCGGTATTAGATGATCTATAATCTGGTGGCTTGAAATTACCTTCTAATTTGTTTCATTGCAGGCACAAAGTTTCTTTATTCCACCCATGCCTGGACAGTAGTGAGTGCAGTGGTAGAGGCAGCTGCTGGGAAACCATTTCTTAAAGTTATGCAAGACATGTTCAATGATTTGGATTTAGAGTGTACCCTAGCTGACACCCACAAACCATTAATAGCAGACAGAGCAAGGTGAGTAAAGGGTAGTGCTTGGAGTTCAATTAGTCATAACTTTGTAATTGTAATTATGTACAAAGCATGTACAGTATCATAACGAGCCTCATGCACTATTGTGATACAAAGTTTAGTAGTAGTAGAGGCATCTTTTCACTACAGAGTTACAGCATAAAAATGGGAAACTTTTAATTGGTTCCTTTATATTGTTAGCAGTTTATTGCTGCTTAACATTAGGATGATTAACTGGAACTGACCACTTGTAATCATGATTTTAATCAGTGTCCAAAATGCCTTCCAATTTTCATGTTTTTTGAACAAAAAAAAAATTGCCATCATAAATCGCATATCGGGTTATACTCAAATGCAATAGATAGACAGTCGCCCCAAAATTGCCTTGAAAAATCAGGTAACTCTTGCAAACTGTCTCTTATTTGCCTTGCAAGTACCTCTGAAGATGTTTTTAACATAACTATTGCAAACAAAAGGTAAAGAAAGGAATTATTCTCCATGGATTTAACAATTCAGTTACAAAAATATTGTCACATGATCAAAACAAGCCATTCATGAATAGGGTAACAGGGTATACTAATTCTGATTGAGGTGACTGCAATTTCCCTGTAAACAATTTTGAGCAATAGTGGCTCATGTACAACATATTATTGCCAAGATTGTATAAGGTTGATTTTCTTAATTTTTCAATATTTTTTATCCCTGTCATTTTCAATTCAGGAGCTCTGTTTGCGGTTACTGTGTTAAGTTTGCATTCTACCCCTACTTGTGGTATGCTGATTTCCAGTCTGTTACTTGACAACTATTCCTAAAACTGGTGTAAAAGTTCATGTGACCATGCACATAGCCACGGGGGCAGGGGGGCACCCCAAAATTTGTCAATAAAGGTCTTGCACTAAAGGGGAAAAAATTTATTACTAGACCAGCATTTTGGAATACAAATATAAGAAGAAAAAATAGAAAATCTCGCACCATTTTGCATCTTGAGTCCCTTGAAATAGGCAAAAATTTTCAAAGGGCCAGGGGGACACTTCCTCCCCTTAGATCCCTCCCCCAGGCCAGCAAAACCCCAACATCGATGTGTCCCCCCCCCCCAACAAAAAAAATTGGGTTGTTCTGGCTACGGTCATGTGACTTCAGCATGTTTATGATGGTCACCTAAAAAAAAAGCACCTTTGTGCAGCCAATTTCAAGGCCAATTGTTATTTCCTCAAATTTTAAAAGGAAAGTCATTCATTTGTTTGCACAAGTACTGTTCAATTAAATGTCGCTACATATCAAAATGAATGTGTGTGCATCTCTGACACTGTCTTTACTTCTGTTTTCATGAAGGTTGTACCATAGAGACAGAAAAAAGCAGAAGTTAGAAAATGCTGCTTATGTTGATCTTTCTAATAAGTGGGCTGGAGGTGGCTTTCTCTCTACTGTTTCTGATTTGATCAAATTTGCTGATGCTATGCTCTACAGTTACCAGTGCTCATCTACTTCAGGTAAGGGAAGAGACAGGTTAGAAACTAGCACTCTCAGCTGTAGGATTTGTAAGTTACATGTTAAAAGCCATCATTGTCGGTTGGAAATGAACCTCATTCAGTAATAGGCCTTAAAATTGTTTTTGTAAGTACAATGATGTAATCAGAGCAACCTCATAGTTACATCTGGAGCTGTGTGGGTCTATTAATTTATAAAGTATATAATTGAAATAACTCAACATGCATGGCTATTATTGAATCAGATTTTGTGTAGTTTGGATGGTCTTCAGTTACTGAACATTATTATCAATTCCATGATTTACAAGAAGGAAATTTTCAACATTTATAATGCCCAGGAAAGCATATAAAGAAGTTCTGCAATTGTCCAAAAGATTTTTGCCTTCCAATTTGAAAAAAGTAGTTAAAATTCCTTCACCCCTGAAGGGAAGTAATTCTGTTAATAGCCTGCTCATCCAGTCAGCTTATTTTTGGGAGGATTAAGTTGTATTGTTTGTCAATCTGAAATGTAACTGGTATTAGTTTTGGTTAGAATAAGGAAGGTATTATGGCAGAAAAACATCAGCTTAGTGTATGGTGTATGTGTGGTTCTAGTATGTCTTTAAAGGGACTGTTGCAACACAACCATACATATTAAGGAACCTCCTTATATCTCTATTAATTATTGTTGACTGCACATTGATTGACATAAATTCAAACAAAAGTCACTCAGATTTGTCATAATGACTTTTGCAGATCAATGAAGTACCCAATGCATAGCAGACAACTCACACACAGTAGTGTGTGGATATGGGCATGAGCAATATAAAATATAAACTTGGTAGAGGCTAATGAAGCTTCTACTGGAAGGCATGCACTAGACAGATATTTTTTTTTCTTTTTTGATTTTGATTTTGTTTGTTTAAGCAGGGACTAGAAGTAAACTTGTAGAAAGAATTTTTTGTATCGGGTGAGATTTCGTGTCCTTCAAAGGTTTGTCTTTCGCTACCTTTCTTATTTAAAGGCCAGCTTCCAGGATATTTGAAACAGGACACAGTTCATCAGATGTGGACTCCAGTAGAACTAGCTTACCACAAAGCTGAGAATGGATGTTATGGCATGGGATGGAAAATAATTCAACGACCCAAGGAACATGGATATTGTCGACCCTCCAAATTTATCATTTCCCATTCTGGAGGTGCTGTTGGTGCAAGCAGTGTTCTGTTGATAGCATCTGACACTGTGGAAAGTTTACCTGATAAGGATATCATACCACCCCAAGGTGTTTCTGTTGCAATAGTTGTCAACCTTGATGGTGTATCACTGCACAAAACAGCTGAAAGGATTGCAGTACTTTTTAAAGAAGTCTCTTGATGACAATTTTCTTAGATTTGATGTCTTCACCTTGGTTTAAAGCTTACAATAAAACATACTTCAAAAAATTGAGATTTTTTTTTTCAGATTTGGGGGTGGGCAAGTGATCTGTGTGGAAGAGGAAATGGTGAGCATTGGTGTTCAGTGTTCTGTGGACCATAATTGGCAATGCAATACATAAGGCAGATCAATTACTGTGAAGGACTTTTAAGGGCAAATGGCAAATTGGAGTGAGGAGAAAACCCTGGCTCACTGTGGTTTTGTCACTGTTTGTTCCTATTTGCTGCAAGGTGCATTTTGGAAATCATCTTATGACCGATGTTAGATTGTAAAGCCACTAATGTAATTGCAAAATCTTTTGCAACTGACTCTGTGGATCACCCTCATGGGAAAGAAATATTATGTAGAAAAAATTATTTTAATAAATCATTTTAAAAATAAATTATGATCAAAACTGGTTCCATGATGTTTTTCTCTTATTTGTGTAGTAAGTAGTGTGAAGCTTTCTACAGTTTGTAAGTTTGAAGAGACAATTCAAACTTCATCTGGTTGACCACTAATGTGAGATGTGCATAAATTAGATGTCAAAGGTAATTTCATCTGTAATTCAAGTGGTACTGTAGTTGAAACAGTATTCCTTGTGTAGACATATCATAGAATTACCATGGAGCTCAGATGATATCCAGAATGTTTTAAGACAAAAACCTTCAAACCAACTTTTAAAGGTCAAATCATCTCACAATAAGATCTCAAACTGATCAGTCTTTGACCTAATGGAATCTAGTGTTCACATAATGCTACATGAGAAAACAATTTGGGAGGGGTGGGGCAAAATGCTAGCCCTATCTGTATTTCTGAGGTTCAGTTTGGTAATACTGAGTTCTCTAAAGTCAACTTAAATACTAGTTAGAGGATATTCTCACAATGAAATTTTGTGTTGTGTTTAACAAACTTGGTTTCATCTTTCAAGTACCGTCAAGATTTTGTATAGATTACTTTTCAAAAGTGCTAGAACTCAAATGAGTCCACTGGGCTCCTCTCCATTGTACATCAGCTAGCCTGAATCAACTTGCAAGGAGTACAAAAACCCCAGGTTACCTGTTATTTTAACCCCAGCTAACACATACCATGAAAAAAATATCAACAGCAAAACTTAATTTCATTGTGTCATATGCTTTATTCAAGCTAGACATTTAGCTCTTCATTTGCAAGAACTCAAAAATATAAAATTTATATTTAATACCTGATTATTACATTTAAAGAGAAGAAGGATCAATTTTCCACATTGCTTGAACAAGTGGAAACAAAATACAATGAATTGTACAGTATATCCCTTGTAGCCACAAAGGGAGAAATAAAATACCGTGAGTTGATATCTTGTCCAATCATTACCATGTTAATTGCAGCAAAAGAATGCTTTTTCATTGCATTATAAATATTTTAAACCTAAATTCTTCCAAAAGGAAAACTTACAAGGAGGAGCAACATAGAACGATGTAAATCTCACTTGGTCGACTATACACAGGTGAATGATAGCCTTCATCAGACATTCGAAAAGTTACAACTTGTAACAGTATCAATTTACAAGGAGGATTGATATTTGCTACTTTTTTCAAGACTGAAGACTGCCAGTGTTAATGAACTGAGGAATCAGTGATGTTTCAACAATGAAGAGGTAATCAATCATCGAATTTTGAGATATGAAAAATCACTCTCCCTCATACTTAAATACTCATAAGTATCAATACTTATTTTGGGAATGTCCTTATGGACATAGTGCAGGATCCTTCCAAGTAAGTTTCTTTTTTTTTTTTTGCCATCTCTGCAAATTTGTACTCATTTACAAATATATTAAGAAAAACTTGTGGCATAGATGGATCACACATACAGCCACTTACAAATAAAGTGAAACAGTCACTGCAGGTATCATGAGGTACTTCAACAATGTAACATTTTGTTCAAATAACAAATTTACTGTTTTTTCCATTGAAAACATTTTGAGGACTTACAGTATACTTCTCACCATAAGCAGATCTCGTAATGCTAGAGTTCTGAAATGTTCAAATCCCAAAAAACACTCGCCCAGCTTACTGGCTACTAAAAACCTATGAAACAGTCGCCAGCTCAGCCAAAGCTGACATTAGCCACAGTAACTCTGTATCTCATACTGCATCATCAGTTCATCATGGTAATGCAAAAAAAAATTCACTGTTGACATGATGGCTCATGGGAGATGAAATGATTCAACTGAAAGTCTGAAATCATATCAGTACTCACTGTTGAGGTTTTAGTGCTGAGAATTGAGTCTCTAATAATTATTTTCAGGCAACCAAAAGTACAAAACATTACTCGCCATCGGCCACTGAATCAAATTCAGTGGTCACACAGACTGACAAAATGGTCGCATTGTACAGCCCTGCTCTAATGCCAAGCACAGAATACATTCAAGGTAGACAAATGTTTTCAATCTATGAAAGCGTAGGAAATGAATGCCCACAGTAATAAAAATCAACTCAAAGAATGTTGGTATGAACATGGTAAAGATGGCAACAAATACATTCTTCTTCCAAAACAACAAATCCTTAAAACTGAAAATTACACCTCAGTATTAGATACAACTGAACCATTCTTTTCAAAATGAACCAACAATCTTGTATGCTTTCCCAGTACACTCACACAGAGGCATACAGTTCCCTGCTCTAGGGTGCACACTATTACCACTATCACACAACAGATGCTTTCTTTTTCATCGTAAAATTAAATAGATCTAATTTCCCTTTTTCCATTTTAGTAATATTTACCTTGATGTCCACTACAAGTAAACCATGGCTGAGTTATCATTACAATGTTAGTCTGATAGTTAAGCCATGTACTGTGAAAGTGAGACTTGAAATCCCTGATAATTATATGCTCTCTTTTATCAACTTAAAATCCATAGTATTTCAGCTTTCAAGCATGCGCCTAATCATGTAATTCAGAATTCCTCCATTGCGGAAATAAGTCAACTCAACATCTGTATCAAACCGCAAGATGGCCTCAAATGTCTTCCCACCGTCCACCTGGAAAGGAGAAAAATTTTTTATGAAGTAAGATGAAAAGTTACACTATAATCACACTTATTAATACTAGTTGATTTTTGTAAACAGCAATCAAGGACTTTTCAAGATGGCAGGTACCAGAACAAGTGCCAACCATGCCTCAGCCTCCCCGCCCCCTTGCACCCCCCAAACCATCCTCTCCATTTAATGTTCTTCTAGAGAGTTCTCATGTCCAGTCTCCCTTCTGATGAATATCCATAGATAATGCTCTGAGTACGGTTATCAAACATGGGTCCCAACCCTTCCAGTAGAGAATGTAATTCACACAGAGTAAAAACCAGTAATACACAAATAATTGCAAATATGAAACCATGAAACAATTCTTTCTTTACCATCACCTACTTATTGCGAGACTTCAGTTTGAAGAATACCAGGAGTGGGGAAACTCCAGCTTGCAAAACCATTTTATCTGGCCCAAGAGACAGTTCAAAAACACAATTTCTTAAAGTTGTAGAATAATTAGACCTATTTTGAATCCATCATTTAAACTGCTTTCCATTTGCTGAATAATTTAACTTACATCAGGTCATAATACCTTACATCATAGTGTAATACCCTACATTATGGTGTCATACCCGACATCATGGTGTAATACCCGACATCATGGTGTAATACCCGACATCATACTACTACAAGGGAGCGCATCATACACTTGGCGCATTGTAGTGTACACCAAGACCTGAATGGAATGTACAAACCTTGTTTGGTCCAAGAACAATTTTGTCAACATCAACATGGCCCATGATAGGAATAATGTTCCCATCTCCGATGTATACAAACATATTCAAATAAGAAATATTACTTTTGCCCCTCCCCAAACATCAACTCACCTTTAAAGTCCCATTAACGGAGGGAACCACATACAAAAGCTGTAATATTGTGAGCAGAACTAACCTGAACAGTCACCCGCTGGCCAGCTTGGAGGTCTTCTGGTAAGTCTATGCTGTACAACTCTTTCCCTGTGAGTTCAAGTGATTCTGCCCCTTCTCCTGGAAGGAACTGAAGGGGTATGATACCCATACCCACAAGGTTGCTCCTGTGAATTCTCTCATAACTCTCTGCAATCACAAGCTTGATCCCCTGGGTAAAAAGAAAAAGAGCTTAAAATTATATACATTTTTTCCTGTACATAATGGTTTCTGTTCTAAAGAAATGAACCTACTACACAAAGAAATATGACCTCAATAGCCAAAATGATTATTTCATCCCTAAGAACTGTCTTCATAGTGATATGGATGGTCACTAAGATAAGGCAGAGCTCTGGCTGACAGACAATTCTTTAATTGATACAAACAGTAGTCTCACAAAGACAGTATTCTCAACAAAGGTGTTACTCCCTCCAGTAAAGGCAGCAATTCCACAGACAGGGGTAGTACTCCAACTTTTGGAGGTATTAATTCCACTGACATAAGTATTCCACTCAACTCAAATTGTGCTCTATGTAGTAACCTATTAAATTTCAGAATAGCAGTTACAACTGGATAAAAAACCAACAGCATACCTGCATCCAAGGTCCCTTGGCAGCCCAGTCCCTAGATGAGCCTGAGCCATAATCTTTGCCAGCTATGATGATCAATGGAGTGCCTTCCTGCCTGTACCTCTCTGCAGCATCAAACACATCCATTGTGTCACTGGAAGGAATGTGGACAGTCTTTGGTGCAGCTTTCCCAATAAACTTGTTTAAAAGACGA
This sequence comes from Holothuria leucospilota, assembly GCA_029531755.1. Lineage (NCBI taxonomy): Eukaryota > Metazoa > Echinodermata > Holothuroidea > Aspidochirotida > Holothuriidae > Holothuria > Holothuria leucospilota. The sequence goes on along the minus strand of CM055969.1, from coordinate 40,455,681 downwards.
ATATTTGCAAAGGTGCCTCTGGCCATAATTGCATCATTGCCCCTTCTGCTACCATACGAGTTGAATTCTCGAGGCACAAGGCCTCGGGAAGAGAGGTAGCGAGCTGCGGGACTGTTTCTAGCGATGCTGCCAGCAGGAGAGATATGGTCAGTTGTGACAGAGTCACCCAAGAAGAGGAGAGGGCGGGCACTGGTAACACCCTTCACAGGAGGAAGGTCCCTTTCCTGTGAGATGGAAGAGTTAAAAAGTGATGCAGTAATCAAATGCAATGTTTTGCAAATTGCTAAAAGGAAATTCAGGCCTTGATCTAACCCTTAAGGTAGTTACTTTACAATGCTAAGTCACCAAAAATGTGGGAGAAGCAACTTGGCTTACTGATTACAACATCACAACATTGCAACTTAAAATTTGGAATCTTTGCAAGCTTTCATTCTTTTTTTTATTTTAGAATATCATTTCAGATAGAAAAACCTTACATTAGTTTTGGAAGCAAACCTCACACTATAACGATCAGACATGAAATCAAACTGAAAACCTGATTATTCAAACTTCACTGTTTCAACTGCCACCACCCTAATCCACTAGGCCACAGCATCAATTAAGGGGATTCACAATGTTTCATCCATTTCTGACAAAGTTATTGTCAACATAATGTGACTATAAGTCATAGCATGATAAGAAGTCACAGTGATTTTAATACTAACCATTTTTTCAAAGAATGGAGGAGATTTGATGTAGGTAGACTTCTCATCCCAAGGGTAAAGCTTTGAGTCAGGTGCCTCTAACTTGTTCCACCGTTCGTTCCCTTCCTGTGGTTAGGAAACACAAATGTAGATTACTGTCCCTGTCAACTCAAAAAATCATGGGAAATAAGCAGTGTTGTAAAGAGTCACGACTCAAGTCACTTCTTCTCAAAATGACAGAGACTCGAGAGAATTCAGGAATAATTTCCCCATTGAAATAGTACAGTGACTCGAGTCCATGACTCGACTCGAGTCACTTAAAAGTTTGACAATTGGTGACTCGAGTCACGAACCTAGTGACTCGATTACAACTCTGGAAATAGGGTCCTTATTACAGTTAGTTAGTTAGATGAGGTTTAACGGCCCAGTTTCCAACCAACTGGTTCAAGTCAAGCCGGCCACGGCCTTTTTATGACAAGCAAAATGATGTGTTATAATTCTCATTGATACACATGCCCTTCGCAAGTTTTGCACAGATCACCAAAGCAGCAAGTTTACTAGGGTATCAGCATTTGGCCAGGACTTATTCTAAAACATCAGATATATCCTTCTAAGCTTCTCTTTGTTCCCACACAAGTATTGTTCACACTTCAGAGAACAAATGATGCATACTGAAGGCAAACTAAGAAGTTAGATTGCATGATTTCTTTTCAACAAATAAATTATTGTCAATATTGTTTTTTTCAACATGTACATAACTTGTAAAGTGGTGGGGGGTGGGGGAGAAGGAGGGTACTTTTAAGTTTGGGTTAACTGCATTTTCTGTATAGGAAGTGATATATTAATCCACAAGGTCTCAAAAGCACATATACGATGGAGAAAAGCAAACCAACACAAACCTCAATCTTGGCATAAACTTCTTTGAACATTGCTGGGATCACATACTGACGTTCTACTTCCTGAATTTCTTCTCGTGTTGGCCAAATGTCACGGAGAAAGACGTCTTTCCCTTCAGGACTTTGACCTTAATAGAAAAACATGTTATTCAATTAAATGAAGGGAAAAGTCTCAACAAAATGCTTTAGCTTCCAATGAGGCTACTTCAACTGGCATCATAACAAAGTGTCAACATGGAAGGCATTAATTTTTAACTTCAAACCTTCCAACTATTCAAGGTATGTTTACAAACATTCATGAGTGACCATAACAGATGGTTGTCAAATCTAGTGGTATATTAAGTAGTCATGCACTCCAGGTTCCTGCACCTTGTGGACAATACATTCCATGCCTTTTCAATGACAATCTCTTGACCAAACTTACAGAATTTCATCACGAGTCTACTAGGGCATCAGCATTCAGCTAGGACTTATTCTAAAACATCAGATAAATCCTTAAAAGCTCTTCATTTCCTCACAACTATTGTTTACGTTTCAGAGCATCAATGATTCATATTAGAGGCGAACCTAACAAAATCCCATGACTTTTCCAGAAATGGAAAATGAAAACAACAAACTTGCATAATTTTCCAGGTTGCAGACACCTTGTGCATTGCTTTAACTATAACTATAACCAGACTTGCTGTATGTTCTCACAATGTTGCACACATCCCTGAAATTGTCCTCTAACACTGATTTGAACACTTTCTCACAGATTTTGGAATTATTGCCTTGGTTCTAATTCAAAAGTTTGTTCTAATACGCATAGAAAGAATGTGCACTCTTACTTAAACTAACGACCAAATACACTACCTTTGTGGCCATACTCATTGTACTGTACTATACTACAAGTCTGTTATCAGCCCTCAAGCCTCACCTATAGGTTCTGTTTCAAAATCAATTGAAACTGTTCCAGCGATTGCATAGGCAATAACAAGAGGGGGTGATGCAAGATAATTGGCTCTGGTTAGCGGGTGAATCCTGCCCTCAAAGTTACGATTACCAGATAAGACTCCACAGACCACAAGGTCTCCCTTCTCAATAGTTTCTGCAACACTATCATCCAGGGGACCACTGTTTCCAATGCATGTCATGCATCCATAGCCTACAATGTAAAACCTGTGGTGAAAAGGACAGAAGATGAAGTACAGAGAGTCTCAACTACAAGACTGAATTTCCAAGTTAACTTTGAGTTAGAGTTAGATGAAGTTTTACGGCTCAGTTTCTAACCAATTGGTTTATGTCAGGCCAGCCATGGCCTTTTTTTCCAGTTGTGGCTCACTGGCTTGTTTTCCCTACTCCGTTGCTTATGCTGAGCACCAAGCACAATGGCAGTAGGTTCCATTTTTAAAGTTAAATTTGAACAAATGTGCCATACTTAATAGTTTTCATATTAAGTAACACCTAATGTTGCCTATGGCACCATTACTACACTGATCCCATTCCAATACCTAGGAGCATGGTATAATCCTAGGAAGGGAATCCTTTCCTTGAACCAGCCCCTATTAACCAAAAGTTGGTATTTGCTTTCTGCCTCTTGATGCTCCAGGACCCAGCAGCTCATGTTTCTCATAATCTGCATTTCCAAAGAGGATGGTTATGTTAGGTGGGGTAAGCTCACAAAAGGGAGCCACAAAGGAAGTGTCCTGGGCACTTAGGCAGAACCACTACCATATAAATACATGAGACAGGTTATTAAGTAAGGTTATACTGGTACTATGGTGGACTTGATGAAGGCAGTGGCATTTGAAGAAATGAAACTTAGTATCCAAGAGGTTAAAAACACAATCCTGAGACAGGGTAAGGGGACTTGATTCATCCAAGAGCATCTATGGCTGTTGCTTTCCCAATATGAACTGAACTGTAGTCAGCTTTGCTCATAACTTTTGAGTTGGTACCCCACCTGATGTGAAGTGATTTAAAGCTATAGGTCTCTCCATACTTGTGACCCCTCTGTGTCTATAATGACTGTCTTTCAAGGCCAGAATTCAAGGCCCATATTAAGTTAAGAGGAGCATTAACAACCTACCCTAACTTTTCCAGGTAGGGGATTACCCCACTGTCTTGCAGATAGTATGTGACCACTCCACTTCCAGGACTAAGACTGGTCTTGATGTAAGGCTTGACACTAAGACCAGCTTCAACAGCTTTCTTTGCAAGGATACCTGTACAAAGAAACAAATATTACAAACTCAGCAGGATCAACACTTCTAACGAGATGCTAAGTTCAGAGGTATGTGTCCAGGTCCAGGATTTCTTGAGTGTCTGGCACACTGAACCACATCCTGTGGGAGGGATCTAAGGAGACAGAATGTATTAAAAGTTTAACCTGTGCGACATGGAAATACAGCCCCAAGCAGTATTTTCAATTTTTTGTTAAGGCTGCATGAAAGTTTTTAGTGCCTGGCAACAGATCCAGCTACCAGATAAGGTAGTGAAGAGGGTCAAGATAGCAGGGGGGCCAAAAATTTTCAGATGGCAAGACATACTAAAATGCATTAAGGTAATGGTAATTTTTGATCACCATTTAGGAGGGCTTTGCCCTCCCCCGACCCCCTTGGCTACGGCAGGCTTGCCTAGCAGGTTGTTTGGTGCCAGCAAATTTAAGCATATTCCTGAAATCATTTCTTTCTGAATGGACAACACACTTATAATACAAAGTACCTAAAGAATCCACACAGCTTGTAAGCTGCAGCCCAAAATTTTCTTCATGAATAATTTGCTACCTTCTTCACAGTCAAACAGGTTAAATACATGTAACAGAACTCCAATTCCTGCAAATGGTTAAATTTATTTCACTGTCACAGATTATACATATTTCAATGATCTTACATGAGTATCATCTGCCCTTTCAGTGAATCATGCAAGGCTGACTTCTACACACACACATCCCCTCCCCCTTCTTCCCCCACCACCAGTTTAAGGTGCACAGACACTATCATGATCAACACAGGAATGTAAAATGTAGTCTAACACATACAAAAACAATATAGTCACACCATGAAAAGCAGTCTGGAAGTTGCACCTGACTAGTACAGAATATGTAGCCATAATTTATGTACAGGGGTTGTAATAACAGGAGATTGGGAGTCTGATGCTCTTCCAACTAGCTCAGACAAGCAGATGTAAAATAGAGAGGAGGCTAGTTGGTTCCTTAAACATTCCACTCTAACAGCCATGACCATAAAAACTGTGTGCACCTGGTGAGTTGTTGATAATAAAATCAAGTTTGTTGTGAGATAAAGTACTTTTGAGGGAAAAAATGCATAGAAACAGTATGTGGGTGTGACTTTGGAGTGTAACATGCTCAGAAATTGAGCCTCTGTAATGCAGTTCTATGGGAAGCATTTCTGGACACTAGTTTTCTCATCATCTAGTCCCCAGATTCTGTGAGCTAGGTACCTGGTTGGCTAACAATAAAGCTTATTTCATACCTTGATATCTTATAATATATAAAAGCACCAAGTGTAGTTTTTAATATAAATGACGTCTTTACCTGCACCAAGCATAACTGAAGGATTACTGGTATTGGTACAGCTTGTGATGGCAGCAATCACCACATCACCATGTGTCATGGTGTATTCCTGATTGTCATAAACAAATGGTACTTTTGTGCTTTGCTTGTCTTTTGGTATATGAAATCCCTTGAAACCGACTTTATTATCCAAACAGTTCTGAAAGTCCTGTTTCATGTCGCTGACCATTACTTTGTCATGTGGACGCTTTGGTCCACTTACACATGACTTCACTGTGCTTAGGTCCAGCTCTACAATCTGAAATAAGGACAGCGAAACAAAATATTCAAAGCAAAGGTCACGTGATGCTCATTAGAAACCCCATTTCACTGTAACTAGCCTGCTGGAAAGTGTCACTTTCAATTGTAGACTCACCATCTCTACTGATTCTAAAATAGTCAATCCACAAACCCTTCTGTGATAGTTTTCAAAGGCATCTAGCATCAGGAGCCAATGAAGTGGAAATCTTTCTAGCTGCTTTCAGATTTGGACTAGACCAAGTAAGAGGGATAACACATTCCAGATGTTTATAAGGGTACCCTAAAAATGTGGATGTAGATCTGTATTCAATGTTTATCTTCAAACACACCATACATCAATTAAATGTTCAATGTCTGTGGAACAGACTAGTTCAGCAGTTTCCAGGTGGGAGATTATGCACTTTAAATCCAGAACCACTTTCTGTATGAAACTTAGACATCTGACTTTCTCTCTCAGTCAAATAACAGAAACAGAAAGAAATGACAATAAATCTAGAAAAACACTACAAAAGAGGAACACTCCCAATGACGAAACAGCCCTGTAATTGCTGAGGGGGCCACACTTTTACAAGGGTCACAGCATTTCACAAACTTCCCTGTTTTCAAGGCATTTCCCTTTGAACTCTCAAACATTCCATGAAAAATATTTCCCCTTTGAGGAGTTAAAAGCAACCTAGGCCAGTCTGTGAATGGATACAACTTACACATCTGACACCAGATGTATGTATGCCAAAGTGGCAAAAACATTCAATGTCTTGAGCCACCTAAATTCCCAGAGTTTTCCATTTTTGGATACTTTTCATGAATTCTCTAACTTTGCCTTCATTTCTATTTCTAAACTCCCTCAGTTTCCCTGACAGGAAAACATGGAAATTTATTTTCCCTGATTTCCTTTAACTGCTAGGATCCCAGCTTAAATGCTATACAAGGACCTCACTCACGATTTGGTGCTTTAACATTGCTTGCTAATCAAAAACAATTTTCGTGATGGCAACTTACCTCTGAAAACTCTGGATCTTGGTCTTTGTTTGTAAAGTCACGGAATAAGTTGTTTGCTTTCAAGTAAGCTTCAACCATGTCTATCTTATTGGCATCCCGCCCTGAAAAAAATAAGAAATTAAAGGTTATCTTTAGCTTATCTTTAGCTTAGACCTCTCCCAACTATTTTGAAAAATTTCATGGTATTATGTCATTTTTCTGAAAGTTTTGATAACATTACATTTGATTGTACATATGTTTTATGATTTGTACCTTCATACATGTTTTGTAATCTTGTGTACATCAATAATATCTCCCTCCAATTCTCCAATAATACTATTTTATAGTATTTCACACTTTCAGGAGGGGGTATGACTACTTTCTGTCCATTATTCCAATTTTACATCAAAAATTTTTCTTCCTTAACAATTTTGCCATGGTTTAATAATATGTCATGCTTTATGTCCTTCTTGATTAAATTTCTTTTATGTTTTAGGCCACTGTGGAAAGCCTAGATGGATAGAGTACGCCTACACTCTTTTAAAAGAAAACAGAAAACAGATTTAAACACATAGAAAGGTTGTATCTCATTATATTGCCTTTCACACCACCTTGAGGCCTTGAAGGGCAGTTGTTTTATGACGTTAAGCGACCGCAAGTGTGAAAACAGCTCAAATGCCTCATAATTACAAGTTCATGTGGGGTGGCTAACCAACTGAACAATTTAGGTCAAATTTGGTTTCCTTTTAAATCTGAAGAGCCAGTTCAGATGGGAAAACCACAGATTGCTCGTGGATGAAAAACCCACCTGACTTTGACCCAGCTGGGGATCAAACCCCGAACCTCCTGGTTGCCAAGCTTCATCACTTCAAATGAGATACCCACTCGGCCACAGCACCTTCACAAACTAACCAAACTGTGCATGCGTGCTCTGTTATTGAGGCTATGCAATACTTTTCACAGCCCTTACTTCTAAAGGAAAGTGAGGAATTAGTACACATTCCCTTGAGTAAGCAGCCTTACAAAAGATTTACAGAAGCACACTCACCAGTCTGTTTTAGGTACTGCAAGCTATTATCATCAACAGGGAAGAATCCAACAGTAGCACCATACTCTGGACACATGTTAGCTATTGTAGCTCTGTCAGCAATTGAGAGCTGGGAAACACCTGGTCCAAAGAATTCAACAAACTTGCCGACAACCCCAACCTGCCTTAAATGCTAAACAAGGGTTAAAACAAAAAAATCTTTGTTCAATTTTCATTTGTTCAATAAAAAACTTTCAAATTTATCTAATGTATTTTTTATACACAAGTTGAATGTAAGGTTACTTCTTACCCATTTAATGGACAAGCATGTTCTAATTTGGTCACTTTTGTAACATTTTCTATGACAGATGTTTGTGAAAGTAGGGGCTAGTGTTTGTGTGTGTATGTGTCTGTGGGTGGGGAAGGGAGGAGGGGGGGGGAGGGGGATGAAGAGTGCAAATGAAAATCTTGAACTTAACTCTGAAAAATACAAAATTTTCTCATATCAGACATGAGCTTCCCTCAAATTTTGAACAAGTACTACCACTTAAGTAGATATCCCTTTAAATTGTTGACAAAGGATAAACAATTTTCTGAAAACAGGCCTTTCTCCAGCACTATTCAAGGAATACTAAATATAACATATATCTTAGGTTTTAGAAGGTAAACCAGTTGATAATGAAAAGCAAAGTACAGTTTTTAGGTAAGTGTTTTAGGTAGGTGGTTTTCACTTTTCTTAGTGTTTGTTCCTTACACTCACATCTATTTTCTTGTTCTTTCATGTGTTTTTGTAGGGCATTATGTAACTTTTGGTTGATAGTGTGCTTTATTAAATCAATAATAATAAGTATTCCATAAATATGTGAGTACTTTTCAATGATCTTTTAACAAAATAAGAAAATTCAAGCACTTTCAAGGCCAGAACATAACCAGTTCAGAGCTAAGCATTTTGGAGGTTACAAGCCTGAGGATGAGGCCACTTGGGTTTAAATGAAAACCCTTTAGCACGACAGCACAGCCAGTACAGAGTGACTGGGCTGGATTAATTTCAGAGAAGTCCAAGCCCATAGCCATGGAGAGTCAGAGGGGAAAAGCCCTCCCCCCCATAAAAAAATTACCTTTGCCCTAATGCATTTTACTCGGAAGCTATCTCGCCCCCCTTCAGTGCTGTATCTGGCTATGGGCCTCGAAAGCTCCCACATTTCTTACCTTTGTTATGGTTAACACAACATCTGTAGAAGTAGCCAATGGATTCATCGCTCCCACAAGTTTGTAACCAACAACCTTTGGAAGCACCATACTGATAGGCTGACCAAGCATTACGGCTTCAGCCTCTATGCCACCAACCCCTAAAATGAAAGGAAAATAACGTAACAGGAATTAAAATACAACAAACGTAGCTCTGAGTTAGAGAACAGAAAACCAATTCTACAATGACCTGATAATGCATCGTGTGATAACATATATTTGCTCAAATATTTAATAACAGATCATCTCCAACATCTTGTAAGCAGAGTCACAATTACCATCCCAATGCAGTTGTTATACAAGTTAAATATCTTCATTTTTGAAGGGAAAGAGAGTAACATAACTACACACGTCTTTGAACAATTGAAACAAACTTAAACTGATTCTTGTGTGATCAAAGACAGACTTGTTAAGGGTACATGCTTATAATCGGATACAAGCCTGTATTCACATTAGTGAATATGACCTTGCACACTGGAAATTTGAAAGACAGGCATAGATGACAATGAACAAGTAGTCCATCATGTAGACTTATACCGAGTCCATCCTCATACACTTTGGAAGGTTTGCATGTCACCAAATCCTTACATTTTGTTTTGAAAGGTGTCACATTTGTGTCTCAAGACATGCATATTATGCCTGATATCAAATTTTTACTGCTATGCACCTTTGTTTGTAGTAATATTTTTTGAAAGATGAGAACTGATGGTAATGTTAAAGACTGTGCACTCATTTATATAGGGTTGCACTCATAATCACTCATAAAAAGAGTTTAGTAATTGTGCACTGCTACTTGAACTCACACCCTGAGGGCATAATTTTGTACCTACTCCCAAGACTATACACAACAGAAGTCTGATTACAAGACTGATTTGTTGGTCTATTGCACTAACTACTACAGTTGTTATATTAACCTAACTCTTTTATACTTCATTAACAAGTTATCAATATCTTACCCCATCCAACAACTCCCAAACCATTAATCATTGTGGTGTGAGAATCTGTGCCCACCAAGCTGTCTGGATAGAGCATCCCATCTGTACTGAAAACTACCCTAGCTAAGTACTCTAGGTTGACCTGGTGTACAATTCCAGACCCTGGAGGAACAATAAGCATGTTCTTCAGTGCTTTGGCACCCCACTGTAAAAAACAAATGGTTTGATATGACAAATCTGAACAGGAGTGTAAACACTATTACAATTTAAGTCACAAAGATGTCCACAAGGATTGAAAAAATGCAGGTCAGAGATGGTTGGTTTCAACCTGCACCTGGATTTATCCATCAGGCTCACAATCACCCATTTCCACAGTCCCAACATTTCTATCCTACCTTTCCTGAACACTGCCAACAGTATTGGGGTACATAAACCAATGGTAAACATAAAGTACCTACACACAAAACAGAATCTAAAGCAAAGAGCAGGATCTACAGTGAAAACAATTTTTCCTGAGATTAAAGCAGCCGGGTGATTGCAAATAGGGATTAGCTTTTTAACTGTCCCTGCCTAACTCTCTCTGAATGGTGGTGATTCTTACTAACTGATAAACAGCTCCCATTATTTTGTTTGAACTTCACTAAATGCACTCTGTCCTAACATTATCTGAAAAGTAATACACACTACATACCATCCAGATTGTACAGGAACTGAAAAACTGATCAAGTGAACTATGAAATCATCTGAATGTCTACAACACTAGATTCCATACCTTTAAAAATAAAAATCTCTCTTTGTTCCTCTCAAATTCAATTTCCTGGTTCTTTCCTAAAGCTGAAGCACTGGAAAAGAAAACAAAAAATTTGATTTGTCAAAGGCATTTCCTGACCATTACACTGCAAAGATGGTGATCCTTTGTAACCTTCAAGTTTTGTTCCAAGTGATGGACCACTACTTCAGCAGCATTCAAAAATTTATTTTTATTAAAACTGTTTTCAAATAGATCAACCATTTGGAGAAACAGAAAACTCTACAGCATGTTTCTTTGTCATTAAAAAATAAGTTTCCAAAAAAAGAAAAAGAGACAAAAGTATAAAAGGTCAGGAATGTAAGGTAAAAGCAATGTTTTATCCCAAATGCAGATCATGATGTTTTCCCACCATGAATATTAATGAGGCAAGCTGATCAGACTCCACTAAAGCTTTGCAATAGTTTCAAAGCAATTGGAACTTCTGTACCAGCAAGCTGATGATGATAAAAGTGCATGTGAAAGGTATAAGATGTTGTGTTGCAATGGCAACTTCCGTTCTTATGAAGTGTTACACAGCCCAAGGTCCACCCAGACAAAAGTGGTCAGCCAAATTGGTTGGGCAATGTAAAAATTGTCTAAATGTTGGATGGTCTGCAAAATATTTGATGGGATAAGAAGTGAACCAAAACCCCTTTGCCAAAAAGGTCAAGAAACACTGCTTTGAAATGAAATGCTAGAGGTCATTTGGCATGTAAACAATGTGCTGAATAGTGTCAACAACTACGGCCTGTCCAGTAACCATAAAAGATCTAAAAGATTTCTAACAAAGTGGCTCAGTAAGGGCTAAGCAAAGATGATGACTATTAAATGTCAAGTCTTTAGACCTTTAACTTAACCAATTAATTAAGACTTGACAAGTTTGTCTTTCTACACAGGTAATACTCAAGTTCAACAGAACTTCTTTTAGCATAAAGGAAGGTTAGCAGATTAATATTACTACTGTTGTTCAAAGGCATGCATGGACTTGAGAACTTATCATACGAGTACTCTGTGTGATGATCCATAACATACCATACTGTACTTATAAAACTGCATATAAGCTGATACAAACTGACAGATTGAAGTGCCTTGTGCAACCATGAGCTTTCCATGCACAGCTTGTGATTAAAGGGCAGGTAATGCCATCCCATCTGAAAAAACATGTCCAGATATACTATGTATAGCTTGTGTCTTTTTCAATCAAATGACATTTTCTGCACTAACAAACTTTTAAATGCAGAAGACTCACCTTATCAGTAATATGTAATGCTTATACTGTGAAACATCTGAAAGACACTAAATATAAAGTGAAGCTGGAGGGAACCTGCATTCTGTATATATATACCCTTTAAACTAAGCAATTTTATGATTTTAACATCTCAAACTAACTTTACTTTGCTAATATCAACCTTACATGATCAACCAGATAAGCACTCAAATTAATCAGCTATCCATGCCTCTTATCTTTTTACAACTTTTTCTTTGTTTGCTTATCTGAAAATTTTTATCATCTTGTCAACAATTCAATTCATCAAATACACCTTGTAGAGCCATTATCTCCCTCTGCCATAGCAGAGTGTTTGCGAGTGTTTCTTAAAAACAGAAACTGAAAAAAAAAGATATAAATCTAAAAGTGATTTACATAAAGCACTAAACAACACCCCCCCACCACCACCACCCACCACCCACCCCCCTCCCCCCGTCTCAACTGAATCACGCACATTACTGCCTATAAAAAGCCTTTAAACACTGGTGGTATTCCTGAGGGTGGTTATACAAATTTCTTTGAATTTTACAAGGACTAGGCCTACTCATTATCAAAAGTTCAGCACTAAAGGTTACCAAAAATTGAGCTCCAGGGCTGCAAGTCATGCCTAGAATAAATAGGGTCTGTCTGCTGGTGTAGGACACTGACTGTATTTTCTGTCACAAATCAGTTCTCTTGTAAAGTCAGAAATGTGTAAACAAACTAACCATTGCTCCACAGTGTAAAGTGTTACTTTACTTACTTTGTATCTTTCTTTTTTTTTGCTTTTAGTTTTTCTTTTGAACACGACTTGGCATTGTGTATGCTTGTTGACATGTTAATGATTTTTTAGTACCCTTTCAAAGTACTGAAGATCAACAGCTTCAGACTATTTTTTGAGCACTGGTACTTAAGGAAATGTTCCATATTTTAGTAATAGAAGGAAACGCACGCACGATAGATACGTCAGAACATATGACACACCCTGCTTTCTTTGGCAAAGAGGTGGCAGGTATTACGTTAACACAATTTCAAAAGTGTTTTGCATTCTAGTTCTGACTGTGTTTAACTCTCAGGGTATGGTTTTACAACAAGACAATAATCCTCTACTCAGAAATTTACCGTTTCCTTTTAGCAGACAGGTCTAGTCATTAAACTTGGAAAAGTATTTAAGTGTGGGGGAGGGACCTCAATCAGATTTGGAGCATAGCTGTAAGATAGTACCAGCACATATTTACACTATCGTTCACTGTTGCTACAGTACCATCACATTTCACAGTCACAGATATTCACACTATCATTCACTGTTGCTACTATCACATTCCCCAGCTGGCTTAGCAGATTTAACAATTTCACTGGAGAAGAAACCTCTGGTAACAAATTTACATCACCAATGCTTGTTGTAGTCTATAACCAAACTTGATTATGTACTTCACATCACAGAAGGTTTTACCAAATTTTTCCAAAGACAGTGCATCAAAGGAGATGGAATTACAATAAACATAAACAAACAAAAAAAATGACATTTTTCTAACTTTATGCAGAGAAAAGGGCAGCAGCACTATTGTAATTATTCTCCACAATGAATGTTTTACCCTTGATACCCCCCAAAAAACAGTTTGCTACCCCTCCCCCCCCCCAAAAAACAGTTAACAATTCTCCCCTTACATGCAAATGGTGAAAGGATATCTCAAGTCATTTTCTAGATAATGAATGAAAATGGGCCGAAAATATAGTAGAAACAAGCAAAGAAAGTGCATCCACCTTTCAAGACAATGCCATTCTTTCACAAAAGCAAAACAGGAAGTTTGTAACAAAACTTGACACACCAATCCATTTAAGTGTGACAACTGAACAATAGAATAAAATTTAACACTTGTGGGCACTCATTAAATAGGATAATGAAGTGTACTTAAATGATTACTGTTTGCCTTTAAAACCATACAGTGCAGCAAAAGAGATTTTCTATAGAACTGATGAAAACAGAAAAGGCAGTTTGTATGGATGACCAGTATCATGGCTGACCAGTGCTTTGACTGACCAGTGCTATAACTGAGTAAAAAATACAGAGGCATTTAAAGCAATGAGATTTAGCTGTCTGAGGTATTGGGGTTGGATCCTTAGTTAGGTCATAACAAGGTGGGCTTTTCATCGAAGACCAGTCTGTGCTTCATCCATCAGAAATTACCATCTGCACTGAAAAGACTCCAAATTCTGCTCAGAATGTTGTACTGGAAGAGACCTGACATGAAATTGTAATCGATAAGCCTTTACTGATTTCTCCCACAATAGCATTTGTTGAGTACCAAGAAAGTTATAACTGCGGCTGAATTGAACAACTAATCATGGAGACAGTAATCATTTCAATAACAATATCTAAGCCTTGAAAAATTCCTTTCTATGCAGGAATATCCTTCAAATATTTTAAGTTACGGACATTACAGGAAACATTGGTTCATGAGAGCTTTTGTTTTTATGTCCAACAATTAAGATCCTAAAAAAAATCAACATACTTGGTATAAAATGCAAATAAACATGAATGTAAATATCCCTCACATTTCTGGAACCACAGTTTTGATCTAGTCATACCTGGATCACCCTACATCTTTTGGCTTCCTAGTACCATCATTCATATCACATTTGTGTGCATGCTACTGTACATGTTTATTGCAGCAACACCAAATCTAGGATATGACATGTTAACAATGCAACTACCCCTTCAGATTAATGTACCCCTTTAACCTTTTCACTTATGACTCTTATCAATCAAACGATGACATTTTCATTTTATTGAACCAATAAAATCTTTCCTTTACGGTACCTTTAACATGCAGTATTTATGGTCTCAAAGTTAAAATGAAATCATCATGGGCGATACTTATTAAAGAAAATTGAAGGAAATCTTTAAGATTTATCTCTTCCTTCAACATAAGATAAATACAAACTACTGATGCCCTTATAAAGCAACCACCATACATCTTCCAAATACTTGTCCACTTTCTAACAGATACGGGTTACCAACCGTTTCCTGGTCGTACTGCAATCTCAGAAATCAGCAACAACATACTAGTGACCTGACCTCAAAGAACAAAGTTACTGACATGTTATAAATAACATTTATTTCTATTCCAATCATCCACATAATGTTTACCTCTGCACAGATATCAATTTTAATGATCAACTCTAGGCATGGAGCCAGAATTTTATAATCAATTTGTGAGCCACCCCCAATCTATTACTGGACTTGCAGGCATTGATTCCATTGTCTAATGCAGGAAGAAATCACAGGAAACAATTTAGTATTCAAATTTTGCATAGCAGTTTTGAGAATTTTTTCCTTCTGGAGTGTCAAATCACTGAAAGCCCTATGGTTATGCACACAAAAAAGTGCTACCCATTTTTGCATTTGTGTAGCAATTTGGCCAGCTTGTGTAGCAAATTGCCATGTGATACCGGAAAAATTATTCCCTGAATCAGTTATGTCAATTGGATCATGTTATTCTATTACTAAGAGGCAGCACATTTCATCGGTTCAGTAGTTAACAGCCTGTTAGAATAGATGACGTACGCTAAAACTTTTATGAAACTTATTTGAAAGTTTACACCTACTCTACAACCCAATAAACTGTTTTACAATCCCAAGGTTGGAAAAGTATGCTTCTCATCATATATCACACTACCCTGATCCAACCGTCTAAGTGTTAAAGGGGCTATGGCATCACCTAAAACACATTTAAGAATGTCCCCATATCTATGTTAACAACTGTTGGTAAAGTTTGATTGACACAAATTCAAACAATAGCATCACTCTCATTGGTCAATGATATGTTGTGCAATCAGTGGTGCACTCAATGCATAGCAAAGAGGACACAGAGTAATGTTTAGATATGGCCTTGACCAATTTATGCCCAGAACAGGCCACTGTAGTTTTATCAAGAAGGTGCACTAAGCAGGTATTATGCTTCTCAATTGGAAGAGGGGCTAGACGAAAACTTAGTAGAGAGAATTTTAACTGTCTAGGGTAAAATTTGTAGCCCCTATAAACAAGGTAGTGTGAAACTTTTGACTCTTGACTGGCATTTGTGCAATCAATATGGATCCTACAACTTTTCCTTAATCTTTTACTGTAATTCATGTACTTGGATCAGGGGTATGTCATGAAAACACTAAATAACATCAGTTCTCCTTGATAAACCCAATGACTTTTGTGTTTGTAAACCAGTGTGAAATCTTGATATCCTGACATGGAGAGATAACATTATCTCATGCAACTATACAATATGATGGAGTTTACAGTTACAGGAAAAAGTGTATGACCTTTTAGACAGATAACATCAGCCACACGATGACTTCCCTGGGATCCACTGTGAGTGTTTACAAGGGTAAGAAAAGGCTTTATTATTCATATTCCATTGCTTTTTGTACATTTCAACTACCTATTCTTCAAGGCATTGTTGATGCATCTTTGTTCTTCACTGCAGAAGCAGTTGACAATTTTGACCAACGAAATCCTTGGTAGGGGTTCGTCAGTTTTAATGACACAAAAACATCCCCACAAAACAGAATGCAATCTTTGGACAGGGACAATGCTCAATGCTTCAAAAACAAAAAAAGCAAAACACAACAAAATCTAATCTAAACACAAATAAAATAACAGCTTTGGCTAAGATTTTAACAAGCAGTAAACGTAAAAGTTTGTGATTAAGCAAGGCAGCTTTAGCTTAAGCAAGGAGAACATTTAAACTGACCAATCAGAGGCAAGGTGATGAAAAGGGCAGACAGGGTCATGAATTGGAAGCCGATAGCACATCTCCAGGCAGGTCTGGCATCCATCCATCACCTTGGCTCGGCCTCCACCTGGGTTAGGAGCATTCTTTAAATTACTACAAATGCTGTCAAGAACAGAAAAGGCAATCAGAGAATTTCACAGGAGAAAAATTCCACACCTACTATGCATAACAAGCCTTAAAAGTGGGTAAAAGACAAAATTTTGCAAGTCAGGACCTGTGACAAAACTTTCTCTGCTGTCAACTTGGATGTAACAGAGTTCATAGCCTATGGACTACAAGTTACTACCTACTTAACCCAGACCTTCCCTTGATCATTACAAAAGTTTCAGACAAAAGCAAACTGAACATCTAATGCAAGTTTTCATAATTTGTGACTCTGAATGTCTTACAATGTTGAGAAAAAAGCATAATTCTGTTTGTCCTGGTCAGAGAGAATCGGCCTCAGGCAGATAAGCCCATGTAACACTTTTTCCATACATGAATTAATAATCAATATTTGTTACCTGAGTAAAACTGGATCCCCAAATCACTTCCTGTACATGAAATAAACTGTACGTAGTGCACCATAATAACAATTTAAATTGAAATAGCCTGAAAACCATTCTTGACTTAACTACTTGTGCAAGTGATGTTCTGTAATCAACTTTACATACATTTGCACACAAATGGTTTAAGGAAAACACAGTAATAAATGTTCTATGTTCTCTTTTGAAGAAAGTCTAAACTTTCCTAAAACCTTTTTCTACTGTTTCAATTGGTTAGAAACTGAGCCGTAAAATCTCATCTAACTCTAACTTTACTGTTCTTTTACAAAAAAAAAAAATTTGAAAATCACCTACACACTACTTGCAAGCAAAATTATATAACCATATACAGTATATATAGCATATCATATGATGCAATAGCAATGCATATTATAGTATATATAGCAGGAACGTGCCAAGCCAAACAATCCGCACAATGGAAATGGCCTTTTATAAACACATGGGTAAAATGTTTCGGCCAATAACAGGATATTAACAGCTCAAACAATTGATGTTATATGTTCTTTTATTAGGTGTCTGGACAGTTTTGCATATCAATGCATTTATTACAGGTCAAGCACTTGCATGCAAGGGTCTCTTTCAATTTCATCATTAAGATTACTGACAAGCGTGTCTCTGTAGGCATAGTCAAAGGAAGTATTCTGTAGTTTTTGGTATATAGCACAGAATTTAGCTATCTGACCAAAGCACTGCAAGCACAGCATATCCCAACTGTTCTTCTACTGTACAATCTCCCCACGATTGGCAAATTTCTGTGAAGTACACCAATTGTTGTGACCTTGGGTCAAGCTATAAATATACACTTGTAGCCTTGGGGTGATTTTATTATGCTCAGCCAGTTTATCCTTGAAATTTCACACTTAACTTTGAAGGTATATCCTTACAATGTCACATGCAAATTCCCATTCACACAACTTTGGTAAAAACTTGCTGCATTTAGATCAATAAATAATAGACTACTTTCTGATGAAAACTGCAGGGTGCAGTTACTGTTACTTTTGATCTTCTACAGCAGTATGTGTTGGAACCTATGGCATTCTGTTGACTTTCATACATTTAATCACTATATAGAAAGAAAAGGCAATGAGCAATTAGCCCCCACAACAGTGAAAATGGCCCCCAGAAAAATGTTGAGAAGGGCAAAAAGTAACAAATGTCACAAAACTGCCCACTTCCCCTACTACAGTACATAATTCCAAAAAATAACAAGAAGCATACTGTGGACCCCAAGATAGCCCCAATGTACTTTTAAGGGGGCTTATTTTGTACCTTGCATTTGACCATATCAGCCATACTCAAAATATCTACACCATTAAGATTACACACGTGACAATCTTCATTTGTGAAAGTACTGTACATATGCAGGTCAGTCAAGCACTGTGCTGAATTCACAACCCATGGACTGTATGTCAACCACTAAGTTCTACCAGAAAAGATAATGGTCCCCCTTTCAAAACACTATAAAATCTATACATGGATGTCCAAAATGTTTTTCTTGGGTAAAAAGAGGTACCCTGGGCCAAAAATGTTGAGTACCATTGGTCTTGTATGTACAAAGGGTAGACCTCCATAGTGTAAACACTACCACTAAATGGCACCAGTTGCCAATTCCAACTGGTCATTATATATATAAAAAAGTAAGGAAAATAAAAAGAAAAGCAACCTGCTATTGGAATATTACCAAGGGTGGGCACTAAAATGACCCAAAATTTTGCAGGTCAAAGCAGAGGGTCACAGACCTGAATTACGTTATCTGTTTGTGTTGCAACGATTTTAATTACAGGATGCACAGTACTGTCTGAATAACTTACAAAAGGTTGAGAGTGGGGAAGGGGAAGACTGCATTGCCATTAAAGCCAAGCATGCCTCACAAATAGCTTTTCTCCAAAGGCCACAAGAAAAATGAATAGGGTAGAGCTGCATGATGCCTGGACTTCGGCCACCTTTGTTCTTGGATTAAACCATTTACAGTACAAATCACAGCCACACTTTCAATCAAAATGCCATTAAATTTGAATACTTTGCAATCTTTACTTTGAAATGAAATTTGGGTACACCACAAATACAGTTCTTTTTACTGCATTAAATGTCATGTTCTTGAATACTTTTTTGGATGTCCATTTGATAAGGAAATGATTACTCAGTGAGATGTGCTTTGATCTTTGCTTTAATCTAAAGAACATGTCCCTGAGGTAGCCGTTGAAGTCTGGTGTTATGTGCATGGTTGCAAATTAGCAGTTAGTAATAGGATAAAATAGCACAAAATCTGTTACCCAAATGGCTTTCACCTGGTAAACACCAGTACCAGGAGGGTTTCAAGACCAAAACTTGAATACCAAGGCCATCAAACAGTATTATTACAGTTGGGCATTAAAGCCATAATGCCTTTGGAGTGGGAAGGGGGAATGTCAAGACAACGAAGAGGACCCCAATAACAATGACTTACGCTGCCTTTGCTTGTTATATGCCCTACCATCCGATTTGGTTACCACCACCAGACCACCCTCTTCTCTAACTACGGCTCGAAAAGACTGGTGCTCTGGCATAAAAGCGCCAGAGACCTCCGCAACTGCGGCAGGAAAACAGAAAAGTGGGTGCTTGTCTGGCGGTATTTTTAGCGCCAGATGCAAGAGGCAATAGAATTTATGAACTCCTTTATTGAGGTCAATCTAAACCTGCCGTAGGCTATACATGCACTCAGCCCCTTCAACTCCTTCCAAGTTTTTCAGAGATGGAGTGACCACACCATGCCTAGTAATGCCTGGTGTTGCACCAAACAAATGCTTTTTGTCTTATTTTCTGTCTCTGTTATTTTGAATTTCTATTACTAAATGCACAAGTAACATTCCGGAGATGATCAGAGAATGTAACATGCAGGGAACAGTGGTTTCTTTGAATAACTGAGAACAGCTCCAGACAATAGGTAAAGAGCTCCAGAAAAGCTCCAAAATGAAGGTCGTCAGAAGCTGTTTTTAGCCCCGGAGAGGAAAAGCTTATTTTTGAGTCCTGCCTAACTGAATTTTTTTACCAAGTCATGAACATTTATGGCTTAATTGTAGGCTGTTATCTACCATTAGCTTTAGCTAATAAGACATAGACATATAAAAACAGAGATGAGCCTGCTCTACAAGAGGTTCAGAAAGATCTGAAGTTTGATTTATCATGCAATATTGTATGATAAAAGAAACTCAATCATACCTGTTAAGTTATCTTTGTGGAACTGGGCCCACAGATATGATTTCCACTTATAATCTTATTCATGCAGTAAAAGTGAAAAGGCTTAAACACCAACCATTGAGGAAACTCAACCTGAGCCCTGTTTCATAAAGAGTTAGGATCGATCTTAGTTTGATCTACCATGGAAAATGCCTATTACGTATCAAATTTAAAGGTCTGTGGATATGTAACCAAAACAGCTGTTTACTCAAAAATGATGGATAAAGATTCCCAGATGAAAAATCTGTTGGGTTTATTTGAATATCTTTCACCATTCTCAAGATATACCTCTCCAAAGTTTGACCATATCTGAAATTTTTCACTTGCAATGCAAAAATTGTGGTGTGCAGAGATGCAAAGGTTTTGTATTTCTTTTGTTTATCCTTTATAAATTACCTGATTCCCTACCTTCTAATTTCTAGGTTGGTGTTTAATGTAGATATTGTCAAAGCAGGCAATAACTACTTCCAAAGTATACCCCTCAGGGTATGCCAACATTACAACTGTCCTTGGAATGAAGGTTAAACAAACAAAGGATACCACAATCTTATTTCACATGTCCCTCTTTCCATGTCACAAATTTGCACATGTAACTCATGTTCATTCATTAGGGAAGTGCAAAAACAGTTGAACTGTCTTGTAAAATGATTAACATTTCATGAATTTTGACGGGAAATGCAGGCCTAGAGTTGTAAGATTTTCCAGGTGTTCTACAAATTACACTCCTCAGGAAATTAAGGAGTGTGGCAGGTGTTCTGTTTTATTAAACTTTAACAGATTTATCTGAGCTCCCATTCTTTATCTAGGTGTGCAAAAAATCACACTCCTCACAGTGATTTGAGGAGATTGGTGGTGTGCAATCGCACTCATAGACCTTAAAATGCAAGGCCTGGAAATGCAACTATTTTTTTAAACTTTTTCCTGTTCTTACATCAAAATGGCGGGTATGATATTTACATGTCCACAGATGTTAAAGATCTAGCCTAACTAGATCTTACTCTTATCTTTATGAAACATGACTGTGGAAAACATGATGAGTGTGATGGCAGGTATGACAAAGGGTACACAGGAAAAAGATTTGATAATGTGAGTTAAGTGTACTGCAAATTAAGGGCTGCAATGTGTCAGTGCGAGAAAGGAAATGCAAAATTGCATATGTGTCCAGGAAGCTACACAATGCACAAGTCATAAATAATCAGAAAAGAAATAGGATGTATTTATTACAAAATCTGAATTCGGTGCAAACATTATGTCAGAATACACAAAAGAAATTTCAGCCCAAACCTGTTGTATTTGAATAGCTAAGCTAAAGAAATTGCAACTGCAAAACATACTCCAGCCACTAATAATACATAATATAAAGATGAATGATCTACAGAATGATTGTTTCTACTTGCTTGACTTCTTGTAATAAGCCCTTTTTTTAACTTCAATACAAAAATTCAAACTGCAAGGAGGCTGACAACCTCAAATTATAAGAGATCTCTGCAATTGTCGATTACAGCAAATTTCTTCAAACTGGGCAATTTCATTAAACTTTTTGTACTGGTCAGTTAGTCAATACAACTTTTCATGTACTGGGTAGTAATACCTGGGCACTGTTCCATAAAGAGGTACACTCGGTCTAAAGTTTAATTCAATAGATCTGTTACACGATAGATCAAATTTAAGATTGACTGGAAGCTTCCCTTAATGAACCACGGCCGTGGTTACCTATATTTCAAAGAATCAACCATTTCAAAGGTTGAGAATTGACTGTCATTATGTCAATTACTGCCTAAATCATGTGTAAAGGATGTCACGTCATGATACAGAACCTTAAAGTCAGGGAGCGCTCTCCATAATCTTACCTTCTGGTGACATCAACTTGGACAGAATGATCTATGACCAAATCTGATGGACACACAGGATTGATCTTCTCAGGATCTCCACCTAACCGCTTCACTGCATCTCGCATGGCAGCAAAGTCAACAACTGCAGGCACACCTCTGTGAAGTAAGAACATACCATGGAGACAAATTTCTTGGGATGACTCCAAACTTGCAGTAGGTGAAAAATTACTATATCACTAACTGGATGAAATTAAAAACTGAAGTTGAAAATGCAGATGGATTGGTAGAATTAGCCATTCTGACTCTAAGAGTGTACAGCGTCACGCTAAGAAAAACGAAAAACGCTCTGCAATTATTTTTATGAATATGTATACTGAAGATGATGAAGGTGAGACCAAAAATTTCAAAATATAATGGGTAAAATGAAATTCAGAGCATTATTCATTTTTGTTAGTGTGACAGTGTATACTATAAGAGTTGGAATGGCTAATTCTACCAATCCATCTGCTATCTCAACGATGACTCTATCGCAGGTCAACAGAATTCTTTGGAGTTGTAACGCCAAAGTGCCAACTTCAAACTTGCATGATACCTTTTTCAAGGAAACAATCTGATGATTACAGATTAACCAACTCACATTTCTGAATTGCCTTTGACTAAATCACTGCACTCATTTTTTCTGAAAGAGTGGTTATTCTACACACCTTTGATGTAAAAATCACCCTATGCTCTCTTTTTTGTATTGATCTTTAAAATCTTGTCAACCTTATTTAAGCTGAAGGTGGTATAACATATTTAACATAACATCAACTGAAATTTTTGAAAGCTTGGATGACCAGCACTACATCAATACAAACACTCTGTTTTGGCTACCTTCAAACCTATCCGTCCAAAATAACACTTCATGAAAAATATAGAACTCACGTGAAGTCTTGCAGAATGACCCTTGATGGCTTGAATGGAACCTCCACTGCATTGTGTTGGTTTTCTTGCCAGTTAAGAATTTTCTCAACATCGTCTTCCTTCACATAAAAGTTGTCACAGTTGCGAACAGCAGACTCCAGAAGTACACGTATTGAAAACGGGAGACGGTCTGTGGAAAATTACAAATTACGGAAAGAGTTGTTGTAGGCCACTGCATTAAAAGTAGTATAAATGATGCTCATTGGTACCCATTTTAGTTTAAAAAAAACTTCAAAAATGTACATAGACTTGAGACTTGAAGTTAAAATGAAAAATCATTAAGGGTTCAAAAACAGAAAGCAGATGAAACTAGATGGTTTATGTCATAGTTCAAGATATAACAGCTAGGGTATGCACTGCAAAAACCTAACAACAGCTGGTATGAACTTACCAAGAATACTTTCTTAAGCAGACATTTCCCCCTACGTTTAGCCAACTTTTGAGTCAGCAATACATAAAGGTATATCTATAGTATAGGTACTGGACACTAAATCCTTGAAAAATGTTCACAAACTTAAAAAAAGAAAATTCTTCCAAACTTGTGAGGGGGAGGGGGGATCTCACTGTTTTAAATGTTTTCACGCTTGCACTGATGACAACTTTTTCCTTATGACTCATTCTGCCATTGAAAAAGATTTCTAATACTGACCATATCTTGAATCCTTGAGGTCTGGAAGGTTGTAGTACTGGTAATCTTCATTCCCAACTCTCAGCGTCTTTTTCAACTGGTCAAACTTTGTGTCCCCTAAAAACAAAATAATTCTGTTGGATAAGTTCTTTAAATACTGTTGCAGTTAAAGTGCCACAAGTTTTTTCCAACAAGTCCTGGTGCTTTCCTTAGGAGTTTGTCCACTACTTGCCACATCTACTCAGAGTCAGCATTAGCGTCAAAGTTTTGTATAGCAATTTCTGGTGTCAGTGTGGCCAAATGGAATTCTGCATATGGTTTTGTGTACAAAAACTGCTATTCATTTCGGAAATTGTGTAGCAATCGCACTCACTTCAGGAGCATTTTGCTATCCTATATCAGCTAATGTGGACACTGCATGACCTCCTTCCTTGCAAATGTTTTGTTAGGAAAAGTGCTCCACAAAAAAAAGTTTAAATACACTAATGCTTTACATTTTGCATCTCTGAATATTCTTTACACCTGTACCATAGAGGTAAACAGCCTGAGTATGGTACGTTCCGTCATAGGTTTTTCACTTTTCCCCATGGCAGGAAGGTGCAAAACCTATGGCGGAATGGGCACATTTTGGAAACTTGTTGCTGGTACAAGTTGAGAACATATATCACAGGTAGGCCTTGAAATGTTTGGAAGAGCACGGTAGCCAAGGCAGAGGAAAGGGTGCACAGCTACCTGGATATACTGTAACCCACATTGAATGGAACTGTATTGTATTAAAGGCTGGTTGGGTTATTAAATAGCTGAATAGGTTATACTGAACAGATTCAAGTAAATAACATTGACTGAAATATCAATTTTATGAACATGGCATCCTCAACCTGCAAGCATCAGTTTCAAACAGCCATTGTTTTTCTGGATCCAATTTACAACAATATAACTTCTTGCTCCTATAATTTTCTAGAAATCCTATTACCAGCCCATACTTAATCATTCAACAATGTAATCCTTTAATCTTTAGCCTAGTGACTTTTTTAACTTACTGTACAGCTATATGTTTGACACATTTAAAACGTATTTTTTCCTCCATAGAAAAAGGACCTTACTGCCAAGGTGGTATAATGGTTGAAAGGCACGTTTTCTATGGCGGAAAGAGCACAATTTTCTATGGCAGAAAGTATTGATGGCAGAATGGCATGGCCCCCATAGTGAAATACTGTCTACTGTACCCACAGTATGAAGAGAGTGTGAAACAGCCTGAAGCTTGCCTTAGCAATCAGACCATAACTTTCGGCACTAACATGTTACCCTTTTGGCAGTCCAAATTTGTACAATTATAGAACGCAGGTTCACTGTTTATTTCCTCATTGCATTCGGATTGCTGGATTTCATCTCACCATGTCATTCTCAAAGACCACCGGGTGTGGAAGCAAGGTCGCATCCATGAATCCGCAAACCCACTCCCAGATTCAATCCCTGGCTTTTGAAATATTTTGTCTTTAAACTCAATGTGTTTTGTGCTGTTCTCAAATAGTTCAGGGTGTGGAAGTAAGATCACATCCACATGGTCCGCAAATCCACTCTCAGATTCCTTCCCTGGACTTTGAAATATTTTGTCGTTAAACCCAATGTGTTGTTATGTGTCGTTCTTTATAGCTCAGGGTGTGGAAGCAAGATCACATCCACGAACTGAGAATCCACTCTCAGATTCCTTTCCTGGACTTTGAAATATTCTGTCCTTAAACCCAATGTGTTGTATGGCTCAAAGAATATGGCTACATGTGGACCTGCATTCTAAGTACTCCTAAAAATTTTGTGTACTTATTTGTAGATAAAGAATAGAATCTCTTTTTTACAATAATGGCTGAAATAATTTTTTAAGCCACCATGGTTAATGTTTTGATTACAACAGTTTGAAACAATGGTTACGAGCAGTGTGGCAAGTTTTTGGACATTACAATTGTCCAGTATGGTAAAGTACAATGAAATGTGCATGCTTCGTTATGAATGATGACCGAATTGTGCGATGGTGCAATATGATCATCTACGTGAGTTACCCAATCATATCTCGCCTTTGTAACAAACACTACTAGTAGCCAATAAGACGTGGATTTTTATTGATTCACTAGCATTTCAAGACAGTACCCCTGATAAGGAACTGTAAATACAAGTAAGGAACAGTTTAGACCAGGTCCAGTTCCATTATGTTATTGTTTGTATAGGCCTACTTAAAGCACACAGCAAAGGAACTGGAGCTAGATTAAAGTTTGTACAGTCTGACTTATTTACTCCTGATTTTAACATAAACGATGGTTGTTTGTAACTAGTTTGACATTGTTAGGCTACTATGAACAAAACATTTCAAAATCAGGCTGTTCCAAACTGTGTCTACGATCCGCCATCCCAACATTTCGAAAAGGGGGGGGGGGGCTGAAAGCCACCTTGAATATTCTCCTAGATTAGCATTATGCTAATTTTGGCATATCTGTTACTGTTGATGTTGCAGAAAAGGTAGGGCTGAGGCCGGGAAAGTCCCCCCTCCCTCCCGGATCTGTGCCTGTCTTCTCTTCACAGAGGACTGGGACCATGACTGAACTAAGGGTGAACTTAAAATATCCATGGGAGGGACTTAAAATATCTGTGCAAGTGTGTGACTCCTTCATTTGCTAAAGTGACACTGGAACTGTGACTGTGACTCCACTCCAGAATGGAGGCCCAGTGGACTTGAAATAATTTTTGCAAAGGTAGGCCTATACGGAGGATGTGCATTCAATCATTCTCAACATAACCATCACTGGTTAAACGGACCACTGGTTAAAGTGGACTAAGGCCAGAACAGTTTTCGCAAAAATATACAGAGGATGTAGGCTAGGTTACACTGAATGGTTCTCAAAATAAATGGCCACTGGGACCAGGGACTGCGAATCCACTTTTGAATGGTTCTTTGAAATTTGAAATTGACCAGGGTATTCTGCAGCATGGGTGTCCAGAGAGGTGGGGGCAAGGGGGGCACTTGCCCCCTGGAAATCAAAAACGAAAAAAAATAAAGAAAAAGATGGAGAAAATCGAGAAAATATAACATCAACATTTCTTAACAGTTCACTCAGTGTGAATTTCTACTCTCAAAACAGGAATTGAATAAAACTATCATCACTCAGGCGTGCGTGCATGAACGTAACTATAGCTATGGACTGTCACAATTGAACACAGAACAGCAATGCGTGCTATTTAGCATACAATAGTGTGAATGTCCTAGTTACACGATTTAGCAGTAGGCCGATCATAGAATGTTAAAAAAAACAAAACAGGATCGTTTGTGTAAATCAAAATTTTTGGTCTCTTTTTGGACACTAGGCCTAAGTGCAATAATCTTAGAATGAAGGGTCTTAAACATATAGGCCTAGGCCTTGGCTAGGCCTAAAGGGCCCGTAGAGGTGAATTATGTTAGGAGTATACGTGAATTTGAGAAAGTTCGAGACTATTCAAAATTTTTGAAGGTGCGGTAGCCCAATTTTGACAATGGGTATATTGCTGACCTAGTATGGGCAGCCCTAGCCTAGGGTACCTAGGCCTAGTTCTCACGTACACTTTGTTCCCTGAACTAGGCCTAGGCTATTGCAACACAAACTTTTGACCGCATATTACTGTGAGAGTAATATCGTCTGCGTGCGTTGCTGCAGTGATTGTTGCTATGTACGCGTATGCGCGTGTATGAACATAACTATAGCAATAGACTATGTCACAATTGAACAGCAGTGCGTGCTATTTAGCACACAATAGTGTGAACGTCCTAGTTACACGATTTAGCAGTTTCATAGAATGTTAAAAAAAAAAAAAACAGGATCATTTGTGTAAATCAAAATTTTTGGTCTTTTTTTTCACACTAAGTGCAAAAAATCTTAGAATGAAGAGTCTTAAACATATAAGGCCCCGTAGAGGTCAATTATGTAGGAGTATACGTGAATTTGAGAAAGATCGAGACCATTAAAAATTTTTGAAGTTGCGGTAGCCCAATTTTGACAATGGGTATACTGCTGACCTAGTATGGGAAGCCCCAAAGCTTCCCAAATACTAGGTCGGCAGACTGCGGACTAGGGCAGCCCCAAAGCTTCCCAATACTACATCAGCAGACTGTGCAGGGGTCGAAATTTAATTTTAATGCCGATGTTCCACGGAACAGTGCTTTTCCAAAACTACTGTTCCAGATTAAATTTTATTGTTCCAAGGTTTTCATATATGGTTAAAGGGCAAGTAATTTTGTGAAATGAGTCGATTCTCCAACATATGTGTGCACATACTGATATTTATTTTATCATCGCAAATTTTCTTGAAATCGCTCTAGTCTTGTCCCTCACCACAACATTACCTCAACGATCGTTTCACACAGTAAGTCCATGGAACGATCTTACATTTTAAACAAGAAAAAAACACACACTTGAGGCCCATTGACTTTGGTCACGAGATGTCAGCAATCGGACTTGCATTTAGTCATTTTAAGTTTAGTTGCTAGCTTGGAGGGAATATCAATACAAAACCCCCAAACACAAGTATTTGCCTTCCATGTGGAGGAAATATCAATAAACAGTTACCGGTCATTTGGTACGTTACATGCCACGTAAAACAAGCAGTGATGTAAGATGACTTTCCCTTGCAGGGCAATAATGACATAGGGCCTACTAAAAGTGTTTCTGCATTTGGTAGTAAAACTGACAGTAGGCCCTATGTGTGTTTACACAGTAGAGGTTTACCATCCAGCATAGGGAAATAAGACATGCAAGTCTAACCGACTTCAACTGATCAGAGTAAGAATGAGATTGCACTTCATACTAAACGCAAAATTTACTGCAATGTTTGATATTCACGGCATGATTTATCAGGTAACCTAGGCCTATTAGGATATATGTAACTGTTAGGCCCCCTAGGCCTAAATAAATATTCAATGTGCTTCTTGTGGAAAAACACTGTTCCACGGAACAGTGGCTTTTGAAAAGTTACTGTTCCGGTACTAAAAGCACTGTTCTCGGATTAGCGGAACAGCCTGAATTCGACCCCTGCTGCGTACTATGTCAGGCCTAGCCTATGTTATGTTACGACAGTCAGTAGGCCTAGGGCCTAGGCCTACCTGTACCAGTGTACGTATCACCTGACGTACAATTACGGTATAGGCCTACACAGCCGTTACCCGTAACTCAAAGGTACGGTAGCCTACAGTAGGCCTAACTGTTAGCCCAATTAGGCTAGGTCTAAGTTAACGTTATGCTGCGAGGCGAAAAAACTCGTTCGATTACAATCTAGGCTAGTCTTGGATACCATAGCCAACACGCCAGCCCTCACGCAAATCAAAATCCAAGTAAGCAAGTCAGCTATCCTCAATAACGACAATTTTGCAACTTAGGTCTACAGAGACTACACCAACCTGTATTCGCCATGGCTCAGTTCACGTTGGTCACGTAGCTGTAACTATACGTACTTGGTACAAGTGATACATATATACACAGTATCGTAATATGTGTGTCGCCGAAATATACCTGTGATATGTACTTTGCAACTGCTGGCTAGACTGTGTACAGCTGTAAAGTTCTGCATTTTGGGATCACATGCACCGTATAAGTTTAGGTAGCACGCCCCCATTCCTACGCGTCAGGTTGTTACCTTCACAAACTAGAACTGCATTTGCTTGCAAATACGCAGAATTGTAGTGCATGTTAGACAAGTCCTTGCAGTTTGGAGCAGGCCAGATTTAATTAGGGGATAAATGCGAGGGTGCCCGGTCTTAAATGTGATTTGAGACCGACGATGACGTCATCACAGAGGCTGAGCGGACCGAGGCGACAGCCGAGGTCCGCTGCCTCTGTGATGACGTCATCGGAGGTCTCGAATCACATTTAAGACCGGGCACCCTGCTTTTATCCCCATTCATAAACACTCAGCATTAAAATGTTGGGAATCGACAAAAACATTGAATTTTCGACAAAATTTTACAGATCAAATTTTAATTCTCCCAGCTAACTTAGGACTCTATTATGACGTCATGTTTAGTTTCCTGCGATAGTAGCGAACAACTTTAAGCCAAAAGAAAGTGGACAACCACGCAAATATTTTCACTTAACATATTGATTGTAATCTCAATTCATCGAACGAAATTTAACTGGATTAATTTAACGCAAAATTGTTTATCTCTGAATTATCATACATCCTTGTAGAGATGAGGCTGAGCATTAAAACAAGGAAACTAACTTCTAGCTGGCTATTGTTTACAGTGAAGTTCTACTCCACGAAAGTTTCACAGAGGTAAATAAATACACAGTGCTGTGCAGTTACGGTCTACTGTAATATATTGTGTGCAGTGCAGTGCAGCATTCAACGAAATGCATGCGGACATTTGACTGCAAGTAGTTAACGCACAAGATCGTTCAAGATCCATAAGTAAGACGGTGGTTTTAGGTGTCTTGAGCCTTTTTGGAAAAGGATTATAGTGTTGGTAACTTTGAAAATGTGTTCAAGTTTTTAATACAGATTATGCAGGCCTAACGTTAGGACTAGCTTAAACTATTTACAACAGTTCATAAGAAGCCTAGCTCGGCGTAGAACTAGAAATGAAGACCGTGCTGGCCTGTTATGTCTGTTAGTGTTAGCGGAATTGGTTCAAACGTAAAAACCTGACAGTGACACTGTCAGTAAAACCTGTTTACCATTGCTCTGCATGTCATAGTTATAACACAGGCCCCATGCTGGCATTAGCAGCACAGAGGCCAAATTCACTTTTCTTTACCATGCAGTCCAACTTAGGAGAATAAGGAGTGGAATATTTGTAACAGGCAGACCGTTAACAAAATGTACCCTTGGCATATACTGTAAGGTTATATAAGCTCTTTTAGCCATACCACTGCCAGTATCCAAGAAGATGAATATAGTTTTGCTAGCATTCATTCATGGGATGAAATGAGCAATATGCTTTGGAATGGTTATAGCTACAGGGGTGCTAGGCATAACAGTATAATACTACAGTAGTTTACAGTAACTGGTTTTCTTACTCAGATGTTATGGTTTATGTTGCTATGGTAACACATCATGGACAAAGCATAGTTCACAATGCAGTAGTAACAGTGATATTCAATTCACCTTGAAAAAGTAATTCTCCTAAACTGGCAAAGGCCAGTCTCGAATGCGATTCGAGACTGGTCTCGAATGGTTTTCAGCCAATCAGAATGCAGGAAATCAATAAAGGTGTTTATGAATTAGGGGATAAATGCGAGGGTGCCCGGTCTTAAATGTGATTTGAGACCGACGATGACGTCATCACAGAGGCTGAGCGGACCGAGGCGACAGCCGAGGTCCGCTGCCTCTGTGATGACGTCATCGGAGGTCTCGAATCACATTTAAGACCGGGCACCCTGCTTTTATCCCCATTCATAAACACTCAGCATTAAAATGTTGGGAATCGACAAAAACATTGAATTTTCGACAAAATTTTACAGATCAAATTTTAATTCTCCCAGCTAACTTAGGACTCTATTATGACGTCATGTTTAGTTTCCTGCGATAGTAGCGAACAACTTTAAGCCAAAAGAAAGTGGACAACCACGCAAATATTTTCACTTAACATATTGATTGTAATCTCAATTCATCGAACGAAATTTAACTGGATTAATTTAACGCAAAATTGTTTATCTCTGAATTATCATACATCGTTGTAGAGATGAGGCTGAGCATTAAAACAACGAAACTAACTTCTAGCTGGCTATTGTTTACATGAAGTTCTACTCCACGAAAGTTTCACAGAGGTAAATACACAGTGCTGTGCAGTTACGGTCTACTGTAATATATTGTGTGCATTGCAGTGCATGTTTGCAGCATTCAACGACATGCATTGGGACATTTGACTGCAAGTAGTTAACGCACAAGATCGTTCAAGATCCATAAGTAAGACGGTGGTTTTAGGTGTCTTAAGCATTTTTGGAAAAGGATTATAGTGTTGGTAACTTTGAAAATGTGTTCAAGTTTTTAATACAGATTATGCAGGCCTAACGTTAGGACTAGCTTAAACTATTTACAACATTAGTTCATAAGGAGCCTAGCTCGGCGTAGAACTAGAAATGAAGACCGTGCTGGCCTGTTATGTCTGTTAGTGTTAGCGGAATTGGTTCAAACGTAAAAACCTGACAGTGACACAGTAAAACCTGTTTACCATTGCTCTGCCTGTCATAGTTATAACACAGGCCCCATGCTGGCATTAGCAGCACAGAGACCAAATTCACTTTTCTTTACCATGCAGTCCAACTTAGGAAAATAAGGAGTGGAATATTTATACCAGGCAGACCGTTAACAAAATGTACCCATGGCATATACTGTAAGGTTATATACGCTCTTTTAGCCATACCACTGCCAGTATCCAAGAAGATGAATATAGTTTTGCTAGCATTCATTCATGGGATGAAATGAGCATTATGCTTTGGAATGGTTATAGCTACAGGGGTGCTAGGCATAACAGTGTAATATTACAGTAGTTTACAGTAACTGGTTTTCTTACTCAGATGTTCTGGTTTATGTTGCTATGGTAACACATCATGGACAAAGCATAGTACACAATGCAGTAGTAACAGTGATATTCAATTCACCTTGAAAAAGTAATTCTCCTAACTGGCAAAGGCCGGTCTCGAATCGCGATTCGAGACTGGTCTCGAATGGTTTTCAGCCAATCAGAATGCAGGAAATCAATAAAGGTGTTTATGAATGTGTGTTTGATACGGCGTTTATTTAATCAAATATTTTTCACTACCTTCAGAAAGGTTTGCAAAAATCTTTGCATACATAGTACTTTCAAGACATAAGAAACGACTGGCACAAGGCTAACAAGGTGATTTTATTGCGCAATCATGTTTTTCTAACGACGTTCCGAGCGGCTCAGACGTTGCAGAAAATCATCTCATTTTCAAGCTAGGTAGTGTTATTTTGTGATGTTTTTGTATAATCTTGCTAGTTTTGTGAAAAGGTAGACCACATTGTAAGGATTTCTGATTTGATTCCGATTTAAAGTAAATATCTTGAATTTTGGGGTTTTCGTTCTATAAGTACCTGTAACACTACTATTGAGAAGAATTTCGGTTGTGCCCTATACTGTGCACATTGAAGGTGACGCATACAGTATACCATATACTGTACACAGTATACCATATACTGTGCACATTGAAGGTGACGCCGCCCGTACATATGCAGCTCCCATCACATTAAACTGTACGATAAATTCATCCGCTGATTACTTCGTTTGCGAATTTCAAGTTATGTAGGCAAGTTGTGTTAATGAGAAAGCAAGCGCAAATTCAACTGAATTTTTTCTGAAATAAAGACTGTCGGCATTTCATCAACCAGTAACATTTCACTCAACATTACAAGCTGTTTCTGTTTATGAACGAGTCCTTTGTCGGGACTAATTTAGAATGTGTGCAGGAAAGCGGTAAAAAATCATGGACAAGCTTAACATTGGCTGCCTGCACATTGATAGCACCGATAGTAAAAACGGACCGAAGCCGTGTGGAACTTCCAGTTTCAACGTTCAGTCATGTAGGTATGCCTAGCTTGTCGTGCAACGCCAAGATTGTAGCGCGCACGCGCACTACAATAATAACACCAATAAGTACGGAAGCCGAGGACCTAAGAGTATTTATTGACTAGAGACCAAGGTCTAATACATGCCCTGTACAAAATTTTGGCCAATTTCAAAGCAAGGGCAAGGTACAGAATGGTTTAGTCTCCGACGATCAGTCGTTGCGCTGTGCGCATCTAGTGGGTGAAACATGGCGACAACATTTTAGTGCTTTTCGTAACTTAAGAAGAGGTATATTCTCCCTCGCAATTCCCGAAGAGTAAATGAACAGCAGTACTTTTGTTGCTGTAGGAGCACTATTTTACCTTTAGTTTGATTATGTAATAGTTGGAGAGCTGCAAATTAGTGGCATGTCGCCTATGTCTGAGATTTATTTTCAGCTTTCAGAGTTACAAAGCGAAGGTAAGAGATACCGAGTTGCCTACTGAGCCGCCTCGCTTACGCATAGACTGTGCAATCCTTAACGTCAACTTCTGTCTGTTTGACACATTACTAACGCATACAGCGCTAATGTAACGCTTAGATAACAAAACGTTACCTTAGCAACAGGATTTACTACAAAACCCTAGGCGACGATAACGAATGAAAGCTTAGTCGTCTATCATGGATAATATACACTGGAATAGATAATAGGCACTTACCTTTGCGTGTCTCCTTGAACTACAAATCCTAGGCTTAATATCTAAAACGCCAAACATACAGAATTTCACGCTGACTGAGTAGACAACTGCTTGTAAGGTCAAACTATACGCCGAGCAAATTTGAAAGCAAACGCAACTATTGCTATGACTTGTATGTAGGCTATACCGTAAGTGGCAAAACAGAGCGCGCTCGTGAGCGCGTACTTCAGTTTTCATAGACACGCGTATTTTTGTTTTGTTAAGGACGCGCGAGTGTGCACGCACAAACATTATCCTGCTACAGCACGTCGACGCGCTACACATAACAAGCTAATGAAAAGCGCGTCGACGCGCTGCATATCACTGGCTATGTACATCGGGTCGACGCGCTGCAGATAACCTGATAAAGTTTGTGCGCGCACTAAAGCGCCTATATTTCTGTATGATTATGAGACGCGATACGGCGTATGTTGAGGTTAATTCTGTGCACAGCATACGCAGGCAAGCCCTATAAATAGCACGAGTGTTAGAGAAAGTATTCGCAAGGAAGAAACGACTGGTTGGTCGAGACACTGCAAATTCGTACCTTCTGTGGCCTCCATGGTCGGACGTTCCGCCATTTTGACCTTGGTCTCTAGTCAATAAATACTCTTAGCCGAGGACAGAGCCGTATCTAAATATATGGCTCTGGCCGAGGACATCGAAGTACCCCCTCACTTACTTTGGTTTTCTCCAGTCCTCATTATCAGTGGATAATGGTAAGGAGAAATCGTATCTTCATTTCTCCTTCCCATGTTTACCCAAGAAAGGGGTTGGAAAACTGGCATGTCCGATTTCACACCACCGCGATGTTCTCGGCTTCCGTAAATAAGAGACATTCCGATAACCTTTGTAATGTATTATTGTCGATTTGATATGAAAGACTAGCGACCATATGAAGTATCATCGATAGCAAAATGGGGTCAATTGAAGCAGTTATAAGGAAATTAAGGCCTTACAAGATGGTCGTCGTATATAAATAGGCTTTGACTGAGAAAAATGTCTCTGGATACGGGTACGTGAAGCGTTGAGCTCCGCTGGCATAAAATCTTCACCGTCATGGTATGATAAATTGAACCCAGCATCGGAATTTCACATTTTATGGTGCCAACTATCCTGACTACATGTCTCATGAAGGAATTGGAAAATTCAACAAAGAAAGACCACTGCTTCTTGTTTTCCCTCCCCCTTCACCCTACCCCACCCCACTCCTTTCGATGTTATTTATACGGCACACTTTGAAACATTTACAAGCAACGCCAAACATTAACACTCAGATAAAATGTATAACATTCAATCATTTAATTAGCATGATCATTCAAGCGTGTTTCAGGCAACATTAAGTACGGTACCTTTACCGTGAAGGATGGTTTTTTCGGTTGCAAGTGGTAACAGTTTCATTAATATTTTCCCATTTTGAAATGAAACCGATTTAAAAGTTCATGTAATTAGCAGTTGACACGAAAGGTCTCAATAAAATCAGAATCCCCGGTTCCTCACAAAAGCTTTCAAGCTGGACATTTCGACCCTCTGGGGAAAGCTCACAGTTAGGGTTCGTCACCATTCTAGTTTCGTCGGGAAGCGATACTGAGTAACCCACAACGGTCAGCTGCTTCTGTAATTTACTTGATACTTTACAGTACTTTCAATAAAGGCCTCAAATCCTGTGATAAATTCCCCAAATTTTATATTTCACACACTAAAAACCCAAAAGGCTCGCCAAAAATTTTGCTCTCGATAACTTTCGGCAACCCGTTGTTCTTGTCGGGGCTTCAAACTGCAGTCCCACGTCGGGGAGCTTGCATGGGCCCCCGTCGCAACATATCTCAGGCTGGCGCAATCCCAGCTTCGGAATTTCACATTTTATCGTGCCTACTATCCTGACTACATGTCTAATGAAGGAATTGGAAAATTCTGCGAAGGAAGACCACGGCTTCCTGTTCTCCCTCCCCCTTCACCCCGCCCCACCCCACTCCTTTCGATGTCATTTATACGGCACACTTGGAAACATTTACAAACCACGCTAAACATTAACACCCAGGAAAAATATATTACATTCAAGCATTGAATCAGCATCATTCGGGCGTGTTTCAAACAATATTAAGTACGGTAACTATACTAAGGATCATGGCAGGAGAATAGGGGTGTTCGGTCCAGTTGCCCACTCCCCCACCCAAGGCAGTTGTACTTGTATATGTCATACAGCTTTACAGTATATTACTATCATTTATATAATCAAACAAATTTCCAAGTGTCGTGTGGTGAGTTGGTAAGGCTCTCGACTCCGAAGGCTCAGTACGGGAGTTCAAGTCTCTGAAAACTGAGCAGTGAATCTTTTCTCGTTTTGCGGTTTTGAAGTTGCGTTTTCCTTTTTATCTTCCTTGTTGTAGCTTTCATAGACTCCTTGGGGTCCCACTTTTTTGTTTTCTTAATTAGGCTTGGCCTTTTCATCATGTCCGACTGTAAATTTCCAAATCAGGTCACTAGACGCTATTGTATATAGCCTACATTGTCAGGGCGAGCTACCCTCACCCCTTCCACAAATGGTTTTTTCGGTTGCAAGTGGTAACAGTTTTATGAATATTTTCCCATTTTGAAATGAAACCGATTTAATAGTTCATGTAATTAGCAGTCGACACGAAAGGTCTCAATAAAATCAGAAGCCCCGGCGACGAAGGTCGCCGGGGCTTCTGATTTTATTGAGACCGAATTCGCCTAACTTCCCAAAGCAACTCTTCGTTCAACTAAAAAGCTACTTTTGGGATGAATATTCAAAAGTTAACGGCTTCAAAATGTTTTTTTTTTCCTATAGCAACTATGGATTAAGCCTCTTAGGGGTAGGCCTAAGCATCTGCCAACAATACGTGACCATTGTTCTCCTCGTTTCAAGGTGCGATGATTTGTGAAAAGAAGCTTGACCAAGTCTCCCTTTGCGTTTTTCCTGCTGTCGTTACAAGGTAGCACGCCCCCATTTATACCTATGGTCCATTTGTTCCCCTTCAAAAACATCACCACGAGGAGACATTGGGACAACTTGTGCAATATATTACCGAGTAGGATGGGGGTCTTTTGTCAATTTAATATGAAAGAAGACTAGATGAAGTATCACTGGTGCCAAAATGGGGTCAATTGAAGAACTTTTGCAGAAATTATGGTCTTAGAAGCTGGCGACCGTAGATCAGGCTCTGAGTGATTAAAAATGTCTGGTAAAGGTAAGGAAACTTTGAGCTCCGCTAGCAAAAAAATCTTCACCGTCATGGTATGATAAATTGAAATTGCCATGAATAGCCAACTTGTCGGCTTTGTTGTCAGCTGTAAGCTTATACCTGGCGAAAACTTTTACAAGGCTTTACGTCGCGAACCACAAATTATTGCGCGCCTCTCCCCCCCCCCCCCACCCCCCATTGACTTCAGACGAAATCAGGTCAGTTCACCACCCCTGGTTCCTCACAAAAGCTTTCAAGCTGGACATTTCGACCCTCTGGGGAAAGCTCGCAGTTAGGGTTCGTCACCATTCTACTTTCGTCGGGAAGCGATTTGAAGTAACCCACAACGGTCAGCTGCTTCTGTAATTTACTTGATACTTTACAGTACTTTCAATAAAGGCCTCAACTGCTGTGATAAATTCCCCCAAATGATATATTTCACACACTGGAAACCCAAAAGGCTCGCCAAAAATTTTGCTCTCGATAACTTTCGGCAACCCGTTGTTCTTGTCGGGGCTTCAAACTGCAGTCCCACGTCGGGGAGCTTGCATGGGCCCCCGTCGCAACATATCTCAGTCTGGCGTTATCCCAGCTTCGGAATTTCACATTTTATCGTGCCTACTATCCTGACTACAAGTCTAATGAAGGAACTGGAAAATTCTGCGAAGGAAGACCACGGCTTCCTGTTCTCCCTCCCCTTTCACCTCGCCCCACCCCACTCCTTTCGATGTCATTTATACGGCACACTTGGAAACATTTACAAACTACGCTAAACATTAACACTCAGGAAAAACGTATTACATTCAAGCATTGAATCAGCATCATTCGGGCGTGTTTCAGGTAGTATTAAGTACGGTACCTTTACTAAGGATGCAGGAGAATAGGGGTGTTCGGTTCAGCTGCCCCCTCCCCCCACGGCAGTTGTACTTGCATGTCATACAGCTTTACAGTACATTACTATAATTCATATAATCAACCAAATTTCCAACAGTGTCGTGGGTGAGTTGGTAAGGCTCTCGACTCCGAAGGCTCAGTACGGTAGTTCAAGTCTCCGAAAACTGAGCAGTGAATCTTTTCTCGTTTTGCGGTTTTGAAGTTGCGTTTTCCTTTT
This sequence comes from Holothuria leucospilota, assembly GCA_029531755.1. Taxonomy (NCBI): domain Eukaryota; kingdom Metazoa; phylum Echinodermata; class Holothuroidea; order Aspidochirotida; family Holothuriidae; genus Holothuria; species Holothuria leucospilota. The sequence goes on along the minus strand of CM055969.1, from coordinate 40,417,513 downwards.
TATCTGCCTTGTTGTAGCTTTCATAGACTCCTTGGGGTCCCACTTTTTTGTTTTCTTAATTAGGCTTGGCCTTTTCATCATGTCCGACTGTAAATTTCCAAATCAGGTCACTAGACGCTATTGTATATAGCCTACATTGTCAGGGCGAGCTACCCTCACCCCTTCCACAAATGGTTTTTTCGGTTGCAAGTGGTAACAGTTTTTTGAATATTTTCCCATTTTGAAATGAAAAGATTTAATAGTTCATGTAATTAGCAGTTGACACGAAAGGTCTCAATAAAATCAGAAGCCCCGGCGACCTTCGCATGTCAAATTCACACTTCCGGCCCGATGTATGCGTCTCCATGAGGAGTCACTGAGCGTAACAGTGTAGGTATAGGAGTTTGGAATCTATGCTTATAATATCTTTGGAAACGACCAAAGATATTATAAGCATAGATTCCAAACTCCTATACCTACACTGTTACTCTCAGTGACTCCTCATGGAGACGCATACATCGGGGCGGAAGTGTTAATTTGACATACGCGCCGTTATATTCCGCGATCTGCGTACAAAAATAAGAACGCGTCACAGAAAATTCCATTGTTCAAAAGAGGTTAGCGCCGGTGCACTTTTACAACGCGTTCTATACGCGCAGAATAAATTTCTCTGTGCATTATAAGGAATATTTGATGCACAGTTCTGCGCGCTTTGGAAACAAACGCGCTAGTTGCTTTCCCGTTGTGAACGCGTTAGTAATTGAACGCGCATATAAAAGTGCGTCACTTGAAGATACCATAGAAACTGACCAATGAATGTCCATGAACTTGCAAAACCAGTCATTGTGCGTTCATGTTCAAGTGTAAATACGTGGAATGCCGCGTTGAAGAAATAACTTATTCTTTTTCAAGTGGAATTTATCGAGGCGAAGTACTTCTTCAGCCAACAACATTTCGAAATAACAAGTATTAATACTTTTGTAAGACATTTGTAAGACATTCAGTTGCCTGTATGTTTTTAAAACGACTGAACAGTGATCAGCACTTCCGCCCCGGTATATTGGCCTCCCTGGGGAGTCAACGCGCCATTTTAAGTTTGGAATCTATGCTTGTAATATCTTTGGGTCGTTTCCAAAGTTTCCAAAGATATTACAAGCATAGATTCCAAACTTAAAATGGCACGCTGACTCCTCATGGAGGCCAATATATCGGGGCGGAAGTGCTGATCACTGTTCAGTCGCTTTGAAAACAATCGGACAGATAAAAGTCTTGCACAAGTGTAACTACTTGCCAATTCAGAACATTCTTAAATCTAGGAAATTATCACTCCTCAATGTATTCCATTCGGCAGAGAGAAGTATGTTTCTTCCCCGTGGCATGGCAAACAAACACACTGTCATGAACGCAAACCGACTGTTTTGAAGTCCGCAATCTATAATTAGGTCAGTTACCATGGTCTCGTCAAAAAACGCACTTAAAAATGTGCGTCGACTTCTCACGCACATATAACGGGGAAAGCAATTCGCGCGTTTGTATTTTAAGCGCGCGGTAGTGAGCGTCACGTAATTTAGACAAATGCACAGAGAAATGTATTCTGCGCGTATAGAACGCGTATTAAAAGTGCACGCACGCTAACCTCTTTTAACAATGGAATTTTCTGTAACGCGTTCTTAGTTTTGTACGCAGATCACCGAATAGAACGGCGCGCATGTCAAATTGACACTTCCGCCCCGATATATTGGCCTCCATGAGGAGTCACTGAGCGTAACAGTGTGGGTATAGGAGTTTGGAATCTATGCTTATAATATCTTTGAAAGTTTCCAAAGATATTATAAACATAGATTCCAAACTCCTATACCTACACTGTTACGCTCAGTGACTCCTCATGGAGACGCAAATATCGGGGCGGAAGTGTAAATTTGACATGCGCGCCATTCTATTCCGCGATCTGCGTACATAAACAAGAACGTGTTACAGAAAATTTCATTGTTGACAGAGGTTAGCGTGTGTGCACTTTTACAACGCGTTCTCTACGCGCAGAATACATTTCTCTGTGTATTATCCGGAATACTTGACGCACAGTTCTGCGCGCTCTGGAAACAAACGCGCTAGTTGCTTTCCCGTTGTGAGCGCCTAAGTAATTGAACGCGCATATAAAAGTGCGTCACTTGAAGAAACCATAGAAACTGACCAATGAATGTCCATGAACTTGCAAAACCAGTCATTGTGCGTTCATGTTCAAGTGCAAATACGTGGAATGCCGCGTTGAAGAAATGAGTTATTCTTATTTAAGTGGAATTTATTGAGGCGTCGTACTTCTTCAGTCAACAACATTCCGAAATAACAAGTGTAAGCGCGTCTAAATACTACGACTGCTTTATGACGTGGTGGGGCGCGTGGCGTCTTTCGACGCGCGCTCGATTTCGTTAAATTAAAAGCGCGCGCGTACACCGCTATTCCTTCAAGCGCGTACGTAATTCAAATCATTAGAGGTTCCAGCAGCAAAGCTGAACAGATGTTTTATGGGCTACTAAGAAATTAAGAAGAGAAATTTGGTGAGTTATATATATATATATCAGAATTATTTCAGGAACGAGTTTTGGGAAATGTATACAGTCACAGTTTACACTGGGAAAAACCAATTTGCGTAAATTCTACGCTACAAGGTCTTAGACTGGAACTTTTACCTCATTTGTATTCGTCACGTTAGTTATGTTTTTACCGTTAACGTATATGAGTAACGGATCTAGCCTAGGGTGTAATCATTCGAGGCGTATGACAATACTGTTTGTAACGGGCTTATAGTTTGGGATATACTTATTCCTACAATTAGCATAGGCCTATTAATATAGTGCTAATTTCAGAAGTTAGATTCGTTAAGTTAAGTTAAGTGAATCGCAACAAATCTCAGAATCAATACTTTATTATTATTTGCTATCATATTACTTGTTGACAAGACAAAGGTTCGTTATTGCCTAATTTTCGATTGTTTTCAGACTATAGGCTAAAGGGCCTAGCAGAGACAGGACACTTTGATCTAGCAGTATTTTGGCTCAGATTGGCACAAGGTACTTTCTTATTCTTAATTGAATGTAGTTAATGATCAATTTCATCCTAATTTACAACATCAAATGATTCGATGGGTATATTTTAGATATGAATTGAACTTTCAGATATGCTAATTTAATCTACGTTTTGGTGTTATTTGCTAGTGCACGCATGATCTTCTTAATTTATTACTGAAATTCATACTAAAGTTAAGTTAATCTATTTAGTAGCAAGGTTTATTCGAATAGGATATGATATTCATTGTTTCAGTTTTTACGTTGGTGATCGAAAGTTGGTGGACGTTGGGGACTGAATAATAAACTATATATAAAGACACCATCAGTGAGACTTAGTCATCATTCTAAGCGAGCATGCTGCTAAAACAAGTACTAATACTTTTGTAAGACATTCATTTGCCTGTTTGTTTTCAAAGCGACTGAACAGTGATCAGCACTTCCGCCCCGATATATTGGCCTCCATGGGGAGTCAGCGCGCCATTTTAAGTTTGGAATCTATGCTTGTAATATCTTTGAAAGTTTCAAGGTAGCACGCCCCCATTTATACCTATGGACCATTTGTTCCCCTTCAAAAATATCACCACGAGGAGACATTGGGACAACTTGTGCAATATATTACCGAGTAGGATGGGGGTCTTTTGTCAATTTAATATGAAAAAAGACTAGATCAAGTATCACTGGTGCCAAAATGGGGTCAATTGAAGAACTTTTGAATAAATTATGGGCTTAGAAGCTAGCGACCGTAGATCAGGCTTTGAGTGATTAAAAATGTCTGGTAAAGGTAAGGAAACTTTGAGCTCCGCTAGCAAAAAATCTTCACCGTCATGGTATGATAAATTGAAATTGCCATGAATAGCCAACTTGTCGGCTTTGTTGTGAGCTGTAAGCTTATACCTGGCGAAAACTTCTACAAGGCTTTACGTCGCGAACCACAAATTATTGCGCGCCTCTCCCTCCCCCCCCCCCCCTCATTGACTTCAGACGAAATCAGGTCAGTTCACCACCCCTGGTTCCTCACAAAAGCTTTCAAGCTGGACATTTCGACCCTCTGGGGAAAGCTTGCAGTTAGCAGGTTAGGGTTCGTCACCATTCTACTTTCGTCGGGAAGCGATTTGAAGTAACCCACAACGGTCAGCTGCTTCTGTAATTTACTTGATACTTTACAGTACTTTCAATAAAGGCCTCAACTCCTGTAATAAATTCCCCAAATTTGTATATTTCACTTACTACAAACCCAAAAGGCGCGCCAAAAATTTTGCTCTCGATAACTTTCGGCAACCCGTTGTTCCTGTCAGGGCTTCAAACTGCAGTCCCACGTCGGGGAGCTTGCATGGGTCCCCGTCGCAACATATCTCAGGCTGGCGCTATCCCAGCTTCGGAATTTCACATTTTATCGTGCCTACTATCCTGACTACATGTCTAATGAAGGAACTGGAAAATTCTGCGAAGGAAGACCACGGCTTCCTGTTCTCCCTCCCCCTTCACCCCGCCCCACCCCACTCCTTTCGATGTCATTTATACGGCACACTTGGAAACATTTACAAACCACGCTAAACATTAACACCCAGGAAAAATATATTACATTCAAGCATTGATCAGCATCATTCGGGCGTGTTTCAGGCAATATTAAGTACGGTACCTTTACTAAGGATGCAGGAGAATCCCAGATAGCACACTTTGTTGGACCAACATTGGCAAATGGTCGGCAAATGTTGGCAAGCATTGGCAATAAGTTGTGTTGGCACATAAATGTTGGACCAACGCAAGACCAACCTATAGTCAACAACCGTTGTGCACTCTAACATTTTTCCAACGTTGGGCCAACATTTACCAAACAATTGTTGGGTTTCATTCATTGAACCAATGTTAGGCCAACATTATCCATCCAACAGTAGGGCTTTCTTCGGTCAAACAACATTGGGCCAACATATACCAACCAACTGTTGGGTCACATATATTGAACCAACGTTGGGCGAACATTAGTCAGCCCAACTGTTAGGCCTTTTTCGTTTAACCAACGTTGGACCAACGTGTACCAACCAAATGTTGGGCCTTACTCGTTAAACCAATGTGGGGCCAACATGTACCAACCAACTGATGGGCCACATTCCTTTAACCAACGATGGGCGAACATTGCCCAGCCAACTGTTAGGCCTTATTCGTTTAACCAACATTGGACCCACATGCACCAACCAAATGTGGGCCTTACTCGTTAAACTAATGTGGGGCCAACATGTACCAACCAACTGATGGGCCACATTCCTTTAACCAACGATGGGCGAACATTGCCCAGCCAACTGTTAGGCCTTATTCGTTTAACCAACATTGGACCAACATGTACCAACCAAATGTTGGGCTTTACTTGTTAAACCAACATGGGGCCAACATGTACCAACCAAAGGATGGGCTACATTCATTTAACCAACGTTGGGCACAAATTGCCCCCCCCCCCCCCGACTGATAGGCCTTATTTTAGACATTATGTAAGAAACCAACGTTGAGCCAGTTTTAAGTTACCAACTGTTGGGAATCATATATTGAACCAACGTTGGACCAACACTTAAAATTTTTTTGAAGTTTTTCTAAAAGGCCGTTACTATCATAAAGTAATAAAACAGTATCAGAGAATTTATTTATAGGCCTGTCAAAGCAGTAAATAGAGGTTCAAAATTCATCAGCGGCACTTTATCTGTGATATTATCATGTTAAATATAAAAGATCAATAGTGTATGTGACAATTTGAAAGAGTTTGGTTATAAGTCATCCCTCGACTGATGTGCTGAATCTGGAGAACACTTAAAAGTCGGTCTACAACCTATGGTTGGCCCAACCCGAACACTGGATTTCGGTGATGGATTGCTAAAGGCCCACATTAGTTTCGGTTGGCTAATGGTAGCGGCCCCAACATTGGCCCAACAATGTACCACCGAAAAAATACTGCTCTCCCAGATAGCACAATACATTGGACCAACGTTGGAAAATAGTTGGTAAATGTTGGCAAGCGATGGTAATGTGTTGTGTTGGCAAAAGAGTGTTGGTCCAACTTAAGACCAACATTTTTTTGCCGCCCGTACGACATTACAATGTTGCACTAACGTTGGACCAACGTTTAGCACCCAACTGTTGGATTTTATTTACTTATCAAACGTTGGGCTAACGTAAGACGGCCAACAGTTGGCTTTCATTCCTTTAACTGACGTTGGACCAACAAAAGTCAGCCAACAGTTGGGCGTAATTCATTTCATGAACGTTGAGCCAACGTTAAGCACCCAACTGTTGGATTTTATTTACTTATCAAACGTTGGGCTAACGTAAGACGGCCAACAGTTGGCGTTTATTCCTTTGACTGACGTTGGTCCAACTAAAGTCAGCCAACAGTTGGACGTAATTCATTTCATCAACGTTGAGCCAACGTTAAGCACCCAACTGTTGGATTTTATTTACTTATCAAACGTTAAGCTAACGTAAGACGCAAACAGTTGGCGTTTATTCCTTTAACTGACGTTGGTCCAACCAAAGTCAGCCAACAGTTGGGTGTAATTCATTTCATCAACGTTGGGCCAACGTTTAGCACCCAGGGTTGTTCCCGTTACGCTTTGAAAGTAACTCGTTATAGTTACAGTTAATTCCGTAAAATTGTAACTCGTTACAGTTACTAGTTACAATGTTGAAAAAGTAACTAGTTACAGTTACTTTTGACTGAAAAGTAACTAGTTACATTTCAAAAGTAACTAGTTACTTCAAGGTGAATATACGGTACCTCGGTTCCTGAAATGGAGGGGACATAATTAGATAGTAAGAAGGGGGCACATGAGACGATCGACACCTCATTTGTGCCGGTTATCCTTAGGTGTTCCCCAAAGAAAGTCAATGATGATAGCTGATCTTCGATGGGCATTCTCGCAGAGGCGCCTAACGCTCATCATGAAGCAGCGAATCATGATACTGTGTCGGAGCTTACGCAAACTATTTGTAAGAGGAATCTGGTTATAACCAAAACTTTTCCAGTTACGACAGTACTTCTATGAGGGTGGAAATCTTTATACTGTACTCCAATCACACAGTCGCTAATTTAAAGAGGTTAGCGGCTATGCCGGAAAATGGGAGAGCGTTGTTTCACAAGTAATTAAAGTCTTCACCCCTCAAGGGCATAAATATGGTATAGTACGAGGATGAATACATTTGTTAACAGAAGAATTTTAAAACCTCACCGCAAGGTTGGGCTAAGTGATATTTCCGCATAAATTTTAAGTTTCACATTGTGTCGATATAAAACAATGCATAGAAATGGTGATACTATGTAGTTTATACATGCAGACCATGTGCCCATAATTCACTTCCCTTTACAATAGGTGAAGCTTTAAGTCGGGACACTTCTCTTCTCTTTCAATTAGCTTTGTTAGGATACTTTCAACGCCATTGACCATTTCAATATTCTGCTGTTTATTATATTAACCTCATTATTATTCCAGTGTAAAGAGTTACGGACATTGAAAAGAATATGATATAGCCTAAATTCATACGTTTGATTCATCAAATAAGGGTACCATACATGTTAAATTAGATATATAATTGGATGCATGGTGTTTACCGACGCTTGGCACCGTATAATTTTACTGGGCTCCAACGCACGAGTCCGGATTCGGTTAGCTTAAAGACAGATTTGCATCCCCCCAAGTATAACTTTTAGTTGGGGGTAAGCAAAAGTCTCAATTGGTGACTACTCTTTGATTGACATCAGAGTTACAAAATTCAAAAGATGCAGAGCAGCTCATATTACACAGCATGCAAAGAGAATACACATGGGGTCTTTTATACCTCACCAGGATGTGTCCTTGAGCAATGAACTATGTTTGTGTCTGCACAAGGAGAAGCTAAAGACAGTTATGGGCGGGGCTTACCACCAAGTAAAGTCATAGTTGGGGTGATGCAAATCCCTCTTTAATGCAGGTCTCAAGAGCGTTTTTCTAGATTAGGAATTTGCCCGGAATAGAAGGTTTCCGGAATCGAAATTTTAACGGAATGTGATGTAACTGGACTTGGACTCGGAACTCGGAGTTCATTCCAGCCGAGTTCTCAAATATGCAAGTTACATTAAAAGTGTTTAAAGTTCCATTTGTGCCCAATGTACAGATGTAAAGTATTGTCACACACATGAATCACTAAATTACTGAGGTGGCCAGGCTATGGAAGTGAGTACAAACGATGACTTTATTAATGGTGGACATGTACGATAGAATTAAAACATCTGTATGTTTGATATGCTATACATTGACAAAATGACATGTCCTCGGAATTGATGCCATTGGAATCAGAACTGGCAGGAATCTTGAGGGTAGTACCATGCTCGAAAACTTTGATTCGGGAATCTAGAATCGCAGTTAGCTCCGACTAGGATAGAGTGAACGCGGGTCCCAGCCGTAAGCGTCTCAAGAGGCAATGATTAAACTTTCAAAGTAAGCCTGGTATTTGAATGCATATGGGCCAACCCGTTTCTCACGGTGCACTATCTCCACTGTGTCCTCTAAAGGACAATATGAGTAAACTAAGGCCCACCTGACTTTACTTAGCATATACACTATATAAGTCGGCTGGGCCTTAGTTAGAGGACCGTTCAGTATTTTTCAACGAATCGCACAAAGATTCGGTCTCATGGATAATAAGCATTGATCTGTCTAATAAGTAATTTGACACACAAATCAATTTTAAACTTAGTTCAATAGACAATCAAGTGGCCCTGTAAGCCTGCAGCATGTGCATCTAATATCATCTTCTGATTCTAATCGTGAATAAAATTGCTGTTGGCGAGGGCGACGTCGATAATAGCGATGAGTGATAACTATATCGAAAATAATTTTACATGTTACTACCAAAGTGTCATCAATTTGAAAATTTTCTGTTACTACTTCCAGTAAAATGCAATTTGTGGTCATTTTGACTATTTGTAACGGGAAAGTAACGGGACCCAAATGTAACGCCGTTACAGTTACTTTTACACAGAATTGTAACTAGTTACTTGCTTCGTTACTGAAATGCAAATGTAACTCGTTACAGGGTTCCGTTACACAAAATGTAACTCGTTACAGTAACGGCGTTACTTGTAACTCGTTACTTCCCAACCCTGTTAGCACCCAACTGTTGGATTTTACGTACTGTACCAACTTTGGGCTAACAGTAGACGGCCAAAAGCTGGCTTTCATTCATTTGACTGACGTTGGATCAGCAAATGTCCGCCAACAGTTGGGTGTAATTCGTTTCTTCAACGTTGGCCCAAACTTGGATTTTATTTACTTCGCCAACGTTGGGCTAACAGTAGGCCTATAGACAAACTTAAAGTAGCTGCTTTAGCTTAAACCGTCTTTGAACAACTTCCATGAAATCAACCGTTGGTCCATATGTCTTCAGCCAATATTGAGCCAGCCATATTTAGCCAACCGTCGGTAATTATGTAATTAACCAATATTTACCCAGTTATAATTAAGTGACAAACTGTTGGGCATCACTATTGAACCAACATTAGACTAAATCCTAAAACTACTGAAATTTCTATAGGCCGTTTCCAATAATATCGTAATAAAACATTCACTGTAAGAGACTTCATAGAACTGTCAAAGCAGTAAACAGGTGTTCAAAATTTCTTCATTGGCGCTTACCTTAATATAATGTTAAATGTAGAACAGCAACAGCGCATATGTGAATTGAAACAGTTAAATTAAAAGTCACACCTCAACAGATGTGCTGAATCTGAAGGCTACTTAAAATTCGGCCTACAACCCATGGTTGGCCCAACCCTAACACTGGATTCCAGTGATAGGCTGTTTAACGCTGACATTAGTTTCGGTTGGGAACCGGTAAGTGGCCCAACATTGGCCCAACCATAGTCCACTTAAATAATATTTACCCGATCATTTTGGTATCAAGCCAACCTCACAATTCCTTTAATAGCAGCTGTTTCTAAATTTTACATTCACAGTGAATATTTTGCAAAATGTTTACTTTTCTAGTAGAAAGTTCTGCCGAGACAATTTAAGGAAAATGTTTAAATGCTAAAGAATTATGTTGGAGCACCAGGTTTATACACCTTTCATCTGAATGGAACATTCTGAATTTTTAATAGCAAATTTTTGTTTATCCCTCAAAACAGGTCTGATTGAAATAAATTGTGACTGGTAATGGTAAATTATTGCAGAAAATCATGCTTCTCAGTTGTACAATGCAACTAAAAGAAGGAGAAATTGGAATATCATGAAAAAAAATTGTGTTATTAGGGTTAATAATAACTAAGACGTCTCACTGAATGTATATAACAGCCAAACGAACATTCACATGATTTATAAAATCCTACTGCTTTTAAAAGTGGCTAGCTCGAGCATGGCACAGGAGTATCTCTGATCACGACGGCGGAGTTGGGACTACTGTCAGGTGGTGTCAGTTAAGTCAAAGTTTGTCCCTTGGGGACGTTGTTACTCCTTCGGGGAGCAGAACTCCTTCGGGAGTATTGTTTGGTTTTCGCCCCTGGTTCTTCGCCAGAGAGTCAGGGGACTTTTGGAAAAAAAGCTCGAGCATGTAAGTAATCTTATTCATGGAGCACTTAAACATTGTTTGCTGATACTTACCTGGCGCAGGAGTATCCGTGATCACGACGGCGGAGCTCCCAGGTGGGACCTGTTCTATTCAGCCAGTCTAGAACGGGACCACTGTCGGGTGGTGTCAGTTAAGTCAAAGTTTGTCCCTTGGGGACGTTGTTACTCCTTTCGGGGAGCAGAACTCCTTCGGGAGTATTGTTTGGTTTTCGCCCCTGGCTCTTCGCCAGAGAGTCAGGGGACTTTTGGAAAAAAAAGCTCGAGCATGTAAGTAGCAATGCTGGTAGCTTTTAAACTTGCAGAAGGTAACTTCTCTGAGATATTTCATTATGGTATCCCATAATGAGCAGTTATTGGAGGGAAGTTCCAAAAAACAGGCATAGTGTAGTTGGCCCAACGTAATGCCAACTATGTACAACTTGTTGCTCCTTTGGTGCAACAGGTTGTAGGATTAACGTTGGAACAACGTTGCAACATTGTCAATTCAACATGTTGGGTGGACGGTGGCATAACGTTGGTCCATTGAATAAACAACATATTGGGCCAACGTTTTCGAAATGAACAGCCAACCTTCAAATAACATTTTCTTAATCTGCTGCCAACAATACCTACAACATTCTTCCAACGTTGTTCCATTGTAAAAACAACATATTGGATAAAAGTTGTTGTAATGTTGGCCCTGTATTGCAACAACTTGCAGGATTAACATTGGCACACCGTTGAGCCATTGTCAATTCAACATGTTGGGTAGACAGTGGCACAACGTTGGTCCATTGATAAGCCAATATATTGGGCCAACGTTTTCGCAATGAGCAGCCAACCTTCAAATAACATTTTCCCAATGTGCTGCCAACAATACCTACAACGTTCTTCAAACGCTGGTTCATTGTAACAACAACGTATTGGATAAAAGTTGTTGTAATGTTGGCCCTGTGTTGCAACAACTTGCAGGATTAACATTGGCACACCGTTGAGCCATTGTCAATTCAACATGTTGGGTGGACAGTGGCACAACGTTGGTCCATTGATAAGCCAATATATTGGGCCAACGTTTTCACAATGAGCAGCTAACCTGCAAATAACATTTTCCCAATGTGCTGCCAACAATACCTACAACATTCTTCCAACGTTGGTTCATTGTAACAACAACGTATTGGATAAAAGTTGTTGTAATGTTGGCCCCGTATTGCAACAACTTGCAGGATTAACACTGGCTCAACGTTGAGCCATTGTCAATTCAACATGTTGGGTGGACAGTGGCACAACGTTGGTCCATTGCTAAGCCAATATATTGGGCCAAAGTTTTCACAATGAGCAGCCAACCTTCAAATAAAATTCCCCAATGTGGTTCCAACAAAAACTTCAACCTTCTTCCAACGTTGGCCCAACGTTTTTGTGCTATCAGGGATCGGGGTGTTCGGTTCAGCTGCCCCCCCCCCCCCACGGCAGTTGTACTTGCATGTCATACAGCTTTACAGTATATTACTATCATTTATATAATCAAACAAATTTCCAAGTGTCGTGTGGTGAGTTGGTAAGGCTCTCGACTCCGAAGGCTCAGTACGGGAGTTCAAGTCTCCGAAAACTGAGCAGTGAATCTTTTCTCGTTTTGCGGTTTTGAAGTTGCGTTTTCCTTTTTATCTGCCTTGTTGTAGCTTTCATAGACTCCTTGGGGTCCCACTATTTTGTTTTCTTAATTAGGCTTGGCCTTTTCATCATGTCCGACTGTAAATTTCCAAATCAGGTCACTAGACGCTATTGTATATAGCCTACATTGTCAGGGCGAGCTACCCTCACCCCTTCCACAAATGGTTTTTTCGGTTGCAAGTGGTAACAGTTTTTTTTTAATATTTTTCCATTTTGAAATGAAAAGATTTAATAGTTCATGAAATTAGCAGTTGACACGAAAGGTCTCAATAAAATCAGAAGCCCCGGCGACGAAGGTCGCCGGGGCTTCTGATTTTATTGAGACCGAATTCGCCTAACTTCCCAAAACAACTCTTCGTTCGACTAAAAAGCTACTGTTGGGATGAATATTCAAAAGTTAACGGCTTCAAAATGCTTTTTTCCTATAGCAACTATGGATTAAGCCTGTTAGGGGTAGGCCTAAGCATCTGCCAACAATACGTGACCATTGTTCTCCTCGTTTCAAGGTGCGATGATTTGTGAAAAGAAGCTTGACCAAGTCTCCCTTTGCGTTTCTCCTGCTGTCGTTTATTACAAGCATAGATTCCAAACTGAAAATGTCGCATTGACTCCTCATGGAGGCCAAAATATCGGGGGGGGGGGGGGGGGTGCTGATCACTGCTCAGTCGTTTTGAAAACAAACAGGCAAATGAATGTCTTACAAAAGTATTAATACTTGTTATTTCGAAATGTTGTTGGCTGAAGAAGTACTTCGCCTCGATAAATTCCACTTGAAAAAGAATAAGATATTTCTTCTACGCGGCATTCCACGTATTAACACTTGAACATGAGCGCACAATGACTGGTTTTGCAAGTTCATGGACATTCATTGGTCAGTTTCTATGGTATCTTCAAGTGACGCACTATTATATGCGCGTTCAGTTACTTACGCTCTCACAACGGGAAAGCAACTAGCGCGTTTGTTTCCAGAGCGCGTAGAACTGTGCATCAAGTATTCCGGACAATACACAGAGAAATGTATTCTGCGCGTATAGAACGCGTTGTAAAAGTGCACGCACGCTAAACTCTTTTAACAATGAAATTTTCTGTGACGCATTCTTATTTTTGTACGCAGATCGCGGAACAGAACGGCGCGCATGTCAAATTCACACTTCCGCCCCGATGTATGCGTCTCCATGAGGAGTCACTGAGCGTAACAGTGTAGTTATAGGAGTTTGGAATCTATGCTTATAATATCTTTGGTCGTTTCCAAAGATATTATAAGCATAGATTCCAAACTCCTATACCTACACTGTTACTCTCAGTGACTCCTCATGGAGACGCATACATCGGGGCGGAAGTGTTAATTTGACATACGCGCCGTTATATTCCGCGATCTGCGTACAAAAATAAGAACGCGTCATAGAAAATTCCATTGTTCAAAAGAGGTTAGCGCCGGTGCACTTTTACAACGCGTTCTATACGCGCAGAATAAATTTCTCTGTGCATTATAAGGAATATTTGATGCACAGTTCTGCGCGCTTTGGAAACAAACGCGCTAGTTGCTTTCCCGTTGTGAACGCGTTAGTAATTAAACGCGCATATAAAAGTGCGTCACTTGAAGATACCATAGAAACTGACCAATGAATGTTCATGAACTTGCAAAACCAGTTATTGTGCGTTCATGTTCAAGTGTTAATGCGTGGAATGCCGCGTTGAAGAAATAACTTATTCTTTTTCAAGTGGAATTTATCGAGGCGAAGTACTTCTTCAGCCAACAACATTTCGAAATAACAAGTATAAATACTTTTGTAAGACATTCATCTGGCAAAACCAGTTATTGTGCGTTCATGTTCAAGTGTAAATACGTGGAATGCCGCGTTGAAGAAATAAGTTATTCTTGTTCAAGTGGAATTTATTGAGGCGTAGTGCTTCTTCAGTCAACAACATTCCGAAATAACAAGTATTAATACTTTTGTAAGACATTAAGTTGCCTGTATGTTTTCAAAACGACTGAACAGTGATCAGCACTTCCGCCCCGGTATATTGGCCTCCCTGGGGAGTCAACGCGCCATTTTAAGTTTGGAATCTATGCTTGTAATATCTTTCGGTCGTTTCCAAAGTTTCAAGGTAGCACGCCCCCATTTATACCTATGGACCATTTGTTCGCCTTCAAAAATATCACCACGAGGAGACATTGGGACAACTTGTGCAATATATTACCGAGTAGGATGGGGGTCTTTTGTCAATTTAATATGAAAAAAGACTAGATGAAGTATCACTGGTGCCAAAATTGGGGTCAATTGAAGAACTTTTGAATAAATTATGGGCTTAGAAGCTAGCGACCGTAGATCAGGCTTTGAGTGATTAAAAATGTCTGGTAAAGGTAAGGAAACTTTGAGCTCCGCTAGCAAAAAATCTTCACCGTCATGGTATGATAAATTGAAATTGCCATGAATAGCCAACTTGTCGGCTTTGTTGTGAGCTGTAAGCTTATACCTGGCGAAAACTTCTACAAGGCTTTACGTCGCGAACCACAAATTATTGCGCGCCTCTCCCTCCCCCCCCCCCTCATTGACTTCAGACGAAATCAGGTCAGTTCACCACCCCTGGTTCCTCACAAAAGCTTTCAAGCTGGACATTTCGACCCTCTGGGGAAAGCTTGCAGTTAGCAGGTTAGGGTTCGTCACCATTCTACTTTCGTCGGGAAGCGATTTGAAGTAACCCACAACGGTCAGCTGCTTCTGTAATTTACTTGATACTTTACAGTACTTTCAATAAAGGCCTCAACTGCTGTGATAAATTCCCCCAAATGATATATTTCACACACTGGAAACCCAAAAGGCTCGCCAAAAATTTTGCTCTCGATAACTTTCGGCAACCCGTTGTTCTTGTCGGGGCTTCAAACTGCAGTCCCACGTCGTAAAGCTTGCATGGGCCCCCGTCGCAACATATCTCAGGCTGGCGCTATCCCAGCTTCGGAATTTCACATTTTATCGTGCCTACTATCCTGACTACAAGTCTAATGAAGGAATTGGAAAATTCTGCGAAGGAAGACCACGGCTTCCTGTTCTCCCTCCCCCTTCACCCCGCCCCACCCCACTCCTTTCGATGTCATTTATACGGCATACTTGGAAACATTTACAAACCACGCTAAACATTAACATTCAGGAAAAATATATTACATTCAAGCATTGATCAGCATCATTCGGGCGTGTTTCAGGGAATATTAAGTACGGCACCTTTACTAAGGATGCAGGAGAATAGGGGTGATCGGTTCAGCTGCCCCCTCCCCCGGCAAATGTACTTGCATGTCATACAGCTTTACAGTATATTACTATCATTTATATAATCAAACAAATTTCCAACAGTGTCGTGGGTGAGTTGGTAAGGCACTCGACTACGAATGCTAAGTACGTGAGTTCAAGTCTCCGAAAACTGAGCAGTGAATCTTTTCTCGTTTTGCGGTTTTGAAGTTGCGTTTTCCTTTTTATCTTCCTTGTTGTAGCTTTCATAGACTCCTTTGGGTCCCACTTTTTTGTTTTCTTAATTAGGCTTGGTCTTTTCATCATGTCCTACTGTAAATTTCCAAATCAGGTCATTTGACGCTATTGTATATAGCCTACATTGTCAGGGCGAGCTACCCTCACCCCTTCCACAAATGGTTTTTTCGGTTGCAAGTGGTAATAGTTTTTTGAATATTTTCCCATTTTGAAATGAAACCGATTTAATAGTTCATGTAATTAGCAGTTGACACGAAAGGTCTCAATAAAATCAGAAGCCCCGGCGACGAAGGTCGCCGGGGCTTCTGATTGGTCGCCGGGGCTTCTGATTTTATTGAGACCGAATTCGCCTAACTTCCCAAAGCAACTCTTCGTTCGACTAAAAAGCTACTTTTGGGATGAATATTCAAAAGTTAACGGCTTCAAAATGCTTTTTTCCTATAGCAACTATGGATTAAGCCTCTTAGGGGGTAGGCCTAAGCATCTGCCAACAATAAGTGACCATTGTTCTCCTCGTTTCAAGGTGCGATGATTTGTGAAAAGAAGCTTGACCAAGTCACCCTTTGCGTTTTTCCTGCTGTCGTTTCAAGGTAGCACGCCCCCATTTATACCTATGGTCCATTTGTTCCCCTTCAAAAATATCACCACGAGGAGACATTGGGACAACTTGTGCAATACGTTACCGAGTAGGATGGTGGTCTTTTGTATATGAAAGAAGTAAGTATCACTGGTGCCAAAATGGGGTCAATTGTAGGACTTTTGGAGAAATTATGGGCTTAGAAGCTGGCGACCAAAGATCAGGCTTTGAGTGATTAAAAATGTCTGGTAAAGGTAAGGAAACTTTGAGCTCCGCTAGCAAAAAAATCTTCACCGTCATGGTATGATAAATTGAAATTGCCATGAATAGCCAACTTGTCGGTTTACTTGTGAGCTGTAAGCTTATCCTGGTGAAAACTTCTGCAAGACTTCACGTCGCGAACCACAAATTATTGAGCCCCCCCCCCCCCCCACCATTGAGTGACTTACACACTAAATCAGGTCAGTTCACCACCCCTGGTTCCTCACAAAAGCTTTCAAGCTGGACATTTCGACCCTCTGGGGAAAGCTCGCAGTTAGGGTTCATCACCATTCTACTTTCGTCGGGAAGCGATTTGAAGTAACCCACAACGGTCAGCTGCTTCTGTAATTTACTTGATACTTTACAGTCCTCAAATCCTGTGATAAATTCCCCAAATTTTATATTTCACACACTAAAAACCCAAAAGGCCCGCCAAAAATTTTGCTCTCGATAACTTTCGGCGACCCGTTGTTCTTGTCGGGGCTTCAAACTGCAGTCCCACGTCGTAAAGCTTGCATGGGTCCCCGTCGCAACATATCTCAGGCTGGCGCTTACCCAGCTTCGGAATTTCACATTTTATCGTGCCTACTATCCTGGCTACAAGTCTAATGAAGGAATTGGAAAATTCTGCGAAGGAAGACCACGGCTTCCTGTTCTCCCTCCCCCTTCACCCCGCCCCACCCCACTCCTTTCGATGTCATTTATACGGCACACTTGGAAACATTTACAAACCACCCTAATCATTAACACTCAGGAAGAATATATTACATTCAAGCATTGATCAGCATCATTCGGGCGTGTTTCAGGGAATATTAAGTACGGCACCTTTACTAAGGATGCAGGAGAATAGGGGTGATCGGTTCAGCTGCCCCCTCCCCCGGCAAATGTACTTGCATGTCATAATGCTTGACAGTATATTACTATCATTTATATAATCAAACAAATTTCCAACAGTGTCGTGGGTGAGTTGGTAAGGCACTCGACTCCGAATGCTAAGTACGTGAGTTCAAGTCTCCGAAAACTGAGCAGTGAATCTTTTCTCGTTTTGCGGTTTTGAAGTTGCGTTTTCCTTTTTATCTTCCTTGTTGTAGCTTTCATAGACTCCTTTGGGTCCCACTTTTTTGTTTTCTTAATTAGGCTTGGCCTTTTCATCATGTCCTACTGTAAATTTCCAAATCAGGTCATTTGACGCTATTGTATATAGCCTACATTGTCAGGGCGAGCTACCCTCACCCCTTCCACAAATGGCTTTTTCGGTTGCAAGTGGTAACAGTTTTTTGAATATTTTCTCATTTTGAAATGAAAAGATTTAATAGTTCATGTAATTAGCAGTTGACACGAAAGGTCTCAATAAAATCAGAAGCCCCGGCGACGAAGGTCGCCGGGGCTTCTGATTTTATTGAGACCGAATTCGCCTAACTTCCCAAAGCAACTCTTCGTTCGACTAAAAAGCTACTTTTGGGATGAATATTCAAAAGTTAACGGCTTCAAAATGTTTTTTCCTATAGCAACTATGGATTAAGCCTCTTAGGGGTAGGCCTAAGCATCTGCCAACAATACGTGACCATTGTTCTCCTCGTTTCAAGGTGCGATGATTTGTGAAAAGAAGCTTGACCAAGTCTCCCTTTGCGTTTTTCCTGCTGTCGTTTCAAGGTAGCACGCCCCCATTTATACCTATGGTCCATTTGTTCCCCTTCAAAAATATCACCACGAGGAGACATTGGGACAACTTTTGCAATACGTTACCGAGTAGGATGGGGGTCTTTTGTATATGAAAGAAGTAAGTATCACTGGTGCCAAAATGGGGTCAATTGTAGGACTTTTGGAGAAATTATGGGCTTAGAAGCTGGCGACCAAAGATCAGGCCTTGAGTGATTAAAAATGTCTGGTAAAGGTAAGGAAACTTTGAGCTCCGCTAGCAAAAAATCTTCACCGTCATGGTATGATAAATTGAAATTGCCATGAATAGCCAACTTGTCGGTTTACTTGTGAGCTGTAAGCTTATTCTGGTGAAAACTTCTGCAAGACTTCACGTCGCGAACCACAAATTATTGAGCCCCCCCCCCCCCCCCCCGCCATTGAGTGACTTACACACTAAATCAGGTCAGTTCTCCACCCCTGGTTCCTTAATAAAGCTTTCAAGCTGGACATTTCGACCCTCTGGGGAAAGCTCGCAGTTAGGGTTCGTCACCATTCTACTTTCGTCGGGAAGCGATTTGAAGTAACCCACAACGGTCAGCTGCTTCTGTAATTTGCTTGATACTTTACAGTACTTTCAATAAAGGCCACGAATCCTGTGATAAATTCCCCCAAATTTTTTTCTTTTTATTACTACAAACCCAAAAGGCGCGCCAAAAATTTTGCTCTCGATAACTTTCGGCAACCCATTGTTCTTGTCGGGGCTTCAAACTGCAGTCCCACGTCGTAAAGCTTGCATGGGCCCCCGTCGCAACATATCTCAGGCTGGCGCTATCCCAGCTTCGGAATTTCACATTTTATCGTGCCTACTATCCTGACTACAAGTCTAATGAAGGAATTGGAAAATTCTGCGAAGGAAGACCACGGCTTCCTGTTCTTCCTCCCCTTTCACCCCGCCCACCCCACTCCTTTCGATGTCATTTATACGGCATACTTGGAAACATTTACAAACCACGCTAAACATTAACACTCAGGAAAAATGTATTACATTCAAGCATTGAATCAGCATCATTCGGGCGTGTTTCAGGTAGTATTAAGTACGGTACCTTCTGGATCTGGATCTGGATCTGGATAAATACTGCACAACACTCCTGGTGGAGTCAAACGTGCAGGGTTGGGTGTGCGCTTGAAGTTAGTCGTCCCGTCTGAGAATCCTCAAGGCTGCGCTCTTGAACTGCTTGGGGTCCTCGAGATCTGTTATGTTCTGGGGGAGAAGGTTCCAGTCCCTGACGGTCCGAGGAAAGAAACTGTATTTGTAGCAGTCCTTATTGGTTGGTATATGTAAAAAGCTATTTGAATGATGATGCCTAGAAGGCCGCCGGACCGGTTGAAGGTTGTTCATTGGCAAGGCTAGGAGACCCAATCTGGCTTTGTGAAAAATTTCTAACCTGTTGACAGTACGCCTGACTTTAAGGCTATCCCACCCTAGATCTTTTAACATTTCAGTCACGCTACTATGGGGGGAATAGTCATTACAGACAAACCTAGCAGCCCTACGTTGAATTTGCTCAACCTTATTGGATAGGGAAACGGTGTAGGGATCCCAAACGGAAGATGAATACTCCAATAAAGGCCTGACAAGAGTAAGGTAGGCATTAGCTTTAACACTCCTGGGATAGGAGTATAGATTCCTTCTGATAAACGCCAGAGACCTATTTGCAGACGAAGTGATATGGTTAATATGTCTATTCCAGGTAAGATTGTTTGAAATGTCAACACCTAGGTAAGTATGAGAGGCAGTGGACTCAAGGATATCTTTGTCTAGAGTATAATTAAAAAGTTTGGGATTCCTTGAGTGAGTGATCCTCATAGAAAAGCACTTTTTGGTGTTAAAGTGCATTTGCCACTTATTTTGCCACTCAGAAAAGGTGTTTAAATCCTTTTGGAGTTGAACCTGGTCAAGGTTATTCTTTATCTGTCTATAAATAACACAATCGTCAGCAAAAAGTCTGACTTCAGAAGAGATATTATCAGGCAGGTCATTGATATAGACTAAAAATAAGAGAGGACCTAAAACAGTACCTTAGGGACACCAGAGATGACATCCACCCAATCAGAGAAATCACCACCCACCACAACCCTCTGCTTTACTAAGGATGCAGGAGAATAGGGGTGTTCGGTTTAGCTGCCCCCTCCCCCCCCCCCGGCAAATTTACGTGCATGTCATACAGCTTCATAGTATATTACTATTATTAATATAATCAAACAAATTTCCAACAGTGTCGTGGGTGAGTTGGTAAGGCACTCGACTCCGAATGCTAAGTACGTGAGTTCAAGTCTCCGAAAACTGAGCAGTGAATCTTTTCTCGTTTTGCGGTTTTAAAGTTGTGTTTTCCTTTTTATCTTCCTTGTTGTAGCTTTCATAGACTCCTTTGGGTCCCACTTTTTTCTTTTCTGAATTCGGCTTGGTCTTTTCATCATGTCCGACTGTAAATTTCCAAATCAGGCTCAATAAAATCAGAAGCCCCGGCGACGAAGGTCGCCGGGGCTTCTGATTTTATTAAGGCCGAATTCGCCTAACTTCCCAAAGCAACTCTTCGTTCGAATAAAAAGCTACTTTTGGGATGAATATTCAAAAGTTAACGGCTTCAAAATGCTTTTTTCCTATAGCAACTATGGATTAAGCCTCTTAGGGGTAGGCTAAGCATCTGCCAACAATACGTGACCATTGTTCTCCTCGTTTCAAGGTGCGATGATTTGTGAAAAGAAGCTTGACGGAGTCTCCCTTTGCGTTTTTCCTGCTGTCGTTTCAAGGTAGCACGCCCCCATTTATACCTATGGTCCATTTGTTCCCCTTCAAAAATATCACCACGAGGAGACATTGGGACAACTTTTGCAATACGTTGCCGAGTAGGATGGGGGTCTTTTGTCAATTTAATATGAAAGAAGTATCACTGGTGCCAAAATGGGGTCAATTGAAGAACTTTTGAAGAAATTATGGGCTAATTAGAAGTTGTCCACCTTAGATCAGGCTTTGAGTGATTGAAAATGTCTGGTGAAGGTAAGGATACTTTGAGCTCCGCTAGCAAAAAATCTTCACCGTCATGGTATGATAAATTGAAATTGCCATGAATAGCCAACTTGTTGGTTTTCTTGAGAGCTGTAAGCTTATACCTGGCGAAAACTTCTACAAGGCTTTACGTCGCGAACCACAAATTATTGAGCCCCCCCCCCCCCCCCATTGACTTTAGACTAAATCAGGTCAGTTCACCACCCCTGGTTCCTCACAAAAGCTTTCAAGCTGGACATTTCGACCCTCTGGGGAAAGCTCACAGTTTGGGTTCGTCACCATTCTAGTTTCGTCGGGAAGCGATATGAAGTAACCCACAACGGTCAGCTGCTTCTGTAATTTACTTGATACTTTACAGTACTTTCAATAAAGGCCTCAAATCCTGTGATAAATTCCCCAAATTTTATATTTCACACACTAAAAACCCAAAACGCTCGACAAAAATTTTGCTCTCGATAACTTTCGGCAACCCATTGTTCTTGTCGGGGCTTCAAACTGCAGTCCCACATCGGGGAGCTTGCATGGGCCCCCGTCGCAACATATCTCAGGCTGGCGCTTACCCAGCTTCGGAATTTCACATTTTATCGTGCCTACTATCCTGACTACAAGTCTAATGAAGGAATTGGAAAATTCTGCGAAGGAAGACCACGGCTTCCTGTTCTTCCTCCCCTTTCACCCCGCCCCACCCCACTCCTTTCGATGTCATTTATACGGCACACTTGGAAACATTTACAAACCACGCTAAACATTAACACTCAGGAAAAATATATTACATTCAAGCATTGATCAGCATCATTCGGGCGTGTTTCAGGCCATATTAGGTACGGTACCTTTACTAAGGATGCAGGAGAATAGGGGTGTTCGGTTCAGCTGCCCCCCCCCCCGGCAAATGTACTTGCATGTCATACAGCTTTATAGTATATTACTATTATTAATATAATCAAACAAATTTCCAACAGTGTCGTGGGTGAGTTGGTAAGGCACTCGACTCCGAATGCTCAGTACGGGAGTTCAAGTCTCCGAAAACTGAGCAGTGAATGTTTTCTCGTTTTGCGGTTTTAAAGTTGTGTTTTCCTTTTTATCTTCCTTCTTGTAGCTTTCATAGACTCCTTGGGGTCCCACTTTTTTCTTTTCTTAATTAGGCTTGGTCTTTTCATCAGTGTCCTACTGTTAATTTCCAAATCAGGTCATTTGACGCTATTGTATGTAGCCTACATTGTCAGGGCGAGCTACCCTCACCCCTTCCACAAATGGTTTTTTCGGTTGCAAGTGGTAACAGTTTTATGAATATTTTCCCATTTTGAAATGAAACCGATTTAATAGTTCATGTAATTAGCAGTCGACACGAAAGGTCTCAATAAAATCAGAAGCCCCGGCGACGAAGGTCGCCGGGGCTTCTGATTTTATTGAGACCGAATTCGCCTAACTTCCCAAAGCAACTCTTCGTTCGACTAAAAAGCTACTTTTGGGATGAATATTCAAAAGTTAACGGCTTCAAAATGTTTTTTCCTATAGCAACTATGGATTAAGCCTCTTAGGGGTAGGCTAAGCATCTGCCAACAATACGTGACCATTGTTCTCCTCGTTTCAAGGTGCGATGATTTGTGAAAAGAAGCTTGACCAAGTCTCCCTTTGCGTTTTTGCTGCTGTCGTTTCAATGTAGCACGCCCCCACTTATACCTATGGTCCATTTGTTCCCCTTCAAAAATATCACCACGAGGAGACATTGGGACAGCTTTTGCAATACGTTACCGAGAAGGATGGGGGTCGTTTGTCAATTTAATATGAAAGAAGACTAGATGAAGTATCACTGGTGCCAAAATGGGGTCAATTGAAGAACTTTGGAAGAAATTATGGGCTAATTAGAAGCTGGCGACCGAAGTTCAGGCTTTGAGTGATTAGAAATGTCTGGTGAAGGTATGGGAGCTTTGAGCTCCGCTAGCAAAAAAATCTTCCTTGTTGTAGCTTTTATAGACTCCTTGGGGTCCCACTTTTTTCTTTTCTTAATTAGGCTTGGTTTTTTAATCATGTCCTCCGGTGAATTTCCAAATCAGGTCACTAGACGCTATTGTATATAGCCTACATTGTCAAGGCGAGCTACCGTCCTCCCTTCCACAAATGGTCTTTTCGGTTGCAAGTGGTAACAGTTTTATGAATATTTTCCCATTTTGAAATGAAACCTATACAGTAGTTCATGTAAATTTGCAGTTGACACGGAAGCCTCAATAAAATCAGAAGCCCCGGCGACGCAGATCGCCGTGAATTGTGCATATTCGCGTCCTTCGTAGTTCGAACCCGGAGCGAAAAATGTGCTAGACTGAGATATAATAAATTTCAACTGGTATTTCAGATTTTCCAACTGTCCAGGCGCGGATCCAGACATTTCGAAAAGGGGGGGCTGAAAGCCCCCTTGAATATTCTCCAAGATTAGTATTATGCTAATTCTCGCGTATTTGTTATTGTTGATGTGGCGAAAAGGGGGGGGGGCTGAGCCCGAGGAAGTCCCCCTTGGATCCGCGCCTGCTGTCGTCTCTCTGACGAACTTTGGGGGGTGAGCAGTCACTGGGGGTGAGACACATTCTAAACCCCAAGCCCGGTCGTGACGGCCCTGGATATTAGTGCATGCCGTACTCTGCATTGCCTGAAACACGCCCAAATGATGTTGTTTCAATACGCTTGAAATGTGCATTTTTCCTGTTAATGTTCATAGCACGAATGGCCTGTAAATGTTTCATAGTTTGCCCTATAAATGACATTAATAGGGGTGGGGCTGGTGCGGGGACAGTCGGAGGAACCACAGGAAGCCGTGGTCTTCCCGGTCGCAGGATTTTCCAATTTTTTCGGAGAGCATGTAGTCAGGATAGTAGGTACGATAAAATGTGCCACTAAAACGCTCGGGTAGCCCAAACAAACGCGCGACAGGGGTCCAAGTTTCGCCCTACATGGAATTGCAGCCTGAATCAGTGGCGTAGCTAGAGGGGTGGCAGGGGGCGGTCGCCCCCCCCCCACAAAGCCTCCGAAGGCCTCTGTCGGAAATAAATAAAAAGAATTCATTTGAAACACTTACAACACTTCTTATGTTTTTAAGCAGAATTACACATCGATATGTCAACGTGAAAATCAGAAGTCGGTCTCAAAATTGCCCGGAAAGCAAAAAAAAAAAAAAAAAAAGTAAAAGGTCTCCAGAATTTCGAATCGTACAACTATCAAGGTAATGATCTGTCGGTTTTTTTTTGCTTTTGCCCCCCCCCCCCCCACAAAAAAAATATCTAGCTACGCCACTGGCCTGAATCCCCGATAAATGAGACGGGTTGCCGAAAGGTTGTCGACAGCAAAATTCAAAAGTTTCGGCCCGCAGTTTGGCTTTTTTAGTTTGTTGCTCCCAACCTTGAATCTATACTGCCCTCATTCCACGTCCATCCTCGAAGTGAACAACTTTATCAACAGCAAAAAGTAAAGATCTTATTACAGAGAGAGTATAATAAACTTCTCTGAACACACTCTGCAGAGTCTAGGTAGACGCACAATTGTAGTGGCAAGTTTGTGTTTTAGAAATTAAGAATGCCATTTCCTGCAATAAGTGAGAATTGGGGTGCCACATTTTCCCCTAACAGTTTGTGATGGCAGTCTTGTAGCAGGGAGGTGCTGTTAGATACCGCATCCCTGCTTGTAGGCTACACAGGTTAATGTCACTAGCAAAACTGTTGTAAGGAATTCGTCTTATTGGCTTAGAATGGAGTTTCCTTCAATCTGGGATGCCGAATATTCTCTCATACTGGCGACCCACGGATGGTACTAGACATATTCCAGTCATTTATGTTGTAAAATGGGGTTCCTGCAATCTGGCAGGGTGTATTGGAACCGACAAAATTTTCTGACCTCAGTCCTAACCTCGGTCGGACTGAGGTCGGCTTTGTTCCCGTATACTACCCCTATAACGCTATGACAATTTCTTGAACCTTCCACCATTTATATAAGGATTACTTGTCCATTCTTTCGCTGTTAGCAATACATGCAAGATGGGTCTCAGTTGTGCATTGGATGACCGGGTCGATTAAGTGCCACGAAATTTATTCGTAGAGTAGCTTTTTTCGCATCTGGCGGAAACAATTTACTGCGCCTGGGTCAATGTCTCTTGCAGTCAATGAACACTAACGCCGCCTTAACCTCAAACTATGGGCGTTCCTTGTGCCCATATGGCACAAGGAACCCCTGTGCCCATATGGCACCCCAAATGGCACTTCTGCTAAGGAGTCTATAGTCTTGCTCAAACAGGCGCGGATTCAGAAATTTCGAGGGGGGGGGGCCAAGATGGAAAACCTCACGTGCACCGAAGGTGCACCACGAGCGCGAAGCGCGAGTCCCTACGCGTGGGGTCCAGGGGCCCGCGTTAGGTCCCCTGGCGGGGTCCAGGGGCGGAGCCCCGGTGGGGGTCCAGGGGGCGAAGCCCCCGGAAGCTCTCGCAATATTGCATTTTAAGAGCACAGAAATCGGCTCCAGTTCTTATGTCAGTGAGATTTTATACCTTTTCATGTTGCATGGAATTTGATGTGTATGGCCCAATATAAGTTACTATATGTACCTGCAGAAGTTCCGGAGAATCTAAGTTATCTTAAAACTTACACGCCAACATTATGAGCCCGTGTAGGTAACTTGAAATGATTTTTGCCATAATGAGTGTTTTATTTTCGTTATGCAGTATTCGGGTATAGGACGTCAGACGAAACAATTGCGCGCGAAGCGCGCCGAAAATTTGAGTTTACATTTGAAACCACTGCTATGACTAACGGTGTCAATTCCCTTTATGTGTGTCTATCAATTAGAAGGTGGGTTCTATACTAAGTTTTCAGTTCTCATAAGAAGAGGAGGGTGAAAAAATGAATATCAGTTGTTTTAAATCCTTACAATGCTGACTCTGAAATCACGTTTACGCACACGAATAATTGGCTTATGGTAGAACCCCACCGATGAGTAATGCGAATACGTTTGGAAACTTATTGATAGTAAAAGGAGCAATTCAAGGCTAACAGTGCGCAGATCAAGCAAAATTCAAGAAATATTGAGAAGAAGTTTGCAAAAATCGTGAAAGATTTCAAATGATTTTTGGTAAAAAGTGATAAAAATAAATCCATCACTCAATAAAAACGTACCTCTCTCCGTGAGCGTAAACAATTGCGCGCGAAGGGCGCCGAAAATTTTCGGTGTAGAGCCTCCCGGGATCTCTTCATTAATTGTACACTGAAAAGGGGGACCAACAGGACTCTCACAACCTGACATCCATATGGGAGGAGAGATGATATATCACCTTCTTTATGGACTTCTGAAGGTAATACCCTTCAGAAATCTATGACCGATGGTGTCGGCGGGAGTTGGTGATTGGGGAAACCGCAGATAACTGCTAAACAGTGCCTTTTTAGGCAGTGTGATTTTGTATACGCTATATACAAGAGTGGGAGAGCATTTTCTTATTAGTACATGAGAGTGCAATCCCAGGAAGGGGTTTACCCTCCCCTTTGAGAAATTTTTGTTAATTTTAGGGGGCCTATATGCAAAATGGTGGTATCTTTGGGTCATTCTAAAGTGATTGTATGTTTAGAAAATGTCCACAATTTAGTGAATTCTAACTTTTGTTCGGGTGAAAAAGGGGAGTAAGAGACGGTTACCACATTGTCTTCAAACCTCCTTAAGTCCAAGGAAAAATCATGGCGTGGATCCATCTCTAAAAGTGTGTGTGTGTGGGGGGGGGGGGGGGGACTTTTTCACATTTGTGAATCGCCGTCCTGGTGGCGCGGAAGAAGAAGTTGGTGGTAGTCAGAATTTGCGTCACGGAGAGGCAATTAGTTTAGTGATCTTCAGCATGGGGGAGGGGTCTAAGGGAAATTTTTCTAGAACTGAATGCCCTCAGATGCGATTTGGTGCAACAAAAGTGTACGATTTTTAGGTTATTTTTCTTCTAAAAATTTCGTTTTCCTAGGCATAATTGCAGTCTGTTCCATCATTTTTGAAAAAGTGAGGGGGATTTTTGACGATGTCCCCTTTTCCAAAAATTGAGGGGGACGCGCCCCCCCCCCGTCCCCCATGATCCACGCCCATGGGAAAATTGTACACGCAATTATACCTGCGTGGAGTCCACGGAAACATTCTTGGACTATAATAAAATTTTTTCTTTACATTTTGAAAGGATATCCAAGGTTGACAGAGAACAGTATAGAACCTCCCGGGGGCTCTAAATTAGTTACAGTATACAAAAGAGGGACCAACAGGATTCTCACTACCCGACATCCATATGGGAGGAGATATGATATACCACCTTCTTTTTAGGTATAGCAAGAGGGATGGTGGACAGGCAAAATTCGTTTCAGAAAAGATTTTTGTCATTATTGAACGTCGCGGTAAGATGTTTGGAAAATAAGCAACGGCAATTACGTACTTTCAATCTTTCAAATCATGTGCTAGACTAGATTAGTCAAAGATCCCATAATGATGAGAGCCCTACTGAGAAGGAGATGTACTTTTTAGAAAAATGTTGCCTTGGAATAATTTCTTGCGTCATAGTATTGCCAATGGTATATAAAATCGGGTGTAAACCCTGTCGTATGCGCGCGAAGCGCGCCGAAATTTTGCATAAAATATTAATCCATGATAAAACCTGCATTTCAGAACCCTGCATCGGACACTGTCACTTTCCCACAAACCTATGCTATTCAGAAACGAATCTTCTGACTGAGAATTCTTAAAAACACTTTTGCTCCTTTGTTCCCCCGTGAGTAGTTACCGAAAGCTATTGATAATAAGGACAACTCTGACACAAGGCTTGACGCTAGCGGAGCGTGCGAAAATTTGGAATTTGTCAAGAATTTCCAAAACTTATGATAGTTTGAGAACAGTTTGTGAAAGAAAATGGTTAGAACAAATAAACCAGTCATCAAAAATACATCTCACCCTACACCCTCCACAGAAATCTGTAGCTTAAACGACTTTTGGGACCATTTTAAAAATTTTCAAGAATCGATGGGGGAGGGGGACACACGTCACCCATTGCCCACTGTGCCGACACCACTGTCTGTAGCTTAAAAGCCTTTTGAGTTCATTTTAAAACTTTTCAGACAGTTTCGAAATCGAATAGGGTATGCACGCCGCTACTTTGCCTGCAACAGTTGGTGCCACTGTGCACAATAGCACGTCACCTGACAGCTTGTCTTCTGTATTCATTCTGCAAGGTCTGTATGGCGAAAACTTTGCCTCTCAATCCCTCTAGATTACAAAAAATTTCACTCTTTAACACAAAATTGTTACTAAATTTCAGTGCAGCTAGCCGAGCCCATACTACATGTGTCACGATGTTTACTTATTTAGATCTTAAGTCAAGGACCATTACTCGGCTATTCACCTGTTTTCGAGCATTGTAGCTCTCGTTCCGTCGCCAACCACTTTGAAAGATATGTAAAGAGATAATCCAGTGATAGCTCCACCCAACCCCTACAGAAATATATACTTTGAATACGTTCTTAGACACTTTTATTCATTTTTTGCTCTTAATTTTTCTTTCTCCTTTTCTTTTTTTTTCTTTTTCTTCTTTTTTCTCCTTTCGTTTTTTTTTCGTGGCGAGGGGGGGGGGCCCGGGCCCCCCAGGCCCCCCCTGGATCCGCGCCTGTGCTCAAAACCTTAGTATTAGCTGTACACAGTACCACGTTCATCGGGAACTACCATGAAGACGCCCTCCACATATATGCAAACTTCTGTTCGATAATACGTTAGTAATGAACGAAACGAAAAACCCGAGTACATATAGTCTAGTTGACAAGCGCCCTTATTTTGTAAAAAAAAAAAACGTGTGAGAAGTGAAAATTTTACTTAAGTTTTAACCAAAACTAAGGGGTGTAGCGTGTTGAATTAAGGTGTAAATTACCCTATTCATCTATGACGAGAAAACTAACCCTTTAATCGCGTTAAAGGGTAGGCTATATGCCTATATCAGGGAAAAGTTCGGAAGAGCATACGTGTATCATTCTAATCACTTGAAGTGACCCCCTTCCCCGGTCCAGGTCAAATTACACTTTGCGTTTTGTAGGTTCAAACTACCTGGTTTCATCGCCTAGTCAATGCTTGTAAGTTGTACTTAGTGGAAATCACACGTGTCACAAATGCTGGTGGTATAGCCTCCTTTCCTAATTTTCAGTTTGGTTAGAATTATAGACCTTGCCTATTCCACAAATGGTTTCTTGTAGGCCTATTTGTATTCCCCAACCCTTCCGTTTTCAGCCTGTAAAACTTTTTAACTTTTTTTAACTTTTTTTCAGTTTTCAGTAGATAGTTGGTTACATATGAAAGTACTGGACACAGCAAGGCACAACCAAATAGAATTGTGACTTCCACAATGCCAACTTGAATTGAACCCCACCCAGTGTATTTGCCTCCAAAGCGTGGTAAAATCAGTGGCGTAGCTAGATATTTTTTGTGGGGGGGGGGGGGGAGAGCAAAAAAAGTCCGACAGATGATTCAAAATTCTGGAGACCTTTTTTTTCGCTTCCCGGGCAATTCTGAGACAGACTTGATTTTCACGTTAACATGTCGATGTGTAATTCTGCTTAAAAACATAAGAAGTGTTGTACTAAGTGTTTCAAATGAATTGTTTTTATTTATTTCCGACAGAGGCCTTCGGAGGCTTTGTCGGGGGGGGGGGGGGGGCGACCCCCCCCCGCCCCCCCCCCTTGAGCTACGCCACTGGATAAAATGACTTCAAAACAGTGTCCGGAGTACTTTCCATTTTCAGGTGCTATTTAAAGTAAAACAGCACCTCGAATCTCATCTCGCTTGCTACTTTAGCATTCAGGGGTGCTATATTGATAGTTGAGCAGTGCCTCAAGTGTTGGAAAAACTGGTCACTTAGGTTTTATAACAGCGTCCCTTCTGGGGAAGTAGCTCCTTCGGAGGGCAGAACCCCTTCGGCAGTAACGTTCGGTTTCGCCCTTCGACCAGGTCTATTTGCAACTCACTGCTTCGACACACACCCGAACTTACCGAAAACTGAGGGCGGACGGTGCTAAATCACCTTTTATTCAACAAAAGAGCTATCGAAATTATTAACACATCTGTGCCGTTCATTCCAAACTTACTTTTCCCAATATTTACTGTATGTAGCCGCATATTGGGATTCTTGCTAGGACTATGCCTTCTTGTGGGTTTAACATGGTTTTTCTGATAACTGTAGTTTCTTTTTCAATTTTTATATACTTTACGCCCCGCTTTGTAATTTCAGGAGATGCCGGATTTTATTGTATCCAGGGAGAAATCGCACTCCGCCCCTGTGCTTTTCGGAAACTGTTATAACAGTATTTCTGTATTTTTTCAGCATTTTCGTTTTATTAGTCAATTTCCAGCTGTCACAATCGTACACATGAAACTGTTCCGAAACCAGGTTCCAAGACTAGATCATCTGGCTCCGTTGTAAGCCACCCGTCCATTACTTCTCTATTCCTGGGCGCATCCGCAAATTGCATAGCCTGATCATTTTCAAAGGATATTTACTTTTTCTCTTCCTAATGGAAATTTTAACAACTTCATCCTCAGACTCTCCATACTTCACAAAGAGAACTCAAGATGAATTTACTTTGGTGGTGCTCTCGTAATCTGAATCATTTTGAGGCGAGGGTCATAGGCGAATCAGGCAGGGTTAGGGGGCAGAAGCCCCTCCCCGAACAAACAATTGTCGAATTCAGGACAAAATCTAGTCATGATATTTTGCCATCTGGCAAAAATTCAAGACAAACACCTGCCACTTGTGGCACGTCTTCTCTTACGACTGTGGCAAGGCCAGAGGCCCTTTAATGGCTTTCTCGGACAGTTTTCTGAAGGCAGACATACATGAAATACATTACAATACACGGGAACCATTTACAGAAAAAAGATCAGAAATACACAAATGAGTACAGACTGCTGTAAAGCTACTTCAAATGTTAACCATCTCATTAGTTCAATACATCAACGTAATTCACAAATCACTGCCACAACTTACATATGTACTTGACAATGTGACCTTCATCGAAAGCATTCATGGTATCACTTGAAATAAATCATTAGATATCGTGTTTATAAGCCATTTACAAGTTTTCGCAGTTTAACCTCTGGTGACCTCAAGTGACATTTGACCACCACCAAAGACGACAGGGTTCTTCCTTTCATCATGACAAATCTATATACCAAATATAAAAAAGTGTCCCTCATTGCTATTGAGATATTTGTTTTCAGTTTTTGACTTCTGTGACCTCAAATGAACTGTGACCTCCACCAAAAACAATAGGGTTCTTTCTCTCAACATGACAAATCTATATACCTAATATGAAAAGTGTCCTTTGCTCCTACCTTGAGATATTGTGATTACAAAGTTTTCAGTTTTTGACCTCTGGTGACCTCAAATGACCTTTTAGCTCCACCACAAACTATTGGGTTTTTCCTCTCAACATTACAAATCTACATACCAAATATTAAGTGTCTTTCATTCTAGGGTTGTGAGCATTTAGCAAAATTACTAAACATTTAATCACAAAATTTTGCAATAGTTTAGCGATTAATCGCAAGTACCTATGATCAACATAGGGACTTTAAACGTGCTCTTGAACATGATGAATATGTAAAATGTGTTAGTGACATCCAGGGGACATAGTTTCTTTGAACCTTAAATACGGATCCTCATAGAAGCTCAACTTTGATGTCCTATGTTTACATGTGTGCCAATTGTAAAATTATGAATTTCACTTTTTCAAAAAGAGTTAAAAGTGAATATCTACTTTTCTGTGATTACTGCAGATTGTTTTTTATTTCGTACAGAAAAATGAGTTTTGCGATTAATTGCTGGTAGCTTTGTACTAAACGTTTATTACACATGCGATCGTTTAGCAATTAATCACTAAACGATCACAGCCCTATTTCATTCCCATCTTGAGATATTTGGTGTGATTACAAACCATTTACAAGGTTTTGGCAGTTAACCTCTGGTGACCTCAAATGACCTTTGACCAATAAAAACGACAGGATTCTTCCTCTCAACATGACAAATCTATATACCAAATATACAAAGTGTCCTCCATTCCCACCTTGAGATATTGTGAATACAACAAGCATCACAAACACACATACACACCTATACACACATACAACATCACCATCACATAGGTTCCTACCTTCAGCAAGAAATCAAAAAAACAGTGGACAAGGTGTAGTAGGGCTACTTTTCTCATCTCAACCACTTAAAATTCTCCCAACTAAGTTAACTTGTATCTCTGTTCCAATTTAAAGAGTGAACTGTCTTCAGCCACCCCCAGATAAAGGTCTTAGTTCAGTTGCTGAAGTCCGTACTTTGATGAGATGTTTGATATACACTCTTGTAACCTGAGCACTCTGCTCTGTCTGTGAAACAAAGATGTAGGCTATCCTATGTATCTCACATTTCGCTGATCTGTAAAGCATTGACCAATCAGAGAACTTATAATTAAAAGCATGATTCAATCTACACTTTTTTTATTAACCATAGTGCAATGACCAATTTTTGAGCTTAGGTTACCTTCATAGCAGGCGTTAAATATGTATGTACTCTCTTTTGACGTACATACTGTTAACACCTGCGAAAAATGACAGAGATCGTCCAATGTGGCTATATTCATGAGCCCAATTTCATTTTATCTTTGGACTGTTGATTGATTGCAACATATGAATATTCATATTGCACGACAAAGCTTCAGCTGTAAAGTTCACTTTTACACAGTAAGTCAATGGGGCTTCATTGTGTAAGTTTGAAGCAGGAGAAATAAAACCCCATTGACGGTAGCTGTCGGAAACAGCATGGTAATCAGACTTGCTTTAGTCAATTTTTCTTTGAAGATTTATAATTTGTGTTCGTTGTGATCGTTTATATGAATAATAAATAGCATACAGATTTTACTCAATTTCAAGAAGAATTCTTGCGAAAGTTCACGACATTGGTATTTATACGAGTGCAGCCAATATGGGTGCAGGAGTAATACACGTCTGCCAAGCAGGCAAGAGCTTAGGCTGCCCAATCCTATAATGTATTTGGAGGGTTGAGTGTCTGCAATTTAGCTGTAGCTCCTGGGAGGGATCATCTCACATCTTACATATGTAAATTTACAAAATATGGCAGAATACCTCAGGAGAAATGACTTCCAATGACAATGTTGTTTGCATATTGACAAAAGTCAATAACGATATCAGTCATAATAAGAAAATCAAGCAATGGAGCAAGGGTGACTTAGAGCAACCATGATAGGAAGTTGGTAGAGCGCCATCTAGAGTTTTATTTCATTGCCAGTAGTTGTTCTGTGGTATATGGGCTGTCCAATAGTAGTAATACGGGAGGTAAATAGAGTGAAATAGATTCGAGTTTTCAAATATTTTTAACAAACTTACATTATTATGTGTTCTAAAAGACCAGCAAAAAGTGGGCTGTCAAAGAGGAAGATAATTTAAAACAAACTTACAATAAGCTTGAGAGGTTTCTCGTTAAAATTGTTTTTAAAACATTCTTCTGAAAGGGTTAAATTCGATTGTGTACATAGAGCAATTACTACCAAAGACTTCAACAACTTTTTACTTTTCAGTAACACCTTAAATAAGATTGTTGAATTGTTGAATTTAAGTTGAAAAGAAATACTTCTAAAATAAAAAAAAAAAATCCACTCTTAGTAAGAAAGGAATGCTTGAGACAAATGTAACATTGGCCAGGGAAGATAAGAAAAAGAGAAGAAAACCCTGATAAGAGCCTTGCACCTCTCTTAGAATGCATATGTTACATGTAGGTAAGTGGTACCCAAACCAAAGACACATAATTCATTAACAATGATATGAAAGGACATGTTTACTTTCAAGGATGTCCCTTTTACTAAATCTTATGACATTAGAAACTCAGCAATGTAGAAAGACTCATGATATTGCTAAAAATTATCAAAAGAGTTTGTCAAGTAGTAACTGCAGGCAGATTTTCTCATGTGCTATGGTGACAGTGGTATGAAATATTATTCTAGTTGCTATAAACAATTTTTTTAAAACGAAAACTTTTCACTTGAAGATCCCATAGTGATGGTGGAGTGAAACTTTTCGTGCTTGCTTGGAAAATTTTGATAAAATGAAATATTTCTTAGCTTATACAATAAATAGTGACTGATTACATCAAGTTACACTTGTTTTATGAAGATTTCTGTGAAAAACTCTTTTCTCTTACAAATATTAGCAGTAATATTTCTACCAAGTTATTAAAAATGGAGATGAACCCTGCAAAAACTTGTCAATTATAAAATCACGTCTTATGTTATGTAGTTCAACACTTTGGCTGTAAGTGTGGAATTTAGGCCATCAACTCAAATGGGAAAACCAAACACTGCTCTTGGATGAAAAATGGATAGGCTGGGGGTCCAGTCCAAAACCTCTCAATTTAGCACCACTTAAAATTATTTGATTCAAGTGAAACACTTTTCAAGATGTTAAATTCCTAGTCTCTACACTGTTTCTCTGTTGAAGAAGAGAAGTTAAAATGACACCCCTAGTAATAATGGGCAGCTGCAAAAACTGTCCATTACACACACATTCCACTGCTCTTAAAGAGTGGGCATAGGCAGTGTGTCACAATGTGCATACCCACAGTTAGTTTGTGAGAACTGTAGCCAAATCAATTGAGACCCTTTTCAGTTTCCTGATGGGAATACCTATGTAGTCACCCCATGCTGACCTGTAGAAAAACTGTACCTTTGTGAATTTCAGAGTCAACAGAGGTTCTGAACACCCTTCAGTACAGCTTCCCCAGATCTGAACAGTATTTGAAGACTTTAACATTTTCTGGCACATTTTCCTACCCTTACAGGCTTCTCCCATTTGGATCTGCTCTGGCTAGTTCTTTCAAAGCTACAACCTGAAAAGCTTTGTTTGCTCTGCATGTGAGAGGTCAGTCATCGCCTTACATCAGCTCCATTCTCTTTTCTTTTGCTTTTGGTGTAAAATTTCAGTAAACTGTACTTATCCTTATGCAACAGGTACATAAGGCATTTCAACAGAGATAGGATAGATATGGCAGCTGAGAAGTATGGTGCTTTGGGACAGAGACATTCTTACAACTGAAATGTTGAAAATTTGGGGAAGAAACATACAGGGTAATCCTGATATCACCAACCCTTTGTGGAAACATTTCACAATAAAGTTGTGATTTTCTAAAATGAGGTAGTGTTCAAGGGTCTGATATGATGATGTGTTGTATTATGGCAATGGGTGAAGATTGTTTCTAAATCCTGTGATTTAATATCAAAGTACTATTTTGTCTCCTCAACAATAAGGTGACAAAAGTTTTCCTCAATGCAAGTATAATGAAAATACAAAAATAATTCATTGAAAACAATTGATAAAACCTAAACATTACCTTTGGATATTTAAATGGCTATAAAAATAATACAGAATAATTAAAATAATTCTTTATACAATCAGCTCACATAAAAATGCAAGTGGTCCACATACAAGTATGGCTTCTGGCCCTGTCACTATGGCAGGGGAACAAGTCACCTTAAAATACCAACAATTGCACCAACGTTAAATACAAAACTGTCAAGCTACACAACCAGATATCCAGGGTAAAGTTCTGGCAGTCTCTTGCATAGATGTAATTATTGCTAATGCTGTGTGATCTTCTTTTCTTGGTACTCTTTATACCCCATACAGGCCTTGGTCATACTGTCCAAAAAGGCAGGGACACCAGTCTGAAGAGAAGAAAATTCCAAATTACTTAAGATAATTTATTTTAGCACTGATAAAAATCCCAGGAAATTTAAGAAGTAGTGTGGCCATTTAAAAATGCCTGAAAAGTGAAAGACTGAAGTACTATGTGATAATTTAAAATTATGGATAAGGAGAAACTTAAACAGCCAATGAAGAAATCTAGAGTGACTGTAGCTACAAAAGGCACACATGTTATATAAATTACACTAGCAACACTGTTTGCTGCCAGTTTTATTCCTAAGCAATTACTGTATTTCTCGCAAGAAAGAAATGAAATATTAAACAAAGCATAAAAACATAAAACAAAATCATTAAAATAATAGAAAATTTGAAGAAATGGAAAAGAGGATTAAACATCTGTGATGATTAACAAAATTGACATTGAATGATGTGAACTGAAAATAGTATCAAAATTAGCTTTATAACAGACGCATATTAATGATCCACTCAGTCACGCAAATCTCTGTTTGAGAGTGAGGGGGCGAAAAGGAATATGGTGTATGCGTGGACTTGAAACTGTGCATGCGTAGCATGCACTGCGAGCGCGAAGCCCTTGTGGGTGGGGTCCAGGGGCCCACTTTAGGGCCCCTGGTGGGGCCCAGGGACAAAGCCCCGGTGGGGGTCCAGGGGCCGAAGGCCCCAGAAGCTTCTGTGTTTTAGAACATTTACACTTGTCAAAAGGGTTGGTTAGGGCACAAAGTTAATTAATACTACTGATGTGCCTCACGAACCGGGGCACAAAATGCAGAGAAAGATCGCTCTGGCCTAGATTAGGAAACAAAGTGAAGGTATAACTAAGACATGTCTTAAGTGTTTTTGACTGAAAATTGATTCGTCTGCGCTGGGTTTCAACTTCAGATGATATTCCATACGGCCTTGATCAACAGACATTCAAATACTAGGTCAGTTATAGCCTATAATTGTATTGTTGTCATGTGTTGTTATCAAAGGGATGTCAAAAGTGACCAAGTGGCGAACAAAAAATGAGTATTGCTATTCACATTTTTGGGGGGGGCCAAATTAAGGTTTGCCCCCTCCCCACTTTTTCACTTGAGGGGGCAAAGGCCCCCTTGCCCCCCAGAATTTGCACCCCTGGATCCACTTATCTAATTTTCTTAAGTCAATCATGAGTACATATATTCTACTAATTGTATAATGCTGCCTGTCGTTGGAGCCATTTTAACATGTGCAGAGCATGTGAAAAGAGATGTTATAATCCAATTAGAATAATCCGAATGTCTAATTATGCTAGTTTGCATTTTTTACAATACTGTGCAGGCCTAGCTGTAATTTTATGATGAGTGTTACAGCTACAGTGAATGATGTTCATTTATACTATATTATGTATTGCTCATTTATACTTCAAACCAGAGATAAATGTTGAAGTGCAAATTGGCCTAAGATTTTACATAATCAAGACATTAAAAGCTATCAGATGACTAGCCAGTTTATCATTTTTGCTAAGATTTAACTTGAGGTACGCCTCTTTTAGTGAACAAGCTTCTGTAAGTTATTAGTTCTTTTGAGCCTTAATGCAAACAAATCACATCTGCATTGTCATTTGCATGTGTTGGTATTACTTAACTGAATGTTTATTCAGTATACAGGCAAATGAGTTTGTAAAGACCCTACATGGCTAAATGAAGGCTTAATGAAGCGTATTACAAAAACACCAAACAAGAAACTAAAACGAAAGATGATCGAGCCTTACATACTGTAAGCCCACATACTGTAAAGCATGCATCTGAATGGCCTCTTGAGATGAATATTCCTTTGCATCATTTCCATAATTTTTCTCTGCATGACATAAACTTCATTTTTCACAGTTCCTGGTTAATTTGCAATTCAATCTACGTTTGAAAGGTCACTAAGCAACTGACTCCACAGGTTACTCCTCACAAAAAATAAAACGGATTTGTTTCCCCCTCCCCCTCCCTCCAACACCATGAAATGACATAAATGTTGCAGGAAAGAAGTAAAACTGGCAACACTATTGTTGATATTCTCTGTAGTTAGGATCAATCATCTTGGTAAAATGCTTCTCTCTCTTTTTTCAAATTGATCACTTTATTGGTCCTTTGAATATTTTGCGACCCAGCATGATCATTCAATCCATAGATAGAATCAGTGTTACTTACCTTTGCAGCCCAATTAATTAACCAGGTAGGTATAAGTCCCTTGGGATTGTCATAGTAATGCATGTAGGCTGTCAAAAGATAACAGAGTTTCTTTAGTATAAAAATAAACCTCTCCATGCTTGGAGGAAGACTTGTGAGTACAATGTCAAGATTATGAGTACAAGTACTGTATGATGTGAATATGGCTGTGAGTGTATGTACTCTACTGGTACACATATTTGGTCAATTCCATGTTATGGGTGTTACCATTTAGAAATAATTTCTGATCATTCCCCAATTATACTTTAAAGACCAAGAAAGATGAGTCAAATGCTGTAGTGATTAACAGTAGTCTAGGTTGAGATGTACTCAAATAAGAAAAAAAAAAAAAAATTAAGAAGGCAGCGTACAGCAACTTCATATTGCTCATAAGGTGTGTGACGGGTGTTACATCACAAAATCTGGAAAATCCTGATTAAAAAAAAGTTCTTGTAAAAGTCTGTGAGTTTAAAACATTTATACCAAACTTGAAACTATTTATGAAAGGTACAAACA
Source organism: Holothuria leucospilota (assembly GCA_029531755.1). Taxonomy (NCBI): domain Eukaryota; kingdom Metazoa; phylum Echinodermata; class Holothuroidea; order Aspidochirotida; family Holothuriidae; genus Holothuria; species Holothuria leucospilota. The sequence continues at coordinate 40,378,767 of CM055969.1, read as the reverse complement.
TTGAAGTTAATGAGCATAACCAGTTCTAAGAAAAATCATTTATTAATTCTGAGTAAATTTGATTGAAGCAGCGTGACAGGTGTTACAAAGATGTGACGGGTGTTACGGTGTCTGAAAAATACATCTCCCAGCCTAAGTTAATTAGTCATAGTTCTTTGAAGTAGTGTAAAATCAAGTTGGAAGACCTGGTCATTATATAAAGCACCCTTCTAGAAGTTTGTCCAATATAATTTTCAGTATAAATTGTAACATTTTCCAAATATATTTTGTACTTCTAATTAAGTCTTTCAATAGGGCTTAAACGTTTGATTAGCCAATGGTTTAGCACCGTCCAGGACGATCTGTTAAATTTAATATAATCCATTTTAACAAATATTTATGAGTTGTAACAGGAATTTCAAATTCAAAACTATTTCAGTATATAAACCGGTGTTCTTCACAAATATTTGTGGTAGGGGGTAGCCATCATACACATGTGTTTCATCACTGGTAGAGGGGTTTGAATGTAGAGCTTTCCCCTGTTCACTTAATTATTGAGGGTAATATGTAACATTTTATTAATTTGTTGAAGATGCCCTTTGTGCAATTAATCTTAGACAGTAGCTTTGGCCTCTGCGACATTATTAAACATTCCTTTACATCTTACATGATCGTAGTACAGTAGCTAGGGCAATAGACAACATTTTCTAGAATGTTGAATATTGTCCGAAGGGGGCAGACTTCCACAGTGTCCAGTCACTTTTGGGGAGGGGAAAGTTGACAAGATAGGGATATGCCAACCTCTACCACCCATTGTAATAACACTGATGAGCATGGAGATGGGCTGCAATTTGAAATAGATAACATAAACCACTGATAACTATGACAATCGTCAAATTTAGCTGTGGCATAGGGTGCTACCTCAGTTGCATCAAATCAGTATACAGTCAATTTACTGGTGAGTCAATGATGTCATTGCAGTAACATGAAGAAACTGGTGAATAGAACTGATGTTACATCTTTAAATTTAGACTTTTCTATTCTGTATTAATGGCTAATTGCAAATAGCATGCTTGCATGCTTAGTATGATGGAGATAGTCACTAGTGATACAATATGGAATGACCATTTGACAGTCAGACTGCACATGATGTAACACCCGTCACATTTTTGCACTGGGTATAACAAGAGGGCAATTAATTACTTTTCATAACTACTTTTCTCTGTTTTATTGCAGCTGATTTATTAGCAGTCAGAGTATAAGTTATGTGTTATGTACTCATATGTCATACATTTTTTACAGAATTTATGAAATATTTTCATTGGTTCTGTAACACCCGTCACATTCATTGTGACGGGTGTTACAGATTTGTAATGATTGAAGAAATAAATTTTTTTTTGAATATTTTTTGATAAAACTGATATGATGGCTCCAGGGTAGTATGAATTTAGAAGATCCAAAATTATTTTAAACTAAATGATCATGTTCAATTTTTAGGCAACTTTTTTGTCAAAAATGTGGCGGGTATTACAGTGTTACATTTTGAAAATCACACTCGGTTCACCCATGTGAATGCCAAAATGACAAGTCGCAGTGCAATTTGCTCTCTCAAATTAAAAAAGTAATGTTATATTACCATTTATGGATAGTAAATTAGAAGCGAATCTACTGATTGGTTGAGCAAATTAATCAGGGAAGTTGGTCTCAAAATTCATGCCATTTCCCTTGAAAAAAATGATGGTAAAGTGACCACTTCAGGGCAGCATAATTTTTCCTGTGACAGTGATTTACTGGGAAAAAATGTTTGGCCAAGAAACTAGACATAGTAATGCAACAATTAAGAGTATTCACTTAGCATTTAAACTTTTTTGATTTTTTAATGTTCTGGGCCTTTTTACATGGAATTGACCATTTGCACATGAGTAGCACCAATACTAAACTATCAAAATTTGTAAAGTACAAATATATCAATTTTAATGAATATGAGATTAAAATGTGCCAAGGTTTAAGTACACCTTCACTAATAGTCATACTTAAAGGGTAAATGTAGTCACACCAATTTAAATAAGTATACCCCTACCATGGCTGCAAATAGACCAATCATAGAGGTGGAAAGCAAGAGTCCACATAGAGCATTTGGAATGAAGCATCTAAAAATGGAAGTGAGTGGGGTATACCCTATATTGGAGTATTATGAAAAAAATCTTGGAAAACACGACAAAATGGTAGACTTTACCTTCACGTTTCTTCAAAATTTGTAACAATCACCATGTTTACTACATGTGGTAGTGGGGGTGGTACAGGTCAGAAGGTCATCACAGGACTACATGACCATGAATGCCAGTTGCAAACAGGCAGTCCTAGGCAGTACAGCCCAGCCCCACTCACCATAGCTACAACCTTGTCCCCTGGCCTAGTTCATGGATGGCCATTTGAATCATAAGACAAAGTTTATTCTTACTTTTGTTACTGACATCTTTACTTCATGCGTATGACTGAGTAACTTTAACTTTAACAACACACCAACACAAATGTGTTATATAGTGTCACGCAAAGTTTAAATATGGTGCAAGTCCTTCCCTTTAGTCGCCTCTTACGACGGGCGGGAAATACAGTGGGCATATTCTACAACCCCCAGCCCACAGGGGGCGCAATATTATGAAAGATAATGACAGATTGTTGTATTAAAGGGACATATGAGGAGATTTCAAAGAATAGCTGGCATTTCAAAATAAACTTAAGGCCTCTGCTTGGTACTCTTACTGCAAATTTATGAAATGTTGAGGCTGTTTCTCCACAAAAAAGTCATGTTTAAAGGGGAAATCTTCTCATCCCAGACAGTTCCAATTCTCCCAACTAAGCTAGTTCTAGCCCGCCCATAACTTCCTTTAGCTTCTCCTTGTGCAGACACAAACATAGTTTACTGCCTAGACCCATGTCCTGGTGAGCATACAAGGCCCCAATATGCAATCAAAGCACTCTCTGTGCATGCTGTGTAATGTGAGCTGCTCTGCATCTTCTGAGTTTTGCAACTCTGATGTCAATCAAAGAGTAGTCACCAATTGTTTTTCACTTGTGAAAAAATACCATAAGAGACAGGAAGAAAGGAACCAGGTACCAACTACGTACAAACTTTGAATTAGATTTGAATACTGCAACTTGTCCAGTCTCTAATTTCAAATCTTACCTTTTGATATATTTTCACCATCAGCTGTTATTGCTAGACTTTGAAGGAAATCATCCACTCGTATAACACCACTTTTTTCAGGAATAGATTTGAAGTTTTCACTGCGCCCTAAGATCACCCATATATGTTTCCCATTTCTATCAAATTCTCTGCTTTCTCGGATGAAAGTGTACTGGAAATGGTGCTGGTTGAGGAAAATATCCATCAATTTTGACATTCTTCTTTAAAGGGAAGATGAAGTCACCCCAATTTGAATTAGTGTACCCGGTATCCTACTGTAATTCATAAATGGCTCTGTTTAAGTCATGTGACAATGTCTTTGTGACAGATTTGTCCAATTCATACAGAAAAACTTAGTCAATCTTAAATATTCAAATTTTTGGTTTATCATGAAAAATACTTTAAAAAAATAAGAAGAAATTTATAAGATTTAGCTGAAGTTTCCAAATAAATTAGGGGTGACTGCTCTTTCCCTTTTTAACCAAACCTGTGATATTTCCCAACTTCAACTTAAATTACTAAAACACATGTTGTCTTCACAGCATCCAGCACACTTCTCTTCTTTCAGGAATTCACTTTCAAAAGGATACATCTCTATTTGATAACGGGAAGGGGTAATTGACATTCCAGTATATACCGGTCTTTTCATCTTCTGTAATTTCTCTTAGCTCTGTCAAAAAAGAAACAATTGAAACAGAAATTACCATACACCTGGCAAGAATAAATTAATAACAGAACCATATGTACAACCTGTATTCTCCATTCCATGTGATCTGGTTTGGACTTTGAAATTTGCTTCAGTTAATTGTAATTCATGTAATTGAATATCTGACAACACAGCACTGCTCAGGAGGTAACCTACTGTAGAGTACCTTCTGTTTTGTAACTGTATTAACTACCGCACTGACTACATGTACTGTTACTTTGTACCAACCTTTACTCGCTGTACACTAATTAATCAGGCAACTAATGACTGTTGAACAGAGAATGGACAAGGTACAAGGAGGAGTCCTTAAAAATATGCAAGCAGCACTGCTAGCCAAAGCACGATCTCTTGACAATTCTAACGAATCACTTTCACTATAAAGCAACACTCCACTTTATTTAAATCATCTGCCATAAGTACATGCTATATAAACAGGGACACAGAAGGTCAATTCTGTTCCTTTACATTTTGACTGGTATCTTTATACATGATAACATCTGACAGTATGTACAGCTATTTATATTAAATACACACAGTACAATGTTACAAAATGTTTAACATATATAGTATAAATGTATACTCTTACCAAGATACACATGCTTCACGTCTACATAAAATTACATTGTAGGTGACAACATTGTATTTAAACTACCATTAGACAGTAATATTTGTTGCATATTAATACCTACCGCTCACATACGAGTCCCACTGCTTCCTGTAGTCAAGGTCCACATAAACTTTGGCACATACATCTGGAGTGACACCTTCCATTGTTCCAATTACCTTGTATTCATACAATCCAGAGGACTGCAAAAGAAACAGTACTTTCCATTATTTTTTTCAAGTAAGTCAAGACTGGGTGTACAAATTTGTGTGAACTGCATATAGCACATGACATAAAATAAATGTACACAACTTCATCTACATACAAAAACTACTAAACAGTATACTGTCAGGCCTTGATTTTAAAGCCATTGATAGTTGTCCATGGGACAGCCTGTCTATCACTTTGGTAGTCCAAAAGAAAAGCCAGTTGTCTGAAATGAAATGTTAAGCTGCCCTGTGTCCATCTGTTTTCTGATTTTGTGAAATTTGGCTGTCCATCGGACAACCAACCCATTACTTTAGGTCATCCATCGCAATACTGGGTGTCATGGGCAACCAGTAAACTGTTACAATGGAACCCTGATTTTGAAAAGTGCTACATCAATACACAGAAAATGTAGCATAGATCTAGGTTATAAATCTGACATACTGTATGTATATGGATCTGGCCTTGTTTATCCCAAGTTCCATGCACAGCAATATTCAGGCAAGTGATTCAATACTTGTAACAGAAACTCCCCTATAAGCAATATTTCAGCATTTTCCTGCAATATGGGAGTGATCCTTCATGTCTGCATTTGGGCAAAAGCTCAATTTTCCTTCATCAAGGTTTCTTTATTCCAGTACTGTAATCAGAGTCTGTGATGACCATAAGCTTTAAAATTAAGTTCCATCTGTTTCTTGAACTACTTCAATACAAAATTTCATGGACATGAAAAGAGAACCTTACCAGAGGAAAACTATGGGTATAAAGCATGAGCTGGGAACTGGAAGCTGCATGTCTAGTATCCTACTGCTCACCCCAACCCCCTTTTGGCACAGTATACATTCCTTTTTTTTAGCAAACTTTGAGTCACAATATCACTAAAATTTCAAACACACTTTTGCTCAACCCCCTGACTGAAAAGAGTTCCAACAATGACAGTATGTGCATTTAACAAGCTATCCTGTCCCTTGTGCTAGCTTTCTGTCATGAAATACCCTAGCCACATCATAGCCTTGACTGACAAATGGACAGGTCCAGGCATGACATAAATTCCAATCAGGCAGCTCTGTTAACTATGCAACATAATTTGCTTTCTGCCATAATCTACGTAACTGGTGTGTAATAACTGACCCAATTTACCATTTAATAGCAGAGGCAATGTTTGAAGGCTTTTTTTGAAGTCAATGGGCTATCCCCTTTAGTTACTGAAGGGTGAAGGGAGAGGGGATATTCACTTAATTAGATGCAATCCCCCTTGGGTTAAATGTTTTTAAATTTTTTTTGAAACATCCATAAAACCCATTAAATCTTTTCATGTCTGCTGTCCAGGTACTATCGATGCAATGCCTTACAAAAACTGCATATTACAGTGCCACAATTGACCTTATGTGAGGGCTCCCTCTTATTTTTGTTAACAATGAACTTTGTGCTGTGTTTTTTTTTTTTTTTTTTTTTGTAATTTGCATGCAAATGTGGAGAACAAGAGCATAGCATTCCCAAGGACATTATCCCTTGGGCTTAGGCAAGTCTTCTATTGTATTTGGTTAACCATGAAGTAAACCTGTTCCGATACCCAGAGAGTGGTTAAAGGGGAACAATAGTGGCCATTTGACCCTTTACATATGTGTAGTTTATATATAAATACTACAGATAATCTTTACCTGGTGGACCTTACATGAAACCTTTATTAAGAACCAGAAAGCCCAAAGGCTCAGTGATTCCTTACCGAAAGGGGGTGCTTTGTTACGCCGAGGTTCATCCCTCAAATGTATACTTCTGTACTACATCTTTTTTTATGATGTGCTGACCTCACATGACCTTTGAACCCCACCAAAACTTGAAAAACAAAAAATGAAAAAAAAAATTCTTAGAAGGGATCTCTATGTGCTTTAATTCTCCTCTCAACACGACAAATTTAAATTTATATATAAAGAATGAAAAGTGTCAGTTATCCAAGCTTTCTAGCTCGAGATATTGTGTTTAACAAGGTTTGCAGGGTTTGACCCCTGGTGACCCGACATGACCTTTGACCTCCACCAAAAATAATAGGGTTCTTCCCCTCACCACAAGGCATCTACACATTCAGTATAAAATTTATTCAAGCTTCCTATCTTGAGATATCATGTTAACAAGGCTTGCAGGGTTTGATGCCCCCTGATTCCAGATGACCTCCAACAAAAACGATAGAATTCTTTGCCTTACCATCATGCATCTACATACTATATATGAAATTTATCCAAGCTTCCTACCTTGAGATATCGTGTTAACAAAGTTTTCAAGTTTTGACCCCCAGTGACCCCAAATGACCTTTGACCTTCACCAAAAACAATAGGGTTCTTCCTCTTACTATAAGGCATCTACATACTAAGTATGAAATTTATCCAAGCTTCCTAACTTAAGATATTGTGTCAACAAGGTTTTCAGAGTTTGACCCCTGGCCCTGGTGACCTCAAATGACCTTTGACCTCCACCAAAAACAATAACATTCTTCCTGTTACCATAAGGCATCTACATACATGAGATACCGTGTTAACAAGGTTCTCAGAGTCTGACCCCCGGTGACCCCAAATGACCTTTGACCTCCACCAAAAACAATAGGGTTCTTCCTCTCATCATAAGGCATCTACATACTAAATATAAAATTCATCCAAGCTTTCTACCATGAGATATCGTGTTAACAAGGTTTCAGGGTTTGACCCCCGGTGACCCCAAATGACCTTTGACCTCCACCAAAAACAATAGGGTTCTTCCTCTCATCATAAGGCATCTACATACTACATATAAAATTCATCCAAGCTTTCTACCATGAGATATCGTGTTAACAAGGTTTTCAGGGTTTGACCTCCGGTGACCCCAATACGATAGATACGAGTAGCTCCTCATTTGACAAATCCTATGTAACGTGCGTTGTGATTGGCGTATAGCTAAATCAAATTATTTCCATGCTAATCACAACGCACGTTACCTGGATTTGTCAAATGAGGCGCTGCACATATCAATCTGCATAGCGAACGTACGTGCTTTTGATTCGCTTTACCTTGCGCTGCGTGTTTTCGCTTACGAGACGGCATAGATGGCTGCGCAGGTTATAATCATACGTCATCTGTCTGTGTAACCACCAACGTGCAGAGAGTCCATTTTTTTACGAATAATTCTGATTAGAAGTGATTTTATGCCCGCAGTTGTGCCCGAAGGGATGTTGAATGTTCTTTCTCATCGAATGACGTGATTGAAAGAAATCAGAGAGGTTCACAGTGAGCGTAAGAGTGTAAAAATAGGCCAAGTTGTAAGCGTCGTCCAGAAAATTGTCGTACCTTGTTGTATAGTGTATTGTATATATGTACATATAAATCGGAACGCCTGTGGGGGGGGGGTGCTTAGAACTTTTCCTCTAAAGAGAGATTTAAACTTTAAAAGTGGATAATTATGCAATGTTAAGTGAAGAAACAAAGGAAGTTAGTTTCAAAATTTGTGTGTTTTAGCGGCGGTTCACACTTTTCATATGTGCTCATTTGCTGTTACTCCATACATAAATAAAAAGACAAACGGTCATTATACTAGTATGATACGTCTGATCTGTGTTGCCTTGCACATTCAGTATCATTTCATGATAGCTAGTGGATGTACACTTTATTGCCTACAAATTTTTTCAAACTCCAGAGGTTCCGGAGGCTTCATAAAAATCGGAACGCCTGTGCCCCCCCCCCCCCCCATAAAACCTAGGCCTACCGCAATAAGTACAGTGCCCACTGCATATCGTACTGTTTAAGATAGACCTATACACATGATAGTTCGATTCTATTCAATGCTTTGTAGCCTCTTGGGCAAGCAAAGCTTCCATTACCACTGCAAGTACAAGGATTCTGCACCTAGGTGTTTCTTAAGGTGGGCATGTTGCACTGTGCTAGAGTTTATGTGACATATATTAGTGTTTCGCAGAAGTTCTTCATGAAATATCCGAAAGTGGCAGGCCTATAAGCAGGATATATAACGGTGGGCACTGTTTGCAAAACATTATTATAAATTACTTTTCAAGTGATTCTGAATTTATATTTATGAATTGTTTCGCGGGCCGTATAAAATAGTCTCACGGGGCGGAGGTTCCCCACCCCTGGTCTATGCCTTATTAAGTAGGCTAGGGCCCCAACTTCCCCAAGTAGGCCTAGGCCTAGGCTACAACAACATGTTGTTAGTCAAGTGACCGGCGAGAAATGACAAAGGTCTTACTTCTCTGTAATTTCTGTAAATTGTCACACCCTTCGATTCAACAAAGAACTCCCATCCTTCAAAATTTGGATTCTCTAAACTAGCACACGCTTCTTCGAACTCTGCGTCAGAAAACATTTTATCAGTCTTCGTTGTTTTGGACGTCGTTGGTGTTGGGCGTACAGTAAGTCTAGGCCCTACATAGGCTACAATTTACCAACAACGGTGCATCACGGTAAACAACAGCTTGTACTGCTAAGCTTTTTCTCTTGGCTTGTACGTGTGTTGTTGCTATACTCACGTAGCACAATGGTAGAATGTAGGTAGAGTTGTAGCTAATGTATTACGTAATCAAATTTTAACTTAAAGGCCTGCGTGGCTGTTTGAAATTACTTCACTATTTTGAGGTTAGCTGTTTACAGTTTCCCACATTTAATCCCCCTATTACAAAATCTCTAAATTCTCTTGTATTTTACAGTTTTGATTGTAAAGGGTTTTTGCTCGAGGAAAGCACAGCAGGATCGCACTGTTCTTTCTTGGATGATTTGTACGGCCAGGTACGCAGTTTGGTGACCTCATGAACGTGTTATAAGGCCAACATGCAGCATGGAGCGTAAATTACAAGAGAAAAAGCTTACCAAGAGAGCTATGCGGAAAAGAGCAAAATGCTGTAAATTTCTTGCTAAATCAGGGAATATCAGCATAGTGGATGAACCTACCAAAGTTAGCAGATTAATTTGTCTTTTTGCGCTTTTTGTACAAATTGTAGTAAAGTTAGTGACTTGTGTACTTGCCTTGTTAAGTCCTTGTAATAAGACCTTTTAAAAATTCGCCTAAGTTTACTTTAAGTGCCGTTTTCGCGAAATTTAATGAGGTTAGGGTCGGGGGTCTGACTATGTAACGTAGGCATGGGCAAGTTGCCATAACAGTTTGCAAGTTTCATCTCGTTTTGAGTCATGAATCTCACGAATGCCCATATGATATTGCACCAAATGCATCCAACATGTAAGGCAACTACAGTATGTGTACCAATTAATACTAGGCTAGCGTGAAACACATTTATTGATTGCATTTTACAGAACTTAAGGAATTGTACAAAGACTTTCATACAGCATTAAAATAATCTCACAAATTTCATTAAGATATCGGTAAACACAGTTTTATTAGTTTCACGCTATTGGTACACATAATGTAGGCTAGGCCTAACGTATGATGGTGGTACCATGAGTCGGTTAATCAAGGGAATTTTCACTAAAAACAAACACGTAAGGTAGAAATATGTAATTTAAACTTATCCATTATTCTTGTGAACATTCTCTCGTAATCCAAAAAGTCTGAGTGAATTTCGTTTGCAAACTTCAAAGAGATGGAGAAATTTCCACCACAAGTTTCAGATACCATAGGTTCAAGAATGGTACCTTGAGACTGAGTCGGTCCCCTCAACATTATGAAAGCCCATAAGAGTGATATCAAAATATATTCCATGAATGGTGATACCATTATAAAAACATTATAAAAACAAATCATAAGATGATGGAAGGAGACCATTTGCAGTGATTTGGAGGATTGTTTGAAATATTTTTTAGGCCATTTAAAGAAGGTCTCAAGCCACCTTTAGTTTAGGTAACACTAGATGTAGGCCAGGCTGGGTAAATTTCTTCTCAAAATAGGAGTAAATGCTTATTTTTGACAGAGTTTGAGTTGTGGTCAAGTTGTGCTGGAGTATTTTCACTGTCATATGTTTATTTATTGGCCATAGCTTGCCTGCTTTACATTTTGCATATAGTGACCGACTCAAGGTACCGACTGGCTCAAGATACACTCACTATATAACATGGGTAGAATGGGCACAATTGCAGAAAACCCCACTCCCCCACGAGATCAGAGCTCTGGCTTTTTACAGGCTGAACAGTCACTGCATATCCCCTTAGCCTCTTTTGGACACAGCTTCAGTCCTGACTGTGTATCCCTGCAGCCTTGTAAAAAACGACCTAAATTGTGACTGCCTAACCTCATACCACAAAGACAAGTTAACCTTCATAGGCTATCAGTAGATAGTGGGAAGTTGCCTTGGAATTTTGACTGCATATCCCCCCAAGCCTCATGAAAATATATTGTGATGAGGGGAATTAAAACTTTTCTGTGTATCCCTGTAGTCTCTAGCAAAAAAAAAATGACTCCAGCTGACTGCATTTCCTTGTAGCCTCTTGAAAGGCAAGTTACCAAGATGTCCCATTCACAGCCAAAGAATACTGTAGATGAGTCGTTCTCAGACTTCCATCTGCTGGCAGTTGCGTCAATCTGTATTCAAATGTGGGGGGTGGGGGAACGGGGACATACATGACTTAGCACAAACCAGTCCCTTTGGTTTGAAGAGGGGTGTCTTCCTATAGGCCCTTTCCTCCCCTCTCCCCTTATAATGACTATATCCTATTCTAATAAGAATTATCATTTCAAAGTTGACATGACCATCATAGATGATCTGCCAGGTGAAATACACGGAGTCCACGGAATTACTTCAAGATGTTATTTTCATCATGTCCCAAAATAGCTGAAACCAGCGTGGATCATTTTCGGAGATCATGGACTTGACCAGGCCCGTTGCTAGGGTGATGTGTTTTTGGGTGTGAAGGTCCCAAATTCCGACTGGCTGGATATTTTTTCCAACTGAGTAGAGGCGTGTAAATTGCACTTTGTTTTTGCTCTCTGCGTTTGTATACAAAAAAAAAAAAAATTTATGTATTTTTAGGAACTAAAACAATAGGCATCAGTGAGGGGGGCATGGCCCAGTGGGGTTCCTCCTCCCCTTTGAAAAATTTTGAAAAACTTGGTGTCCTTACATGCAGTTTGGTGCCAAATATGCTACCTTAAATTGTAGTAAATTTGTGTTAAAAAATTTACATATTTTAGGAACTTAAAAAAAAATCGGAATCAGTGAGGGGGGCATGACCGAATGGCCCTTCCCTCTGTGTACGCCACTGATTGAGTGATCCCATATTGATGCGAGGCCCCTTCAGATGTTTGGAGATGTATGTCTGTTTTTGGAGAGTGTTGTGATCAGAATAGTTCCATGTATAATTACCTTTTTAATGGTCATGAGAAGGAGTGAAAACCGTGAAGCATGCGAAGCACGCCAGAATTTTGTCATTATATAAGATTTCCCTAACGAAATCAGAATCTGCGTTGAGACACTTAACAGTTGCCCAACAAACCTACATGCCACTCAAAATGCCAGTCAAATAGAGCCATGACACTACTCAAATGTGGGGGAGGGACCAGGGATGTAGCTACGGTGGGCAGTGACACCCAGCACTCAATATTCCCGCCTGGCACTCCAGGCAAACACACGTCCCCCCGCCCACCACAAATCTGCCTACCAAGACCTAAAACGAGCCCTAAATTTACTCCCTAAAGTAAAATGAGGGAAAAATGAAGAATTAATGGCTGAAAAATGGGGTAGATGCCATGGGGTAGGGTGAGGTCCTTTCCCCAGATCAAACAATTACCCAGCACTCAAATTTTGCTAGCTACATCCGAAATGTGGGGGGACTTGTCCCCCGTTCCCCCCCCCCAGGATTGACGTCCATGTCTGCAGGTTCTCAGGCTTCCATGTGCAGGGTGTTCTGCAATAACTCTGTGAAATGATTACAGAATATGCATACAGTTAGTTATTTGAATGTCCTGATATAGGGTGCCAGACCCGTCACATACAAGCCAAGATTCTAATAGGCCTAGGCCAATATGGCCAAGGTCACGTGTTTGCATTAAAATTTCAAATGACTTCTTTTTATTGAGACACCTGCCATTGTGTGCCATGCTAGAAATGAAAGGAAATAAAATGCAGAAGTTGGTGAATGAGTGGCTGCGACTTTAACTTTTTTAGAATGTAATATAATCACATTGAACATTTTCTCCCTTTTTAATTGAGGTGAAATTTAATTAGTATCATTTAAGATCAGTTACAATTTAACAAGGGTGAAAATTGTAGGGAAGAAAATTGCTTTCATAAAATGTGACCTCGTGGTTATATTTACAGCTTTGTGAAGTTCATGTCAGCAAAAAGATGGGTATTTGCAGTCCTTAAAAGATAGTTGTTGTAGTACAGGAATTTATTGACAAATGCCTGGGGAGTCAGAGTAGCTGCTGCAGTAGAGGTCTTGGTGTTCCTTTCAAAAAGAAAGGCTTAATCAGTTTGTTGATTTCTTGCCAAAGACAGGGATCTATGCAGTCTCACTGGTGAGTGTGGGTATCTATTCGTGATTCTTAGCATGTAAACATGATATCTCAAGGAAGCAAGGACTGGTTCTTTTCAACACTTTATGTATAGATTTGCCATATTAAGAGTTAGTGTCCTTTTTGATGGAGATTAAAGTTCATTTGAAGTCACCAGAAGTCAAAACCTGAAAACCTTGTAAACATGAAATTTCAAGATAGCAATGTCTCTACTTGTTATGGGTTTATCACATATGGTATAGAAAAAGAACCCTATTGTTTTCGGTGGAAGTCAGAGATCATTTGAGGTCACCTACCAGAGTTTAAAAACTGAAAACCTTGTGAAACATGATATCTCAAGATAGGAATGATGGATGCTTTGAGGTTGGATTTGCTTCCTTTCATACTATAGGTCTCCTGATCAAATCCCAGTGGAACTACTTGGGAATTTTCTGGGGACTAAAATGTATTTGTTCAGCATAGCTGGTCACAGTGATGCTGAGGAGGTTTAAGTTGGTGAATTTTAATTGGGTATCTGATTGTCCATTATGGAAGTTGCCTGATTCAGGATGTCCAGTTCAGGAAGTTGTCCCCTTTGCTCAGTTCAGCTGTTAAGCAGTGGTGCAGAGAAGGAACCTCCACCCCTCCCAGCCTTTGTGAAAGTGGCTAAAGACTGGGGATACACTCATGTAAGTCAGATGGGGACATTACATAGTGGTCCTGGGAGTAGGAATGGGAGTGATAAGTACACACCTACCTCGTTAACCTCATAGCACTAGTCAAAAAGAGAAGGCAAATCTTGCTGGTGTTCATCCATGCACACTCTTGTATACTGTAGGGTCCTTCATGAGCCATTTGGCTTCCTGACCCTCCAGATGTTAAACTTACATTCATACTTTGTGTATGGACTTACCATATTGAGAGGAAGAAGGCTATTGTTTTTTGTGGAGGTCAGAGGTCATGTGAGGTCACAGAGGTAAAAAAACCAAACCTTGTAAACACAATATTCCAAGGTAGGAAGCAGGGATACTTTTCAACGTAGCATGTGGTTGTATTGTAGTTAGAACATAAGCCTTGTAGTCTTTTGGTTTTCTGAGATCATCAGAGGTGAATTGGTACAAAAACCTTAGAAATTGCTTGTAAGCAACATATCTCAAGGTAGGAATGGTCTATGACTCTTTTCATACTTGTTATATTGAGAGGAAGTAGGCTATTGTTTTTGGTGGAGGTCAGAGGTCATTTTAGGTCAATAGATCTGTCAAAAACCAAAACCTTGAAACATGTTATCTCAATATAGGAAAGGTGGATAATTTTCATACTCAGTATATGACTGTATGAAGCTAAAAAGAAGAGCTGTATTGCTTTTTGTGGAAGTCAAAGGTCATTTGAGGTCACCAGAGGTCAATAACAAGAAACCCCCATAACACAATATCACAAGACAGGAAGCATAGATTGTTCTCTTTGCACACAGTCAAATACTGACTTTACCTGCTTCTGTCAAAGCCATTCAAGACAAGTCTTGATTACACTCTGCTAAAACTTTTCAAGTTAGTTCTTGCTCTCACTATTGTAAGGCTCTCTAATGGCTTTTTGTCAAGTCTTGTGTCAATTCATGGTCGTAACTCCTTTTGGAAGTATTGTCCTTTTGTGCCTGCAGTTTGAGGTAGCCAACAGGATTTTTCTTGAGAAGGATTTGGTGATCAAACTGTGTCTATTGGAAAACCTGGGAAATGAAAGTGTATAGTCAAAAAAACTTTTAGAGGCAAGGAATCACTAAGCGTTTTCAAAACTGGCTTTCTTGCTTATGCTTTGAGGTTAAAGGGACTATGTAGTTGCCATGCATTATTTTGAAGCTAGAGCTAAATCTTACAAAACTTCATATTTCCCTTTACAAGTACCCGCATGTTTGGTCTAGGGGTAGGGCATCTGCCTCTCATGCGGGAGGCCCGGGTCGAGTCATACCAAAGACTTTAAAAATGAAACCTACTGCTTTTGTGCGTGATGCTCCGCATAAACAATGGAGTAAGGGAAAACAAGCCAGTGAGCCACAACTGGAAAAAGTCCGTAGCTGGCTCGACTTGAACCAATTGGTTGGAAACTGGGCCATTAAACCTCATCTAACTAGCAAATTTACAAATAACTTTCATGATGTTTAAGAGCATAAATATTGCATGTGAAAGATACTGTAGTCAAAGGAGTTACAGTATTCTGCATGAATTTAATACCTCAGTAAAAAAATGTCACATGATTGAAAAGAACTATAGATGAATTGTAACACCATGATATACTATTTCAAATTTGGGTGACTGCATTTTCCCATAAAACCACAACTACTAGCAACTTAAGATGATTCAAGTAGTTGCAATTATGGTAGTGATTTTATGATTACCATTTTCACCATGGTGGCATGATGCCAGATGATGCCTGAAGATGCCCAGTGTTTGCAAGTTGGCTTCCTCATCATTTTAATAGTTTATTCCAGTCAAGTATAGTAGAGGGGAAGAACAAAGACTTGCACTGGGGGTTTTTACTGTGTATATACTTCAGGGCTTGATATTATTAGTAGCTTTGATTTCAATTACATTGAGATAGCAGGTTCTTTATGTTGGATAGGTTTAACCCGACATTTGGCTGGAAGCACTGTTACATTATGTTGACATGGGACTGCTGGTAACTGCCATTATTCAATGTCTTGTACATATATTAACACAACCAATCTATTTTTCCTACTGTTTTTGAGTAGGCAAAGATCCAATATTTCAAGAAGATTAGTCATGAAGCCATCCTCTCTGGATGAATAATTGCCACTAATGAATCTTGCTGCTCTACATATGTTGTACTCTTTCCAGTCTTTATCCCCTTGCTGTTTATTTAACACTGGCAAGGACACCAAGCCACTTTTTCTGAAGTAAAACAGTAACGAGTAATGACAAAAAAAATCTTATAGTCTTGTAGTTAAAGTTACTAGCAATACATTTGATAGCCTTTATTACAGAGATTTTTCATCCAAATGTCTTTAATTCCAGTGTCTATGGCATGCTTAATTGTTTGACACAGTAATACTGTAGAAGCCCTGGTAATGTTAAGATACAGGGTAGAATCTTTTGCGGTTCTAGGAGAAGGCACGTGGTGTTTCTAGTGATCAGGAGAAGGTGATTATAACAGGGATCACTATAATCAGAGGGGGAGCAGTAGAAGTGGAAATTTCTCCAACCTCCCCCTTTCTTTCCCTTACACATTCACATACTTTATTGCACAATAAAAAACAAAGATGCAGCAAAATTAAATACAGTATTTTTACCAGTGTGAAGGATGCCGACCCCCCACCCCCCATTCTAGATCATCATATCAACTTTTTATGGCAAGCTCTCTATATTGTTCTTAGTGTGCAGGCCCTCCCTTTCAATTTTTTAGCTACTGTAAGTCTCTGAAGTACATATGTGAGCATTGGTACAATAAATATTAAAGCAAGGGTATCCAACCTTTCTTGAACTTAGATTTACTTTTATAGTTGCCAGTTTGGTGTGATCTACCTTTCCAAGTAGGGAGTCCAGTGGCGGATCCAGGGGGGGGTCGCCGGCGTCCGGACCCCCCCCCTCAAATTTTCCAATGTGCCCTTTTTCAAAAAATGTTTTTTTTTTCTCACTAGCAAAAAAAAAAAAAAACGAGACAGTTTCACAGGTAATGACAGTGTTGTCCAATTCCGAGGAGATTTTGGTTACCCCCATCCAGTATCGATCAATCCACTCGTAAAAGTCTAGCCATGTATCGCAGAAACTTTCGGCAATATATTTGACAACGGTAACCCATATTGGCCGCCCTGAAACCCGAACAGTGTAATCGTTTTACAGAGAATGTGACTACGGTATGTCTGCGTGACAATCGGGCATCCTAATCACTTTTCGCTTGGAACCATGTGTGGCGTGCTTGGGCATTCAGAGTAATACAAAACACGCAGATATTACGCCATACTCACTAGCGATATGCAACGTGTTACTATTGGGTTTTAATATTGATTCCAAAGGTCACTGCTAGTCTTTTGGTCTTACAAAATAATGATCTGTTCACACTCCATAACGCTACACCTACGAAACCTTCCCTCCACCCTCTAGTATCCATCCTCTAGCGAACAAGAGAGAGTAGGTAAATATGTTTCGCTATGATATTTATAGTCTGGAATTACTCTCCTTTTGTTGTGTTGCCCTAGTGATGGGAATAAAAAGCCAGTCTTAGGTAATGTCCACAGCCAAGAGTTGACCAGCAGTCACAATAGACAAATCGGTGTTTGTTTCATTTTAAAATTACTATAAAATCACCACCAGGTCAAATAATGCAGTGTTGGTCGGTTCAATTTTTTGACGTCTTTGGACCGATGACCGGTCTGCTGTCGCAAATGAAAAGCAAACATTTGACTTCAGTCATCTGTTCTGACAGTGTTTTTGACAGTCGCGACACAACTGTATAGGGAACACAACATACAGTATTTTAACCTCCTCCCCCAGTCGAGATAGCGGTAGCGCCAGGTGGGGATGGGTTCATGCCCCCCGTCGGGGAAGGCTGGCCCCCTATCGGAGAAGTTTTACAGTTTCGTAAGGGAGTCTTAGTCGAAAGTACGCAGTCCCTGACGACAACTAATCCACGGTTTACCTGTTTTTTGCTCTCAAGAAGATAATTTCTGTAATAAGAACCCAAAATTTTCGGCGCGCTACGCGCGCTGTAGAGTCACTCTAGTTTTTCAATAGTTCCATTCCACATAGCAGGATAGCACAATTCCTGTCCACCTTAACAGATAACATATGGGCAGAATACATAGTTTATGTAAAGGTCGTAACTTTCATCCCATATCGCAAAGCCTAGTTGGTGTTCTCTTGTGTGTGTCATGCGGTACAGTCAGTTGGTGAGCGACTTACGGAGCAAAGTTTGGCTATTTCATCGTGTAGTCCAGGTGGTTTCGATACAATGTATGTTACACCCGATACGGTCTACAAACCCTACAGTTCTTTTTTCGTTTCGTCATATGTTTTATGTGTAAGCCTATCAAAAAATTTCGCCCGCTTCGAGCGCTTTTCAATTTTACGATCCAGATTCAAAGAACACTAACATGCGCAACTCGGATCATGAAGTATTAAGTGATATAATGCAAAATATGCCTGCAATTGCATGGGATAATGAGGCTCCCACATTTGCCCTTCTCATCATACCCTCGAAATAGGGAATGTCGGAACTTGGGGTAGCTGACATGGTCCGGCCCCCTGTTGGAAAAAATTCTGCTGCCACCCATGGTCAGTTTACTTATTTTGGCTTTCATAAGGGTAATTTCTGGGATAAAACCCAAAATTTTCGGTACGCTTTGTCCACTCTTCCTCAGTTCAGTTATACTTATAGCTAAATATAGTACAAACCCTTTCCACCTTTTCAAGTTATTATTAAAGTAGAATACATGGATTTATGTAAATGTCGGGAATTGGATCTCATTTCGCTAAACCTGGTTAACGTTCACTTGTGTCTGTCGTACGGTACGTCTAGTGACTCGAGGAGGGAAGTACAATAATGTTATGCCCGATAGGGCCCAACTGTCCGCACAATTGTTCTATATAAGCTTCAAATTAGTACAAATTCTTATAAGTGTAGGCTTACCCAAAAAATTTTCGCGCGCTTTGCGCGCTTTACAATTTCACCGTTTAGATTCCAGGTTTTGATTCCAGTTTTTGCATGTCTCTTGGTTTGTCCTTTCTTTGTCAATATGCGGTAAGTTGTGTAATCGCTGACGTTTTTGGGAACCAAAATTAAAAAACAATGAATATGCCCTTTTTACGTTGGACCCCCCTCAGAAAAGACCCTAGATCCGCCCCTGGAGTCATATTACTTATAGCCTTCATGCTGTGGTACAGTATGTATTTAATACAGCCATGCAATTAAAAGAATGAAAAATAATCTAGATCAGCTAGGAAACAGCCTGAGATTGATCAGTGGGTTGTATTAACTGGTTGAGTACCCATATTAAATCATTTAACTTTTAAACCTAAAAGGTTTGCTTCACTGTTATTTAAAAACATACTCTCACAGAAAATACAATCTGTTATTGTTATTTCTTTTCAGTACCTCGTTATTGCTAATGGTGGCCTCGGGAATGGAGTAAGCAGAGAAGAGATTGTAACCTTGTTTCAAGATTTTGGGTCTTTGGAGTCTGTTATAATGGAAGAACATTCACCTCATTGCTTTGTAACTTTCCAGACTGCTGAGGTAGCCAAAATTGCAAAAGATCAAGTTGATGGACATGAGCTGGCACAAAGTAACATACGTCAACAAGCCTGTGTTAAGCTGTATGTCTCTTTTGTTAATGATGGTAAAGAACAAACGTGTTTATCAAGTTTAAGGGATTAAGCAGTTGCCACATCCTAATTTTAAGCATCAGACCTTACTGTTATTTTGGCCCCTAAATTTCCCTTTATACATGTTTCTCCACAGATGCTTTAGAATCTAAATGTTTTACATCGTGCTAAAGGTAAACTCAGCAGTTTTTCTGAGTGAATATCTCAGTTTTTAGTAACAACAATGTAAAATGTGCCATGCATTAACATGGATACAGGGGTATGGTATTCTCAGACTTAGGTGATGACTGTATTTGACCTTTATGTGAACAATACAAAGTATATAAACAAATTCTACACAACAAGAAGTAACTTACTAACACCCTCTATCTCGACTTCAGGTTTTGTGAATATAGGAGAGGTATTACACAGTTTTGCTCCATTCTTTAGCTCAAATTTCTAACTAAAGATTCACTACAATGTAGGCCTTTCCACTGTCCTTCTGTTTATATGCATCCCCCCCTCCCCCATCCCTCTTCAGTATTGGACACCTCCCTGCAAAATTAAAAAGAAAATACAAATACAACTTGAAACATGGCACCAAATCTGAACAATTCTTAGATGCAACTTTGACACATATCAACATTTTTCCTTGCATCTTTTTTATTTTGTTGTAACTAGTGCCATCCATAAGTTCCCAAGTGCCAAAGCTACCAGATGGACTTTTTCTCATAGAAGACTTTGTTGATGATGATACAGAAAGAAAGCTCTTGGATTTGGTAGAATGGGATTCACCAGGTAAATCTTGTTCATTATTTTGTCATAAGAGTAGTGGATATGGAGGGAGCTATTTTAAAGGTCGTGGGACATGAAAGTAACATAGTTGGATGTTTGATGTAAAAAGCATTTAATATCCAGAAAATAGCTGCAATTCCCATTAAATCCATCAAATATTGACCATTTTACAGGGTCATTTCTATGTCACACTTGTATCATGAATAAACATGAGCTACATATCATATATGGCTCATGTTAGCCTTTGTTTTTGGTTTCGATGATAAGAGAAACCTATGCATTCATGATGGCGTGTGTGTGTATGTATGTGTGTATGTGCGTGTGTATGTGCGTGTGTGTGTGTATGTGTGTATGTGTGTGTGTATGTGTGTTTGTGACACTTTGCTCGTTAACACGATATCTCAAGAAGGGAAACTCTGACAGTTCTCAAACTTGGTACATAGATGCCCCATATTGAGAAGAAGAACCCTATTGTTTTTGGTGGGGGTCAAAGGTCACCTGGGGTCACCTGGGGTCACCGGGGGTCAAACTCTGAAAACCTTGTTAACACAATATCTTGAGGTAGGAAGCTTGGATGAATTTCATATTTTGTATGTAGATGCGTTATGGTATGAGAAAGAACCCTATCATTTTTGGTGGAGGTGAAAGGTCATCTGGGGTCACCGGGGGTCAAACCCTGAAAACTTCGTTAACACGATATCTCAAGAAGGGAAACTGTGACAGTTCTCAAACTTGGTACATAGATGTCCCATATTAAGAGGAAGAACCCTATTGTTTTTGGTGGGGGTCAAATGTCACCTGCGGTCACCAGGGGTCAAACTCTGAAAACCATGTTAACACAATATCTTGAGGTAGGACGCTTAGATGAGTTTCATACTTTGTATGTAGATGCATTATGGTATGAGGAAGAACCCTATTATTTTTGGTGGAGGTGAAAGGTCATCTGGGGTCACCGGGGGTCAAACCCTGAAAACTTCGTTAACACGATATCTCAAGAAGGGAAACTGTGACAGTTCTCAAACTTGGTACATAGATGTCCCATATTAAGAGGAAGAACTCTATTGTTTTTGGTGGGGATCGAAGGTCACCTGGGGTCACCAGGGGTCAAACTTTGAAAACCTTGTTAACACAATATCTCCAGGTAGGAAGCTTGGATGAGTTTCATACTTTGTATGTAGATGCATTATAGTATGAGGAAGAACCCTATTATTTTTGGTGGAGGTGAAAGGTCATCTGGGGTCACTGGGGGTCAAACTTTGAAAACTTGGTTAACACGATATCTCAAGAAGGGAAACTGTGACAGTTCTCAAACTTGGTACATAGATGTCCCATATTAAGAGGAAGAACTCTTTTGTTTTTGGTGGGGGTGAAAGGTCACCTGGGGTCACCGGGGGTCAAACTCTGAAAACCTTGTTAACACAATATCTTGAGGTAGGAAGCTTGGATGAATTTCATACTTTGTATGTAGATGCATTATGGTATGAGAAAAAATCCTATTATTTTTGGTGGAGGTGAAAGGTCATCTGGGGTCACTGGGGGTCAAACCCTGAAAACGTTGTTAACACGATATCTCAAGAAGGGAAACTGTGACAGTTCTCAAACTTGGTACATAGATGCCCCATACTAAGAGAAAGAACTCTATTGTTTTTGGTGGGGATCGAAGGTCACCTGGGGTCACCGGGGGTCAAACTTTGAAAACCTTGTTAACACAATATCTCGAGGTTGGAAGCCTGGATGAATTTCATACGTTGTATATAGATGTGTTATGGTAAGAGGAAGAACCATATCATTTTTGATGGAGGTGAAAGGTCATCTGGGGTCACAGGGGGTCAAACCCTGAAAATCTTGTTAACACATTGACTTGAGTTACAAAGCTTGGATGAATTTCATACTTTGTATGTAGATGTATTATGGTAAGAGGAAGAAGCCTGTCATTTTTGGTGGAGGTCAAAGGTCATTTGAGGTCACCAGGGGTCAAACCCTGAAAACCTTGTTAACCTGATATCTCCAGGTAGGAAGCTTGGATGAATTTCATACTTTGTATGTAGATGCGGTATAGTAAGAGGAAGAATCCTATCATTTTTGGTGGAGGTCAAAGTTCATTTGGGGTCACTGGGGCTTAAACTCTGAAAATCTTGTTAACACAATATCTCCAGGTAGGAAGCTTGGATAGATTCCATACTTAGTATGTAGATGCGTTATAGTGAGAAGATGAATCCTATTGTTTTTGGTGGAGGTCAGAGGTCATCTGGGGTCACCAGAGATCAATGTCTGAAAACCTTTTCAAGATGATATCTCCAGGTAGGAAGCTTGAATAGATTTCATACGTGGTAAATTGATGTGTTATAGTGAGAAGATGTACCCCATTGTTTTTGGTGGAGTTTAAAAGTCATCTAGGGTCACCAGAGGTAAAAAAAGCAAAATTTCCCAAGAATATCACATGGGTTCACCAGAGGTCACAGAGCAAAATTTCCCAAGAATTCCCAAGATCGTCATCTGGGGTCATCAGAGGTCAAAATGCAAATTTCCCCAGAATTCCCAAGACTAAATAGTAATACAAAACTGTATTTTTCCAACATGTTAAGATAGCATTTGACCATTGACTGAAAGGTATGGGACATCTTGGCTTTATTTGGAATAGAACATACAGTATATCATCGAAACCTCAATGCATTTTTGCATTCTGGTTTCAACCTTAATTTCAAGGACACTGGTAGTGTTAATATCCTCTGAGGGGTTTATTATGAAAGTTTAAATTCTTTCCTTCAGAAACATTGATACCACTCAACAAACTAATCTGTCTGATCAGTAATTACGAGATAATTTATATAGGGTGAACAAAAGAAATTTTAACACTGTGCAACACTCCACATCATTATTTTTGCATAGGCAATGAGTTTCTTCAGGAACCATCGAACTTTGAAGACGTATATTTTGAGAACGGTAAAAGATATTGAAATAATTCCAACGGATCTTTGATTGGAGGACTTAATTCTTTAACTGACAAGTGAAACAGCTCTGTTTGGTGGCATGTCACACGACCTTTTAAAGGGGTTTATTATTTCATCGCAAGGGCGTAGACAGCTTATAAGGACTAATGGCAAATTGACACATGCAGATTGCAAACTAGCCACATTCAGGTATCCGTATGGCAAACAGTGATGGAGCCATTGGCAGTGAGACTAATTTCTCCTCCGTCACATTGCCAGCACGAACCAAATTGAAAACAGTACAAAAAGAATTGAACTGTTGCACTTCATTCCCTTTAACAGGTGGACAAATGCCCCCCACTTCCTTCACTATTAGTTTAGTTACTGTCCCCAACATCATCTTGAAACATCAGCTAGATCTATGAATTATCATCATATTTCTAATGTTCAACATATGAAACAAACATTTCATTATTCATACCACAGTTTAAGCAAAGGGTTCTTAGTAGGTTCAAATTATAAAGAGCTGTACATTATAAAACATATCCTGCTACATACATTTTGTTATGCCACTTCATCAGAAGGAGGGGTGGGGGGCTGGGTTTACTATTCATCCAATTGAAACTAAACTATTAAAAGAAAACTTTTTGTCTGAGTATGTAAATTCAATTTGCGGTGACACATTTGCATTTTGTACCTCATTTCTCCTGTATTGTGTTTTATAGCACATCAAGGAAGCATGAAACATCGTAAAGTAAAACACTATGGTTATGAATTCAACTACGATACCAACAACATAAATAAAGACTGCCCTCTTGAAGAGCCCTTACCTGACCTACTAGTGGAGATGATCGATAAGATCATGCAGACAGGACATGTGACCAAAAAGTTGAATCAGGTGACTGTCAACCAGTACTTACCAGGTCAAGGTATGGTTGATTATTGTAAATTTCAGACTATGAAGTAGAAGATTTTTGCTGCATGTGAATCTGCCAAAACATTATTTATGTTGTATGGAGGTTAAAGACAGACAGTCATCACCCCAAAGTATATTTTTAGTGTAGGGGTATGAAAATTCTCAGTTGGTAACTGCTATTTGATTGACATCAAACTTTGAAAATTTGAAAGATGCAGAGTAGCTCACATTCCACACAAGGCAGAGAGAGTGCTTTAATTACATTTTATAGCCTTGTATGCTCACCAAGACAGTAGCCTTAAGCAATAAAACAGGTTTATTCCTGCACAAAGAGTAGCTTCACACAGTTATGGGAGGAGCTAGACATTGCATAGTTGGGAGAATTGGAACTGTCCGGGATGATGAAAATTCCCCTTTAATATTAATGGTCTTATGCTATATAACTCTTACACCTACATGAAAGGCCATTGCAAGGTCATTAAGTGGTTAGTTTGCAGGGTTCTGGAGGCCAGCTACTTTGGGAGAGCTGTTTCTCAGTGACATCAATGAAGTGTTGAAATTCTTTATACCATGGGATCTGATATAAAGGGTTTTTAAGCCTGGCCTGAAGATAGTTAAAGGGTTTGTGCTCCTTTTCTTTTCAAAAAATTAGACCAACCCCAGTCACCCCTTGTGCAACAACCATCTCTGTTGAAAGCATGGAAAATTTGAAAACTGGAAACTCCTATCAAGAATTGACCATTTTTACAGCTTGAGGATGAATACAACTAAATAATCATGCTACTGCAGTATACTAATCACACCCCTACTGTACCTTTGTACTTTGTGATTTAAAGCTTGTAAAAAGCTGATGCTCTCAGGTCATGAACTTTGCTCTTTATGATATATTGTCTCTTCTTCTTCTTTAGTTATTGGTATTTAAAGAATCATTAACTTACACGACCTGTTCCCCAAACAATTTTCAAACATACAACTTTTCAGTTCATGATCACAACACTCGACAATCTGCATCCCTACATCTGGACTCTATTTAAAGTTCTTTACAACACAGCTACCCTTGTAATTGTGCCATTCGGCTATGAAATTTCCCTCCCATCTTCTGTCATAGTTAAACAAAGCACCAAATTCTTCAGGAAGAGCATTTCACATAATTTTATTCAAGACTACTAGAGTTAATCTTACTGGTACTTCACTGAGTTCATTCTGTAGATTTCTGATTATCACATTTTACTTCTCTTAATCGTCTTGAGCATCGTCTTCTCCGTCAACGTTTCTGGGGTGGGGTGGATGGTGATGGGTTTTTCCTTGGGGTAGTCCTTTCTCTTCTTTTGACCTTTTTTCTGTGTTTTTGATGACTTGGTTTTGCTATTGTCGAAGCAGTTTGTTTGCTTCTTTGTTGTTTTGTGTTCTCTCTCTCTTTGTTTATAGGGAGTGCACGTTCTCAAACCCTCTGGGGTTTCTGTGTTCTTCCTTTCACTTATGTATGCACATAAATTTCTATTTAAAAGCTATATTCTTAATTTGTATGTATATATGTAAAGCGAAAAAACAAACAAAACGAAACAAAAAAAAAAAAAGGTGGTAATCAGTTACTTAAAGCAAGTTTTGAAAACATCTGCAAATCAGGAACTCAGTCACTTGACCTTCAAGGTTATTGATTGCTGGGGAGGGGTCTAAGGGGAGGGAATGGAAAACTTGAATATTTCAAGGTCCTTAGATGCAATTTGTGTTCTCTCTCTCTTTGTTTATAGGGAGTGCACGTTCTCAAACCCTCTGGGGTTTCTGTGTTCTTCCTTTCACTTATGTATGGACATAAATTTCTATTTAAAAGCTATATTCTTAATTTGTATGTATATATGTAAAGCGAAAAAACAAACAAAAGGAAACAAAAAAAAAAAGGTGGTAATCAGTTACTTAAAGCAAGTTTTGAAAACATCTGCAAATCAGGAACTCAGTCACTTGACCTTCAAGGTGATTGATTGCATCATTTTTTTTTCTTGCAGGAATTCCTCCACATGTAGACACTCATTCTGCTTTTGAAGATTCAATAGTTTCTCTCAGTCTAGGTTCAGGGGTAAGTCAGTCGTAGAAAGGTTACTAATGTTAAATACAAGCAGCAAACTTGAGTTTTGAGTGAAAAAGAGAAAAATATGTCATATAAAGGTTCTTCACATGACATCATACTGTAGGCGAGGGAAACTTTTGGAGACTGGGGGTCTGAATGTGTTCTGGTCTGCAGTCCTGGGGAGGGGTCTAAGGGGAGGGAGTGGAAAACTTGAATATTTCAAGGTCCTTAGATGCAATTTGAGGCAATGTTGACATTTTTTACAGAGGAATTTATAATAAGGGGTTTTGAGGTAGGCAAAATGATTAAGTATACTGTACCCAGGTACTCAAGATGATTTAATATACTGTGCCCAGGTATGCAAGATGATAAAGTGTACCGTACGCAGGTAGGCAAGATGACTTAGTGTAATGTACTCAGGTGTGCAAGATGAACTAAGTATTTTGAAACCCAGGTATGCAGAATGATTTCGTTTACTGTACTCAGGTATGCAAAATGAGTTAGTATAGTGTACTCAGGTTTGTAAGTTGATTTAGTGTGTACTGTACCAAGGTATGCAAGATGATGTGGTACACCCAGGTATAAAATTTCAGACTGGGGTGAATGCATTTGCCCTGTACTAAAAGGGTTGGATGATTCTTGAATAATAAGACATTGTAGAAGAAATTTACATATACTGTTCATTCATAATTCACAACTCAATTATAACTAAGCTGATAAATTATTACAACTGAGAATAGACAACTTTGACGTACAGAACACCATAAATAGCACTTAATGTGTATTAGCAAGTATGAAGGAGATTCACTGGAAATTATTGTGTTTGATGTCTCAAAAATTGTGTTTTCATGCTCAGTGTTGGAAAATCCGTTACCTACTATAGGCATATATTCATCATGAATATTGTAACGAGGGAATGCCCCAACAGACAGTGGTGATATTCATACCGGTACTAGTATTTACTGCACCACTCTACTAGATTTAGCTATGTTTTAAAATGGGCTAGTTATTCCTTTCAATTAGTGTCCTGGATCAGCACCAAAACAGTATCAAGTTACCTATTGGAACCAAATACCAACCATATTCTAAGCATGAGATTCATTGGGCATACCCTTCATAAAACACCATGCATGCTACAACACAAATATTCAAGAAATTTTCAGTCTCTGAAATGGCCTTTTTTTTCCCTCTCAGTTATAGTATTTGATGATGACATTTGAAAGCCTGAAAGATAAATTGCTTATAAATTATCATCACTGAGCAAACATAGGAGCATTACATTCGAAACTTTATCCCTTGAATCAGTCTGAAACCCTAAAACCCTGGACTTTTGGCGGTTAATGTTCATGCTTTCCGTTTTACCCAGTACTTTTTTGACATCCTAAGTTTTTTCCCTCTAGTTTTGCTGGTATATCCCTGACATTTTTCTTGGCTCATTCCTGGCAGATATCAATGGACTTTGCTCATCCTAATGGCACCAATGTATCTAAGGTCCTACCTCCTCGAAGCTTACTGGTCATGACAGGAGAGGCACGCTATCTGTGGAGTCATGGGTGAGTGTCCCTTGTAATTTATAGAGCCGGTACCTTGCAGTATGAGACACATGCTAAACATTTGGCCCTTATTGTAAAGTTGCAATGTTTATAAGACAAAAATAAGTCAAGTGATTGTTCCACTAGGTTTTCTGATTGTATGTTCAAGAGGGTGAATCACTATTTTTGAGAGTTCATGCTGTTTCCTCAGACTGTTTCAATTAACATCATCCTTCAGAAAGTGTACTCCATATGCACATGGCTTTGTTACTTGTTTGTTGAAAGATTAATAGACTTAGACAAAGCAAACATTAGGACAAGCTTTAAGAGCTGCAGAAATGAAACTGCAATGTAATGGGTGATATCGTGACCAGAGAGAAAGGTTTTGAGAGAAACCTATCGGAATCACTTGACAGGGGATAATTTGTTGTTTAAGGTAACCACCCAAAATTCAACCTTTCTCTTTCAACCATTCATGATTTTCAACACAAAGAGGATCTGCAAGGAAAAAGTTTTTTCAAAGCAGATCATTCATGGCTTACCATTGCTTCTAGTTACATTAGTAGAAAATATCCGTTCAATTGTACTTGAAGACATTCTCACCAAAAAATGTCTATCTTTTCTTCAGTATAATACCCAGGAAAACTGATGTTATACCAGACACAGCTGAAGGTAGAGAAGGGAATTCTGTTACTCTGGCAGCTAGAGGCACCCGTACATCTTTTACATTCAGAGCAGTAAGAGGGAGACCCTGTGACTGCAGTGAGTTTTACTAATATCCTTGTTTCTATTAACAGAACTATCATAAAAGCTAAAAATCATTTGACCAATGTGCATTAATGTGATGGTTTATACAGGTGAGCACTCATGATTGCAAAATACACTTGCAGTTGGTATCCTAAATTTGCTGATTGAGAAGGCAGGTCAGTATCATATAGGTGGAACATTGGAGTGGCTCTAGAGAGAGGCAATATTCTGATTCTCATACTACAAGAGGGTGTGAAAAAAATGTTTAGAAGGGGTTGCAGAAGCTATTTAATATTGCCATTTGTAGTAGAACTGATGATGAAATTTTGCTGGGTGGGATGTGAAAGATAGTAAGTCCAGGAGAATCTCCATTTTCGGAGATACTAATTGTCTCCAAAAATGGAGATAATGTACGCAAAGTGTTTGATAAATATTCAAAGGCTTATTCTCCTAGCAGTCGTTGTTGCCGCACACACAAGTGTCTTGTAACAGTGTGGTTAACAAAGCGAATAAACAGTTGTTTCATAGAACACCGTCTCACTACACACTGAGGTGCGAATAGATTACTTACACTGGTAAGAACTTACCCTCTGTGTGATTTTGATTGCCGTAAGTTAATTTGTGTTCTCTTTTCATAACAATTCAGCCACACTGCTTCAGTTTAGAGTTACGTGGAATATGTATAGTCTGTGTAGTGTTTAATGTTAGCACTGTTACACACATAGCAGCTTTGTATAGGGTTGAGCTTCTCGCGGGCAGGATTTGTATTTGTGTCTTTTTCAAGGAGTATCTGCATTTGAGATTGTGAGTAATTATAATGGTTTAAGCCGGCCGTGGTAGCTTTTTTAATGCAATATACAGGGCCTTCAAACTAGGACTTACCGTTTACACTCGCTTTCAGTGCGAACACCAATTACCGATCACACACAATTACGGTGTGTGAGGCGGCTGTACTACGTCTATTAATGAGGGTCATTGAGAGATGTCAATGCTTTAATCGTTATTTTCTCAAAATTCTCACGGTGGACTCCCAATAAGTGCACGGAGAAATTGTAGATAAGATACTAAGGACCACGAATTATCAAGTTTTTGACTGTCCTAGGCACGTACTGATTTTCCAGGAGGGTTTCAAATGTAAAGCCTTTTGTTTTTTATTATCCAAACCATATAGCATTGTGGGTAAATTTAAAAATGGCGGTAAAATTGTCTCCGTTTTCGGAGACAATTGACTATCTCCGAAAACGGAGAATCTCCCGGACTGATAGTTGTTTAGATGAAAGGAAGGGGTGAAGTTAATCTTTAAGGGGAGAATAAGAACCATTTGGGATGCTTTTAATAGGTGCTTTAATTGTGAGAAATCTCCTGTGAAAGAAGTAATCCTTTTATGACTATATTTGCTTAGAATTTCAGTATCTTATCTGCAACTTGTGAGAGACTTTTTGCTTACTTTGAAGTAAAGAAATGAAATTTTAATGGATCTCAGATATAGAATATCATGAGCTTGTAATTTCATTTGGAGAAATTTTTAAGTCATTCTCAGACAAAATTGGCTATTATGATTGGTCATTATTTGTGTGTTCACAGAGTTTCCTTCAAAGTGTGACAGTGCAAGAACATCTCAGACTGAGTTGCCGTCAGGTTTGAGGAATGACTCTGCCTCAACTGAACCCATGGTTGCAAAGCCAGTTTCAGAAGAAGAAGCGATTCAGTTAGAACAAAGTCAGGTTCATAACGTGTACAATGAAATAGCTCCACATTTCAGCTACACTCGCTACAAACCTTGGCCATTTGTGTCATCGTTTCTGAATGATTTGCAGAAAGGATCTTTGGTTCTAGATGTTGGTAAGGAATCTTGGAATACTTAAATGCAAATTGTTTTAATGGGGTTGCTTTAGCTTCTGTTGTAACAGGGTTTGTTCACAACTTTGTGAACCTTCGGAGTGTCTTTATAAAGGACTTGAAAGAACGTAAAGACTGTTTAGTCTACACAATATGCTTATATGAAAGTGCTTGAACCTCATTAAGCATTGGAGTAGGAAAAACAAGCCAGTGAGCCACAACTGGAAAAAAGGCCATGGCTGACCTGACTTAAACCTGACTTGTGAATAACCTATTGGTTAGAAACTGAGCCGTAAAACCTCATCTAACTTAAACCTCATTAAAAGAACACTGCTAGTAAATATTGTAGGATTCTTTTCTTGAAGACAGTGATTGTGTTGACTAAGTTGTCCTTTTGAAGTGTGGAAAGCAAAAATTTTGCATCAGCTATGAAGGATCTTTAATTTAGAAGCAAAAGTTTTAGCTTATTGGTAGCAGTATGTCATGTTGTAAAATAAGCCTTTGCAATTTGAGTAAATACTGATAAACAAGTGGGACCTTTGAAAATATGCTTCAGCTTGAAAGCTGAAAAGAAAAAAAAAAGAAAAAAATCCTTTATGGGTCTATCTTACTCTAAAGCCAGCCTAAATTATTGAGGTATATGTTTGAGAAAAGAACCAAAAATCTCCCACATATTTGAAACAAACCACTTCCTCCACAAATTTCCAGGGAATAGACTGCAGTGTGTACCTGTAAACATACTAAATTGCAGTTACCGCCCTAAAGTATTCACCTTCACAATTTTGAATGTTTCTTTGTTTTAAGGTTGTGGAAACGGAAAATACATTGGTGTCAATCCTGATATTTTAATGGTAAGAAAACAATTTGACTTGCATAGATATCTTCATTCTGTTTTCCAATGAGATGCTCTATGTTGCGATAAGTTTGCTTTCAAGAGAAAACTTTAGAGAATTAGTGGGCTGAGACTGATTGTATTTATTTTTTGTACTGTTTCTAGAGCTTGGGCAAAGGTTTGCCTTTCAGGAATAATGTCCTTGCTTGCATGTATAAAGACAATTTTTTCTGATATTTTGAGACAGATCAATAGGATTCCTTTGTATTAAATGTGTACTATGTAACCTCATACTGATACATGTGATGTCAGTCATAAATTCTTCCTCCAAAATCATCCAGAGTTCATGAACTGTGAACTTACAGTGAACAAAAAAGAGGCCTTTTAGAGCAAATTGGAAGTATTTTTAACAATGAAAAAATCTTGCAAACATGCTATCTCCAGAAGGTAAAATTTAAGCTTCCGTTTTTTAGCCTGATGTTGTCCAATAGTACTTTTCTCTATTTGTGGGAATACCTTACAGTTGTTCTGCTACACCCACTACACAACTTTGCATTCTGGTCTTTAACATGTAGATTGGATGTGATCGTAGCCAAGAACTTATATCGATCTGCGCTGACAGAGGTCATGAGGCTCTTGTGTGTGACGGTCTTTCAGTGCCTATGAAGACAAACACCTTTGATGCCTGTATATCTATTGCTGTTATTCACCATTTTTCTACGGAGGTAAGGTAAAATAAAGGATGGCAGAAATTAGGGTCTGTAAAAGGATGCTGCAGTTGTCTGTAATGTAGAACAATTTGAATTTATTTTTTTTTTAAAGATTAATGCGTACCGAAACTTGAGAGTTAAAAGGTCACACTCAGTGCTGTAGTAATCGAGACGATTTTGAGTCACGATTTTAAGGACTCGTGACTCAGACTCGGAAGGCAAGGACTTGGACTGAGACTCGGTCTCGTACAGTCCGGACTCGTGACTTGGCTCTAAATTTCACGAGACCGGGCTCGAGACCGGCAGAATTTGGGATTCACTTTTATGAAATTAAGCCATCAGCATTTACATTGTCCTCTGCAGTATCTGTACAACTCAACAAGGCATCTACGTGTTTGCAATATGTGTTGTATTGTATAGATGATATTCATAAAACTTTACTGTAAAATTGTATATGGGGGGTCCTTAATTATTTTTGCTGGTGGCCCACATTAGTAATCGGAAAGACCTCATGGGTCACAGCCAGACCCATACCAATGATTTTGCCTTTGGGCTTCATTCTGAAATCGTTAGCTTTCCATCTGAATGTGTGAAGTCCAGTGGCCCCGGGTTCAGAGTAGAGCAGAGCAGAATGGAATAAAAAGGGCGTAGCCCCGTAAGCTCTATGGGTATTTACAAAATAGTGGACTTAAACCTGGACACTTATCTATCTGTAAATGATACTGAATGCACACTCAGTAGATAATTACACCAGGGAGTTGCAACTCCCTGATTACACGTATTGCAGTTTGACCATTATTTTGTAATACCCTCAATCCAGACTGACAGAGCGGGTAACAAATAAGATCATGTCATATTAATTGGAGCAATTCTATGTTGAAAAGTGTTTAGCTGGGGAGAAGGTGGTTTGTCATGACTTTATGTGAGCGGAGGGTCACTATCCGTGGGCTCATACAGCGTAACAAGAATATTGTTTTGGTCAAACTGCCTCCTGTATTGCCTTGAGTGACAGGTTACCAGGCTGTGTAAGTTGTAGCTTGATACGTACCATATTCTTTACTCTGAAATATCATCATTAGCAATTGTACAGTTCAAATAATAAGAGGCGAATAAGAGAAAAAATTTCGGCCAACATATGTTTCTATCAAAGGACATATCATCTCTTCAAATTTTGTAAGTTCATTTCAACTGGCCTGCCTGACTACCCCCTTACCACTGGATTACTTATGTCAGAATAATGGCCCGTCGATTTGACTACAAAGTGAGCATGTGAGCGGGTGGGTGGGGGATTATTGATGATGGTATGGTTTGCACGGAGGGTGTAGAAGAGGGCTTGGTGAATGTAGGAACTAAAATTCAAGGTGGGTCTGAATCCAGAGAATTCCAGCTGTTGAAACCTATACCCATCAATCAGGCCCATAGCCAGACAAGGAACTAAAGGGGGTGGAATATTTTTTCAGAGGGGAAGCGAGATGTATAAAAATGCATTAAGGCAATGATAATTTTTATCTTCTGGGGGCGAAAATATTTCCGGGGGGAAGGGTATATCCCCCCCCGTCACCCCGGCTACGGGTTTGCCGTCAATCCTACTTCACTGTAACCAAGATGTAGCCAGTCACTACTCTATTAGCACACCCACTTGGTTCCAAAACTGATGTGATGTCATGTTGTCAGCACAATTGTTTTGTTTAGTTGGCAAATGTGTATCCTCAATGCACCTTCTCCATAAGCGTTCGGTACTAGTCACCCTCAGAAGCAGAAACGGTTTGCAGAATTGGGGCGCATAGGTAAGGAAGAGTGGCGCTCTCATCAGGGGGCTGTGAGAGCTCCCTACTCGCATAGACCTATTTCCACATTGCAATTTCAAAGGATTGCAGGGTAGAGTTATGGTACGCATCTTTGTTGTCAATGGCATTTTACTGTGGCAAAAGACGACCAACACCAAAACTCTCGGGCTATCCCACAATGCCGTGTAATTGCTATTTGAAAAAAAGGTGTATGTGAAGAGTACCAAAGGCATGTCTTCGCGTGCAGGGTCTGGTGGGCTCCCGGAACATTTACAGAAAAGGCCGACGCGATTTTCCCTTCTGATGCGAAACTTAAAGAGCAGACCAGTAAATGCGAGAAAATTTTGACAGCTTTCAGCAAGTCTTGATAGAATGCTAAATGATCGATCATTGAAAAGACAACCACCCTATCTCTAGGAGCAGCTTTCATGCCTTTACTGACTTTCTCAACAAATCAGTATGTCAGTTCCTGCCTATCTGCTTATATGAAACAAAAGCAGTGCCATGTTTGGCATAAATGCAGTAATAACACATGACCAGTAAAGAAGTAAAAAGAGAACCATCTCCAGCAACGGGTGCGATATATTATGATTTTGGCTGACAGAATGTTCATTTCCCTTCTAATGAACCAAAATTTTTCTGTCACAGGCTTGAAGTTGGAAATTGGGAGTTTGACTATCAAAAATTCATCCTACACACTTCAATGTAGTAACAAGGCCTACTGAAAAATTTACCAAGATGGGAGGGGTGTGGAACCCCTCTGGTGACATTCTTGGCCACATGAGGAGTTGGAATATTAACTGAATGGCTGCCCTAAATGACATAGTAGTATGATGACTAGTTACAGTAGATGTAGGAAAGTTTTTCTTCCCTTTCCATTCCAAAAATTTCCCGTTACTAAAATGCCTTCAATACTGATAATCATGGGCGTGGATCATGGGGGGATGGGGGGACGAGTCCCCTACACTTTTTTGGAAGGGGACAACTCCAAAAGTCCCCCCCCCCCCACTTTTTCAAAATGATGAAAACTAAACTGGTGAATTGTATTATAACATCGATTACAAATTGACACTACATTTTAAAAGCTAAATTGAGCCCAAATATGGCACCATTTGCCATAAAGACACCTAATTTCCTCTTTTTTCAAAGGGGAGGGAACACTTAGACCCCTCCCCAGGACAGCAATTTGCAAATGGTGAAAAGTCCCCCCCACCTTTGGAGATGGATCCAGTCCACTGCTGATAATGCTCGATTGTTGGCGCATACTTTCAACCCTCTTTTTTAGTCTCAGTTTGCTTGACGGGCTGAATCGACTGGAACATCTTGTGGGCCGAATGTGGCCATTCAGACACCAGGGCCTATATCATAACACACAATAACATTGCATAAAAGACAGTGTAAAATTTGATCATTTGTGAATTCCTATTCTTAGTGTACACTTTTCCATAGCGGGGACTCAGACTCAAAGCTTGTGACTCGTTCTCTGACTGGAATGTCAGTGACTCGGTCTCTGACTTGGACTCGGCAGGTGAGGACTCGGACTTGGACTGGAAAGGTTGGGACTCGACTACAGCACTGGTCATACTATGGTAATAGTTCTGGCCTTGAAGGTCAGTTATTTCACAGTGCCTTGCAATCAAAATAGGGAGGTCTGACCATTCTAAATTAAAACTTTATGTGAGGTGTCTACACTAGTGGTGTGGCTTTGGTTCAGGGTGTCTGGGGGCAAAAGTGGAGTTCGATGCTGCTGACCAAAGGTGTGCATGGTGCAGCAGTGCAACAGAGCAAGTTAATTTTGCTTTTGGATGTCATATACACAATATATCCGGGTGCCCCGTAGCCTGGGTGCCTGGGGGTTTCCTTCAATAGTGCATAGGAGTTACGCCCTGAGTTACACAGTTTAACAGTGTTGACCAAATTTAGATTCATATCTCTTGCAATGTGCAGAAGCACTTTTAATGGGCCCACCTCACTATTGTGTACGTAGCCATTAAATCATCAAATTCCCAGTTTGCTAGGCATCTTGCTTCAAATGCCATCACCTTCATTTGCTCTACTATGGCACTGGGTGAATATATCTGCAAGGCATTCATCCAAGGTAGAGGCTTCCTTAGCCTTAACCTCTGTCCCACCCCTTTTTGTCACCACTATTTTTTTTTAGAGGATATTTACAGGGAGGAGTTGTCCCAAGTTATTTTCAAAATCTGCTAAATCTTACAGATCTCCTAGGATTTTGTTCACAAGTTTCAAGGAGTTAGTCTGCATGCACTTTACAAATAAGTAACAAAAAAGTTGTCACATGATTGATAGGAGCCATTTCTGAATTAGGATGAGAGGGCACACTAATTCAAATTGGGGGGGGGGGGGGGGGAGGACGGGGACTGCATTTTCCTTTTAAGTTGCAGTAGAAAGACCCCATCATGGTTTAAATGCATTCAAATGTTTTACTTGTATGTCACCTTAAATATATATCTTCCAGTCCAATTGTAATATAAAGTTCTTGAATAATGCAAGTGTAATATTTCATTTTGAACAACTGCATTTCTTAGGAAAGACGTTTGGAAGCAATTAAAGAACTGGTTCGAATTCTCAGGCCCGGGGGATTAGCCCTGGTGTATGTTTGGGCTATGGAACAAAAGAAACAGAATAAGAAGTCTATATACTTGATGAAGAAGAAGAAAACAGGTATAGAGCATGACAGTCAAGAAAAAAATTCCATGACACCTGGAAACAACAAGGAGAGCACATCATCTGAAGGGATTAATTATTCAATGGAGAGGCAGATTGACTTGACTGATAGGTTAAAGATTGATGGAAACACTAGTGATAAAAATGTGGAAGAAAGTGAACATTCAGTATCCTTGAAAGAGACAGAAGAGAACAAGATGGGATCTAACTGTGCAGGAGATTGTATGAGAGATAATATATGTCAAGAGTCTTCCCATGATTCTCAACTAAGAGACATGGCCCTGTTTCCAGCAGAGAGAGGTGCTCATTTAACTGTGCATGTCAATAAGACAGAATTCAGGGATCAAGACCTTCTTGTACCCTGGCATTTGAGAAAAACAAACAGTGAAGGCACTGTTGGAGAACAAAAGTCTGTCTTTTACAGGTTTTATCATGTCTTTCAAGAAGGGGAATTAGAGAAACTGGTGAAAAAAGTAAAAGGAGTTAGTATCAGAAAGAGCTATTATGATCAAGGTAATTGGTGTGTCATCTTTGCAAAAGGTCAGTGACAGCAATAGCAGATTTAGGGAAAGGACAGTGGTGAGATCCCTTTTACAGTTAACCCTGACTCAGTGCCTCTTTCACTATACTGGCACCCAATTGACTGTATGCGTGTGACATCACAGGACCGTAGAAATTTAAGTGCTCTCTCGGCTGAGGTCAGACCATAACTAACTTTAGTATACATTGCATTCACTGTTTGTCCTCTGTAATGGCATCATGGTCAGTTGCCAAATACATTGGTGGTGATGTAAATTACATAGGGTCCATTGACTGACTGGACAACTTTGGAACATCTTTTGAATCTCTCAAATTTCTGCATATTTTCCCTTGCAGGTAGTTCTGGGATGTTTTTCATCATGTATAACATATCACATATTTAAAAACCAATGCCTTATTTAACAATCAGTGCCTAATAATTGTCACATTAAAGGAAATAAATTCCTCTCTGAATTAGCATTCCAGTGTATGGAAATTAGAGTACTTGACTGAATTTTTCCCTTTGAATGACTCTCATTCATTTCTAGAAAATTCAGTGGACTGTGGGCCTATATCTCAGTTTGGGAAGCAGAGTACCAGTATTCTTGAAACCAGAAAGCCAAAAGCCTTTGTCATTTTTTGCCTCTGAAAATGTGTTTTAAGTACTTTATTTTCACTTTCTTGAGTTTTAAATTGACAATGTTTCATCACCAAGGCTAATACAATATGTAGAACACTTATACATATTCACAAGTTAACCATACTTACAAAAGTGTATGCTGGCCTGATCATCTAGAGTGGAGACCAGAAGCCCCATTGCCTGCTGAATGTTGCTGACAACATCTGAGCAGTCTTCCTCAAATCTCTGCACAACCTCTTTCACTGAAGCCATAGCAGCATCCAGCTGTATCACAGCAACTCTCTTAATTGTCCCCTACCACTCCATTAAAAAGTCATGGGATTTTGTCCCTACCTGAAATGCTCGTGCAATAGTTTGGCCAGAAAATAATATGCAGTAGACCACCACAGGAAATTTCTCATGGATGCATCTGTTGATGGACAAAAGGTCTGCAGGGAATTAGCCATTAGCAAGAACAGAATTAAGGAATTTATGCAGTGTCACCTTTGAGTCAGCATTAGGTGTTTTAACAAGGTCCCAAAATACTGGAAGTTTTTGCAAAGTGGAGGGGAGGAAGGAGGTTGCTGGTGAGGAGAGTCACTGTGATTGGCAGACTGCACAATTCCTCCCAACAGATAGTACTTACTGTTGTGATTGTAGATGCATATTTCACACATGGCCACTACATTAACAATGTTTTGATAGCTTCTTTTGGCTGTGAGCCTGCACAAACTGTAAGAGTGACTCCCATTTGACTTCCTGTAATTCCTTGTACCATCCACATGATTGAGTCTCCCACTGGGATTTGGCAGAACAGGTAAATGCTTAAATGTACAAACACAAGCGCCCCCTATGGGCTGGGGGTTGTAGAATATGCCCACGGTATTCCCTGCCTGTCCTAAGAGGCAACTAAAGGGAAGGACTTGAACCATATTTGAACTGTATTTGAACTTTACCTTTTTATCTAGCTGACACCATGTAACACATTCGTGTTGGTGTGTCGTTACTGTAAATCCCATCTAACTAACAAAACACAAGCACAAAAAAGAAACACATCTGTGGTACAAGTTTCTTTTTAAGATATATATTTTCATTTTACATTATTTGATCTTTTTGCCACACAATTTATGAGGTATTGTAAATTATGTACACATGCTTAATCCTTCATTTTTTTTTTTTTTATTGTTTTCAGGAGCAGTTTACAAATGAAGAGGACAGTGGTACTGCTCTTACCACATCATCACACAAAAAAAATTGCCATGTCAATGCAAGCATGTTACTACTTCAGTCGCTCATCACGTTAAAACTTGATATAAACGACATTTTACAAAATAAAAAAAGAATTCTCTTAACAAAAAGCTGAGAGGTAGACTACGACCTTGTGATTCCTATTCCTTACTCTTCTATCAACTAAGTTTTACCAAATGAGAAAAAAAGCAATCTTTCACAAACCCTGTTAACACACACCTCCTCAATCAAGCCTTACATTAAGTGGGCATGGACCAGACACCAGTCCAACCCATGGACTGCAATGCACCACCACGACTCCAGGAAAACCCTCTTATTATAAATTATACATCTTCATAACACACATGAAATGAGCACATGAACTCATGTCAGTGTGCACAAATAAGGACAATATTAGGAGCACAAATCAACGATGCGACACTTACTTGAAAAACATTAACCTCAGTTTGAATTTGATAAGTTGGGGGATATGACAAGGTTTTCTACAAACATTACAAAGTTGTCTGGTCATATACATTTGAATCAGCTGCTATACCCCTGGGAATCATGGGGTAAACACTGCCTGGCTCCTGCTTAATGTAAGGCTTGTTCTTCACCTTGAATTATATTTACAGACTAGACTGATCACATGACACACAGTAAGGGTCCCCTCTCAGCAGAGTAAATGGCAAAGTTCTGGTTTAAGTGCAGTTTTTGTTTGTTCAGTCTTAAAAGTACTTGTATTTTGTGTGTTTCCTCTGCAGAAATTGTCTTATGGCCCTGAAAACTAAACTCTTTCACTTTCTCTTAAGTACCTTTGTGTGTTGCTACATATGTCTACAGTACAATTTCAGTTTCAAAATAAAACTTGGGTGAGGTAAATGCCTTGAGAAAAGCACACAAAAATTAAAACACAAAAAACTGATAAGGCTTACAATATTTACGAGTATAACATGTAAACCATATGTCTATAGCTAACTGGCATCAAAGAAGTATGACGAAAAGGACCCTGTGAAGGCTGTGCCCTGGTAAAAAGAAATATGCAATGTTCTACAATCCAAAATATTAACATATCATTGAATCTATCTGAACCAAAAAAAAAAAAAAAGAAATTTTTAGGAATACGTTGCCTACAACGAAAGCTCAACCATTCTGTTTGTTTACAACTTGTTTTTCCGCTGAAAAATTGAGAAAAAATATACCCTCTTCCAGCCTTGAAAAGTTAGTCTTCCCGAGCAACTTTTTCAAAATCTTGGTATACGGAGTTGTGACGTTCACTTTAGGATCAGCTGGTCGTTGTTTGCCGACATCCTTCGGACATTTTATAGTGTTGCATTCCATTGTACCAGTTACCAGGCTGGTGTATTGTATCCATGGTGTTGTATGTATAGTGAGAACATTTACTGCTTTCTCTGAAGTCCCATTTTCCAAAGTATGAAAGGAACTAGCTCTCCCACGCAGTTTTTCGTCTTGATGTCATGAAGGGGCTAATATTACAAACAAAACGCAACAGCAAGGGTACATAAATGCAGAAGTACTACTCCATGGTACAGTACACAACAAGACCTGGATACTACAAATGTAGCACCAGCACTGTTTCGTAGTAGGTACCATGTGAACAATGGTTAATACTGTTTACTTTGGAATGGCGGATCTGAGCCAAAAGGGTGCAAGTTGCCATTAAATGGGCAACTCCCTGATCGGACAGGAATGTTGGACTGTGAATAAAGTGAGTTGACGGAGCTAAAACTTTCTCAGAAAGGCGAAGGCAATACAGTCCAATGCAATCCCTAAACTTAAGTGTTGCAGATTCATTAGCAATCTCGTTACGGAGCATAGAACCGCATTTGAGACTGCTAGGTGAGGTGAAAACGAGTACAACTCCACAACAATTCAAAATGAGAAGCATTTGGAGCAATTTCCTTAACATTTAACAACTGTCACTGACATTTCTAGTCATTATATGAAATTAGGTTTCATCGTGCACAGTGTCAGTGGTTAATACATTGGGCTATATTAAGAAAAACATCTTGTGTTATTTCGCTGACCGCTGTTAGATACACAAGACACTCACTGTACATATTGCAGTCCGTGTCGAACTGCTAGGTTTTCGATTGGTTTTTCTTCGTCCAAGATAAAGCTTTTTCTTAAAAATAAAAGTGTTTCTCTCATAAAACATAGCCTACTGTCCAAAATATAACAGACCGACCACTTTCCAGATATTGCCAAATGTGAACAGACAGAATAAAGTCAAATTCAAGACATGCCATGAATTACAATCATTACTATCCCTTAGAACTGGTATGTAAAGCTTAAACCTTATTGCATGCACCAATTACGGCCAAATGTCTAGTGTTCCAAAATGACGTCACTATTGTGTTGGCTCGAAGCTCATTTTCAACAGTCTAGGGTTGCTTGTAGTCTTTTTTGAACAAGCCTCGTATGACTTTAAATGTTCAAGGCTGTAAGGGTGATGAAAACAGTTTTAGAAAGAGCTTTTCGTGTACTTTAGGCTAAATTTAGTCTTGCTATCTTTACTTTGTAATTTACGTGTCATGAATACAACATATCATTGAATCAATCTATCTGAGCCAAAAAAAAAAAAAGAAATTTCTGCAAAACAAAGCTACAAAATGCTGTCCAAGTTTCATTACAATAACAATAACAATTGAGTTATACAAATTGAAAATGTTTTCCTTTTCCTTATGCAACTTAATTGAGCAACTTTTTGGAAATGCTAATGAAAGTATACGGAGTTGTGCATATTCAGTTATCAAAATCAGCTAATCACTGATACGACATCTGACGTTCATTTTAAAGAGGACAACTACCAACTGGTGCTACACATGTACTAGCTGGTGTATTGTATCCATGGTGTTGTATGTATAGTGAGAACATTTACTGCTTTCTCTGAAACAGATCCCATTTACCAAGCATCATTATGACAGGCCTTCAACTCTGTTTAAATTGACTCAATGAAGGGGCTAAATATTCCATGACAAAATGGACCCTAGCATTGGGCCTTGGACCCAAAATTTCTGTACACCCTGCAAAGAACCAAGACAGGAGATACTATGACAAACATGACCCGCGTGCTCTGAAAATGAGATGGACATTGCCAAGGAAATCCCTGAAAAAGTGAATAGTTCCCTTTTGAAAAGACTGTGCAAGTATATCTTGCCAATGCATCACCGACACAAGTAGCGCAACTGTGAATAATTCCAAAGGGAGCATGACGGAGCTAAAACTTTCTCTAATACACATGTGTATCCAACACATGTTGTACACATACAGTCCAATGCAATCCCTAAACTTAAGTGTGGCATATTCATTAGCAATCTCAGTAAATAAGGAATCTTGGCCTGATCTAGCTTTTTAAAACGAGAACAATTCCTTACAAAAGCACCTTCAAAATTCAAGCATTTTCCTGCCATTTCCTTAACATTTAACAACTGTCACTGACATTTCTAGTCATTATATGAAATTTTTCATCTATGCACATCATGGTTAATACATTGGCATATTAAGAAAAACACTGCATCTTGTGTTTTCCCTCTTTTAGATACACAAGACACCAGTAATTTGACAGTCAGTGTCTGAACTGCTAGGTTTTCTGATTGGTACTTTTCTTTCCAAATCTGTCCAAGATAAAGCTTTTTCTTAAAAATAAAAAGTTTTCTCTCATCAAAACATATTACTCCATCTGTCCACTAGCTATAGGCTTGCGTAAGTCTCACTTTCCAGATATTGCCAAATGTGAAAAAAAAAAAAAAAAAACTGGTTTTACAAGATTGCATCTTGAAACACCCTGAAGAACTTGGTATGGAAAGCTTAAACCTTATTGTATGCAAAAAAACAATTTGGACAAATGTCTAGTGAGCCCCCAACCATGGAAAAAAGCAAACAAAAATGTAGTTCTTATCTTGTGAAAGAAATAATTATTTGAAAGTGACAAAAATTTCAGTAGCCTGCAAGATGGTAACATATATCAACCCGCCTTATTTTTATTACCACAAATTTAAGTAGACCACTAAAGAGAAGTGATTTGCTCTCAGCCTAAGATGTTTGGTAACAATGCCAAGATGTATTGTTTATTGCATAGATCAGCAAAGGCTGAAGCAAATACCAAAAGTTTGATCCCAACTTTCATACAACACTCTCACTTTGTTAGGGGTAGCTGTAATTACTTGCAGAAAGTTGTACTGTGTGTCTACAGTAACTGCTTTTGACCTGACAAAATCTAACTACTACTACCAAGTTCATTAGTTTCACATTTCTCTCAAAGAGCAGTTTGTTTGTCAAGAAATCTCAACTAAAGTGATAACTTTTTATGTACATGCAACACACTGCCTCACTAATGGCCATGACACATCTTTTCGGACTTTACTCTTACTAAAATTTTTTTACATTAACGAACAGAGAGGCATTATAATTGCTTGGAATCATGATAAGGTTACCAAATGATCCAAGTTTTGTAATGACTTTGATTAAAAATGTGGCAGAATAATTTTTGCTTGAAACTACATGGGAGTAGAATAATACAACTAAGCACATGGGAAAATTTGTAGAATGAGACATTTGTATCAATCCAAAATAATGTAATTATTAAATTATGCAAATCAACCAAACCTTCCAATGACTGTGAAATATTTGAGGATATAATGCAGACAGTTCAGCAGTGAATTCACTCTTGATCAATGAAACTTTTAAATAACTGTGGCATATGCAAGGATATAAAGCAGACAGTTTAGCAGTGAATTCACTCTTGTCTTGATCAATGAAATCTTCTAATGACTATGGAATATGCAAGGGTATAATGCAGACAATTTAGCAGTGGATTCACTTTTGATCAATGAAATCTTAAATAACTGTGAAATATGCAAGGATATAATGCAGACAGTTTAGCAGTGGATTCACTCTTGATCAATGAAACCTATTAATAACTGTGAAATATGCAAGGATATAATGCAGACAGTTTAGCAGTGGATTCACTCTTGATCAATGAAACCTATTAATAACTGTGAAATATGCAAGGATATAATGCAGACAATCTAGAGATGGATTTTCTCTTGACCA
The DNA here is from genome assembly GCA_029531755.1 of Holothuria leucospilota. NCBI lineage: Eukaryota > Metazoa > Echinodermata > Holothuroidea > Aspidochirotida > Holothuriidae > Holothuria > Holothuria leucospilota. Next base: position 40,335,073 of record CM055969.1, on the reverse strand, counting down.
ATGAAACCTTTTAATGACTGTGAAATATGCAAGGATACAGTACAGGTATTTTTTGCAGAGGATTCAATTTTGACATACAGTGAAAGCAATCTGTGACTTAACCTCTTGATCCATTATGAGACAAAAGTCAAAAGTCAACCCAAACACAATGATATCAATGGTTTTATGGCCAAGTACCCAGTATTAAGCCGTGGTCACACTACAACGAATTCGGATCGGATTCCGATCCGATTTTTTTTTGAGTTTTTATTGAAATCTTCTCCATTTCGGGTCAGAAAGAGCCAAAAATTTGCCAACCAGTGTAAATATATGATCTGCATCAGAGGTCTATGAAAATGAAATGTTAACTGACTTTTTTCGTGACGTCACACCGACGGACAGCTTTTATTGGACACACGTAGTCCGATAAAAGCTGTCTGTTGATGTGACATCACGAAATAATTCGTATAAATTTAATTTCCATAGTCCAGCGATAAAAATCATATAATTACACAGGTTGGCAAATTTTGGGTTCTTTCCGACCCGAAATGGAGAAGATTTTAATAAAAACTCACAAAAATCGGATCAGAATCTGATCCGAATTCATTGCAGTGTGGCCGCGGCTTTAGTCGTGTTTTAAAATCAGGTTTCCATCTGGAACTTTGGCAGAAACTCTGTGATGGTCCCCATATCTGGAAGTCCAGGGTGAAAGCTGCAAAAATAAACCACATGGAAATAAAAAGAAAAGTTGAATTACAAGAAACACAACTTTTAAGGCAAAATTTTGCCCTTTTGTGTAACCATAAATGTTACATTAGCTGCTTCATTTTGCAATATGGTACAAATTCTTCTACCTATGATTTGCCACAAAACCACAGACTATACAAGTCTCTTAAAAGGCTCCATACAGAGCAACAGAATGCTATTTTGCACTGAGGACAAAGTCTCACTGGCTATTTATACATACAGACCAGCTGAGGTGCTTTTACACAAACGATATGGCAGCCTTAACAGTGTTATCTCAAAATTGATGCTAACACAAGGCTAGCAGCCTCATACAGTGTTGAATTGCACTTGCCAATAAGTAAGACACAAGAAAGATGCTGAAAATCATTTTCAAACTTCCCATAACTTTGCTCAATATTATGTTGTGACTGAACTTTTACAAGAGACAAGACTGCATAAAACGAAGCAATCTTTCTTTCAGTACAGTTCATGAAAGAGTTGAGTCCCACCCCATAGTGAAAGAAATTGAGCATTTCTAGAAAAAGTATATTATTCTCTTCCAGGTGAAGGTCTAGCATTTCTTACCTGAATACAAACAGCTGTTTATTTCTGTTTTGGGAGGGTACCCATGTATTTACAGATGATGCTCAACATCACCTCATCTGCACCACCTCCAATAGAGAGCAATCTGTATCAAGAGGCAGAGAAAACGGTGAAAAACACTCACATCAAAGGACATGGTAAAGGTCACAATTCAGTAAACAGAAATGAAAGGAAAGCAAATCTCTAAGCCCCTGTGAAACAAATTGGGGGTGTGGGTACCTATTGTTGAAGCAAGAATAGGTACAACAAATTGCACCTTCATATCTGTCTGGTTGTCAAAGAATTGCCATTCTAATAATTTCTGAGAAAGATGGCATTTTCCAAAGTAACTGACTTGTAGTAAGACTAATGAGACATTAGAGGCTCACTTTGTGTCTGAGACCTCTTTGTTTTCATTTAATACTCTTTTGTTTCACGTTACTCCCCATATGATAGCATGTGTTTGTTGGTATCGCATTATAGAAATGGCAAACTCTGTGCATTCCTGAAGTTATTTTCTGAATGGTCAGTCGAACTCTTCAAAATAAATGGAAATAGATTACGAAGGTATAAAGAGCCTGTTACATTACAGTGGACTTGTCATGAGTAATGGCTGCATCCTTGTGAAAAATGTGAATGGGGATGCCTCATGGACAAAACATGATACGACAGAGTGGTGTTTGCATGGGTCTTGCCTCTCCTTCCTTTTATTGTACTGAAATAGTAGGGTAAAAAGAAAATTTCAAGGCAGACACTATGTCATTTCAAAACATCTGAAAAGATTCCAGTAATCACAGACTTTCAGCAACATTCAAAGAAGCGGGAGGGTGTGATGGAGAAATGAGTAGCACCAGAGTTACCAAGGCATGGGATACTGGGGACAATGGCATTTTGCCTGAAAGTTGAAAATTGAATGGAACTGACAGTCAAAAATGAAGACTGTTGATATGGTGGATAACTTGGGCTTTGCCACACATCTACAATGGGGTTTCATCTAGCGTGTGAGAACAATGTAGAGATAAGTATGTATGAGAGAGTTTCGTGAAATTCTAATTTTTGTTCTGTAAGAAATGAATTTGACTAAATGTTTAAATGGCACTAATAACATAAGCAATTATTGGCAAATTGAAAATGAAGCTTTTGGTTTCAATGTTGAGATTATGGCACACAAAGTGAAATGAGTTTCCAGCATTTTAAATGAAAAAAGTAACAAAAACCAACATGGGCATCTGCAGAAAAAAATTCAAAGGGGGGGCAAAATTTTTTAGGGGGCCCAACATTTTCATGGGAAATATTTTACTCCCAAAAAAGAGTTTAGATGCTATTTCCACACAGTGTTGACAAAGGCATAGCCAGGAATTTGTCAAAGGGGGGGGGGGGGCAAAGCCCATAGACAGACTCTCAGCACACCAGCCACCATAGGTTGGCGTTGAGCGCAAGAAAATTTTGGTCCAAAATGCTTCCCAGATCACTGGAAATGGCACTTCCAAGGTCTATTTACCACATACAAAAAGGGGAAACACTACCAATATCGTAAATATAAACTTTAAAAAATACCAAAAATATGCTTGGGCCTGAGTGTTGATATATTTATTCAATTCCTGTTTGGAGAGTAGAAATTCACACTGATTGAACTTTAAGAAATGTTGATGTTATATTTTCTTCGTTTTTTTTTTCGTTTCTTCGTTTTTTCAAGTTTTTGATCTTCCAGGGGGGGCAAGTGCCCCCCACCCCCCTCCAGAGGCCCATGAAAACCAAGCTGAGTTTCTTTTAAAGAAGGCTCTGAACATTCAAAACCTTGTCCAGTAAGCAATTAACAGGGTGCCTACATTTTAAGGACAATAAAACTCCATGACTTAAGCATTACCAAAATATCAACATCCGTAAACCATACTGCACAAATGAAATCTGGGATAAAAATGTGCACTGTGCATGAATTCAAAAGAAGTTTACATGTGTTCCTCATAATATCCATGACTTTTTCATGACTTCTGTGATGTTTCTTTTTTTGGGGGGGGGGGACAGGGAGATTCATGTGGTGAATATAGGGTAAAATTAATTATTACCAATATTTCCCTTAAAACACCACTGTTTTAAATAAAAGTTCCCAAAATTTGTGCACAGCTTACAGCCAATCTTTAGATCAGTGAGAGATGGATGACACCAGTGGGCTGTGTATGTATTCAGCACTAACATGGAATACTATGGTTTCCTTGGTATGGTTGAAATCTTTACCCTGTGTATCATATAAATAAATAAAACCTATCCTTACATAACAGGTTTACAGGTGCCTGATTAAGCTTCAATGCTACTTCAGCATGAATTAAGCAAACACTTCACCTAAGTTTTAATATCACATGGGTGAGGGAAAGGACTTCAAAAATTTTGGCTGCTCGTTTCTCGGTCTGGCATGAGAGTTGAATAATGCAATAATAATGTTGATGTGCAGCAAAATACATCCAAACGTTTTGGCAGTGCTGTTTGCAAATGCATTGCAAATGTTGCGTGTTAGATTTACCTTCCATCCAGAAATGCCCTGCTAACTAAGTTTGGAGTGAAACCCATGCCACCTAAATACTGCAGACATGCGTCACTCAACTCTCGTACCAATCGACCACTTTTTAGCTTCCCCATTGATGCTAACTTTGTCACATCATTGCCAGCCATGTACCTTGCTACGGTCAAAGAAAACATAGACAGGTTATAATTATGAGAAAGCAAGTGTTTAAGCCTTATTAAGTGATACCACGGAGTCACAGGTAAACCATCTCTTTGTGTAAATAGCAAAATGAATTCTCACTGTCCTTCATCCTCCCAAACCCACCCCTACCCTCCTTCCCAACAACATTTACACCCTACCTAGAACATTTTCAAGCCCTTTGAGACATTCCTAAGGACTTTTCCACTTTTTCATTCATATGACATTGTGTTTTGTAATTTTTGTGCAAGGAGAGGTAAAGGAGGACCACGTAAAGAGCTTCCTGCAAATGGAATAGCCATGTCAAACAGCTCAAAATGTACTTCAGCTCTTCTATGTGCTTAAAGTAGTGTTTGCACCGGGTCCAAAATTCAGAACTGGGTACACAAAGTCCATGGTCGGTCGGGTACCCAAGTACCCGAAAATATAAATTCTGTTAGGCTACAAGTTTGTTGTAAAGTTACAATAAGAAATTTTGCTTTGCCAGTTGATATAAGATGACACCAACGTATCTTACGTATGGGTACGACAAGTGTTCTTAACTTCTTAGGCGTGTGCATGATAAATTTTGCCTGGAAAAAGTAACATGTTAGGTGTTCTGTCACATGTGCAATCTATGTTAGTGAAACTTTGGATCCCAGTAGCAATTTCAGAACCGGGTCCTGACATCGTCGGTCGGGTACCCGGTTTACCCGGGTATCCTGTGCAAACACTGACTTAAAGCAAAAGATGTTATCTCCTGTGACTCTTTAATATCACCAGTTATGATAACAATGGCATTTACCTAGAATCCCTGAAGTATCTGCTGATGGGTACTTCATCTGTGTACCCCATACCACCCCAATACTGCAAGCAGGCATCAGTAACCTCTCGTGCCAGTCGGCCAGCTTTCAGCTTCCCCATTGATGCCAATTTGGTAACATCATTTCCCCGCATATATATTGCTAGTGCAAAGACCAAAATATACATATTATATTCAGCGATATTTGAAGCACAGAAGTAACCATCATTTAAAAAGGTTCTCATTGTTTAACATCAAAAATGGCCCACAGAATCGGACTACACATTCTCTCCTTCATGTGGGTGACTTAAATAACAACCTATCAAACTCCTTCCCCTGACATTCTAAAGCTTGGTCCCCTTATATGCAATTCAACAAATGCTTCAACTTTCCACAAAGTTGACACACCAGTAGCAACCACGGTAGGAAACAAGCAACTTAAAAATTGATTCAATTGTTCAAGCCATGTGTGGCTGTAAAGAAGAGGAGAGTTCTATTTTGAGCAACTTATAAGATCAACTTTGTCAAACTGCACAATTTTGTTGAAAGTTGGATATTTTATTGAATCACCTAGATGTGAACTGACCTCAATACATACGATGAGTGTCTAGTGGTAATAATACAATCACACTTTTCCCTAAGCAAGGCAAAAACAGTAATGGGCCCTAAGAGCAACATATATTGTGTGAAAAAGTGAAAGTCAATGGGAGCATTTCTAAAATATGTGTGTGTGTGGGGGGGGGGGGTGGGGGTGGGGGGGGGGTGGGGTGGTGGTGGTGATATATCCCATCCCCTGGGATTTCTACCAATGAATGCATCAGTTTACACACCCTAGCTCTCTACCATTAGTTCATTACTACGAACAACAAAGTTCCAAGTAACAAAATGTTTTGTGTATGGCATTTTGGCAAGTACACTGTCAGTTGGACACCAATACGGTTTGACCAAATTTATATACAGGAAACTTTTGAAAATATTGCAGCACATTCCAGTTTAGACTAACACTTTCTTGATTCATTTGCATGTGATATCATGTAAAGTTTAAGGCTATCAGTCTTGATTCAATAGAAGACGAGGCATAACTACGGGTTTTAAACACTGATTTCTTCCCTGTCAGTCTAAATCCACAATAACAATGACCAAAGCATAGCTCTGTCCATCTTTAACCAGGTATGTAGCCTAAAAGAATGGCAATGTGTCTGACTAATTGACTGAAAGCATCAATGCAAAGAGCACTTATCTCTCTAGTCCTCTCAGTTTGATTAAGGCCCAAGGCCAGTAAATTTCTTGCCCAGCCCATAAAAATTCTAAGAAGATGACCTGTTGTGCCAGTTGATTCTAGGATGATCAATATGCCTTGACACAGTCAGGCCAGCAACTTTACAACCAATCACAGGCCCTGATGGCCATTAGCAAATGTAATCCTCCCTCAAAAAAAAAAAAAAGTATCAGTTACCTCACTGATGTCTTCATGCTTCAAGAGCTGACAGAATTAGAATAAAGTTGAGTTTAAGTTGTATCATCTGTTATAAAACATCCTCCTAGCTAACTAAAATAAGAAATGAAATGTCTCAAAGAGGAATTGCATGCTTACCAACGGATCTGTACAGAAGTGAACGCAACAGCTCCACCTCTGTGGCCAGCTCTGCCATCCTAAAGTGGACCACTTGATTGTCCAGAATGGGTTTACCAAATATCTTTCTGTCCCTACAGTAGTCAATGGTGTATGCAATACACTTTTCAAGAGGGACAATCACTGGGATAATAAAAAGAGATGAAAACAATAAGGGAAACCGTTTGCTTTCATTCAAACAACATGTTACAAAGAGTTTAGTGTAACACTTAATAGTGCAATAGTCCTCTTTCAATGATTTGTTTCCAGGTCAGACATAAAATTTTTTAAATAGTTAACCTCTTCACAATACATAATTAGTATGTCTTTGAATAAAGTATTGGCTTGCTAATGGCAGTATATACTACAACACACTTTGCTACAGAAGGATCGTTTTCCAAGGTGATGTAAAAGGTCAACTTTAGACTAAGGGAGAGCAAAAGGGCCATTAAGGCAATCACTGAAATCACAGGTAACAACATTTTTATTGCTTGTAAATTAAACTAATGAATACACACTGAATGTACATCCTAGAAATGGAACAAAATAGAAGTATATGTTCCTTTTTTTTATTTATTTATACAGCATCTGCTCTGCTTTGTGGGTATAAATATTTAGGAAATCTGACAACCGACTTTCCCTTGCAATGCCATGTTTGGTTACAAGCCCAAGATTCTTTCATTAATAAATTATCTTTTTCATTATTAAATAATCTTTCCCTCAGAAAGTCACCTTCGAATTGAAACCACAGATAACTCTTAAATCACAGACAATATGCCTCACTAACTTCGACTTGCCTTACTGGAATTTGAACCTACACCACACTGGCCTGGCTAGTACTTGCACTCTCAATTCTCACCCAAAAGCAGGTCCCATTTCTATAAATGTTGATATACTGTATATTTATGTAATTTAAAACACTTGACAAGCAGTCAACAAACTTTTATAAATGGCAGTCCTCAGCACAAAGTCTCCATCATGCCAAGGCTCCAACCCCTGATAACAGTTGCTGATGTTCCTGAGCCCTCTCTAGGCCCCACATAATTTTTGGCAGCCCCTAGATGGGATCCCTTCTTTCTGGACCATACCACTAGACTCTGCAGAGTCTACCGCAAAACTCAAGGAAAAATCCACTACTCACTTCCTGCGATTGCAAACAGTCTCTCCTCCTGGAACTGAAGCATCTGATAGGTGAAACCTTGTCCTTCTTCACCAATAAGATATTTTTGAGGAATTCTGACATCATCAAAAAAGATCTGAGCTGTGTCTGATGAGTGCATTCCTATCTTCTCAATATTCTTAGCTCTGTTTACACCTTTATGCATGAGATATAAAAAGTTTAATGTAGGAAAAGAAATGCTTGCAGAATCTGTTTGCTTCTTAGCAGAGGTGGCGCCAGGCGGGAGGATCATGGCCCCTTATTCGGGGAAGGCTGGCCCCATGTCATGGGAATTTTCCTGTTTCGTCGGGTGTTATGTATACGATAAAATATGTAGTCCCCAACAACGGCCAGTGACCCTGACGATTTACTTGATTTTGGTGTAAATTAGGGCAAATTCTACAATAAAAACCCCCATTTCCAATCTTCTTCTTTAAAAACCTAATTTTTTTCAAATTTTCCTGGTAAAAGCCCAATTTTTTCAAATTTTCTCCAAAAAGAGCCTAAAATTTTCAGTGCTTCGCGAGCCAAAATTTTCCTTCAAACATCGTTTCGGCACTCTAGCGTCCTCGTTGAGGCTTTGGGTTGCTGGCCCCCCTGTCGGGGAGCTTGGCCCTCTGTCCGGCAAATCCTGGCACCACCCCTGCTTTATCTCAATGACTATGAGTCAATAGAGACAGGGTCAGAAAGCCCAACTCTTTACAGATATAGTAAAGTACTGTAATTCATAACCATGCCTACTAATGAATATTAATGAGTAATAAAATCAACCCACCCAGTTGGGACAATCCCAAGGTTTTACCATTTGACCGCTGGTGACCCCAAATGACCTTTGACCTCTACCAAAAATGATAGGGATCATTTACTCAATGTGGGCAATGCACATGGTAAGTATGAGATCCCTCACATTTATCTGTCTTGAGATACCGTGTTTACAATTAATTCCCAAGATTTTACCATTTGACCTCTGGTGACCACAAATGACCTTTGACCTCTAGCAAAAACAATTGGGATCATCTACTCAATATGGGGTATCCACATGGTAAGTATGAGATCCCTCACATTCATCAGTCTGGAGATATCATGTTTACAAACAATCCCAAGGTTTTTACCATTTGACCTCTGGTGACCCCAAATGACCTTTGACCTCCACCAGAAACGACAGGCTTCATCTACTCAATATGGACAATCCATGAGGTAAGTATGAGATCCCTCACATTTATCTGTCTTGAGATATCATGTTTACAACTAATTTCCAAGGTTTTACCATTTGACCTCTGGTGACCCCAAATGACCTTTCACCTCCACCAAAAACGACAGGCTTCATCTACTTAATATGGACAATCCACCTCGTAAGTATGACATCCCTCACATTTATCGTTCTTGAGATATCATGTTTACAATTAATTCCCAAGGTTTTACCATTTGACCTTTGGTGACCCCAAATGACCTTTGACCTCCACCAAAAACAATAGCGATCATCTACTCAATATGGGCTATCGACATGGTAAGTATGAGATCCCTCACATTTATCTGTCTGGAGATATCGTGTTTACAACTAATTCCCAAGGTCTTACCATTTGACCTCTGGTGACCTCAAATGACCTTTGACCTCCACCAAAAATGACAGGCTTCATCTACTTAATATGGACAATCCATCTGGTAAGTATGACATCCCTCACATTTATCGTTCTTGAGATACCATGTTTACAACTAATTCCCAAGATTTTACCATTTGACCTCTGGTGACACCAAATGACCTTTGACCTCCACCAAAAACAATAGGGATCATCTACTCAATAAGGGCTATCCACATGGTAAGTATGAGATCCCTCACATTTATCTGTCTAGAGATATCGTGTTTACAAACAATTACAAACAATTCCCAAGGTTTTTACCATTTGACCTCTGGTGACCCCAAATGACCTTTGACCCCCACCAAAAACAATAGGTATCATCTACTCAATATGGGCAATCTACATGCCAAGTATGAGCTCAGTCACTGTTACCCTTCTTGAGATATCGTGTTTACAAGGTTTTGAGGTTTTGACCTCTCCTGACCCCAAATGGCCTTTGACCTCCACCAAAAACAATAGGGATCATCTTCTCAATATGACCAACCCACACACCAAGTATGAGCTCAGTCACAGTTACCCTTCTTGAGATTTGTGTTTACAAGCTAAAGCGTCACATACACACATACACACATACACACACACTCGACATCACCATCGCATAGATTCCTTGCCTGCCTTCGGCAAGGAATCAAAAACTGCAGAACGATGCAGTACGATATTATTTAAATTAATGTTAATATCCCATGTTTGGTTAGCAACTGCAGAACTTACGCTACATAGCATACAAAACTGTACATTGTAGCAGGCTTTAAAGCATAACAGGTTTGTCCCAACTGTTCATCAACCAATTGACAATAATCACTACATACCCCATATCTGGCAAATCAAAGTTTTCTTTGGGAAAATCTTTCAGACTTTTGCATCAAGCTCTTATTGTTAAAGAACATGCAAGACACTGGCACCAACATTCACTATCCAGTAGCATTTTAAAATTTGAGAATATGACGGATGAAATCACCAGGTTTGGTGCCGATATGTTATCCTTCTCTGAATTAGTCAGTTTGCAAGCTAACGTATCACATTACACTTACACATACAAACTCTTGTCTAAGTAACTTCTTCATTGTGCAGTGAAACTGAATATTACCTTTCTTTGCTTCAGCTATGCTTGGTTTATGTGCTCCTAAACGTGCATTCCTTCCTATATGTCATTTTTATTTACTGTTATTTGGGTCACTAGCATAGTTAACAGGTTTCTGTTTTCCTAGTGTCCTTCAAATGATTTGTTGCTATTTTGTTACATATATCAACGTTGTTTATGTTCTTTTTGAAATCACTTGAAATTTGAACTTTGAATTGAATTGAATTGTCTACTTCAATAAACAGATGATACCAAGTTGTCTTTGCCATTCTACCTTATACACAAAACAATAAAATGTTTCGCAAAATCAACTATGCAAAAGTAAAAAAATGCTTGCACACATATCGATGTCAACAGAACATCCTTAAAAGAACATTGTAATATGTACAAACCTTTGGTGTCCAATGGCAGACAGAGGAGGGATTTATTAAAGTGTATTCCCCCTTCTCCACCTGTATTTGCTAGCAGACACATCCAGTCTGCTTGCATTCCTGAGGTTGTCCACATCTTAGCTCCATTGATTACATAGTCATCTCCATCTTTGACGGCAGTGGTCTTAATATCTGTTACAAAATAAATGAACGGGAAACAAACCACACATAACATTAAAAGTACCATTACACTGGTAATTACATGCTTGTGTGTCACTCTCAGAAAGGTGTATAAACCTTAAATATGAAGGACAAACCATGAACTCAAAATCCTCCAGAGCAGTTAGAGTTGTACAATGTTTTGCAAAAGGGGAGCCATATTGAATACTGAGACAAATTGAATCCAATCACCATCACCACCTTTATATGGTAGTTTGATAGTTTGCTCTGATTGTCATCAAAAATGTCCCAAATCAATCTGAGAAAGTGATAGGAATTTACATAGCATTCAGGTTCATAGATTCACAAATTTTGGCCAAAGTTAGAATTAGAACAAATCTGAAGTTTCAACAAATGAACAAGGTACAGTATGGCCAAAGAAAAACTCTTGAGCAAACAAATTTCTTTGTCATACTAACAACAGACCTGTGTACTGTAGACCTCTAGCCACACTTGCAGGTTCAAACCCACAGTGATGCAACTGTTTTCAAGCAAAAACAGTCTACAGTAATTTCAAATGATCGTAAAATTTTGTACAGTAATTTGCAACATATTTTAATCACTTTCAACTAAACAGTCTATTTGTTATTAGGATTTTCACTGACTGGACTTGATTTGATTTAACCCTTTCACGACCACACATTTACATGCTGCCCTCACCCCAGGACCAACCCCTTCGTACAGCATGGTAATGGGTATAGGAATGAGATTTCTGTCTTTGTTTTCCATAAGAAATCACCTTCCTGCAAAACATGTTGAACATAAGTTTTGTTCAGAAGGCAATAGTCTTTCATTTGATACCAAAATGTATTTGTATACTGATCCCTCTCATGAACTCCAGGGACAGAAACAAGCCTTGGCCAAAACTCATAGCTACAGGCTAAATTGTACAATACACCACACAGGTGACCTACTGGCTAGGTCTTGGCCAAATTTGGATATACATTATCTTGGAAAGTTTCAATAGCAACATGAATCACATAATACATCATGTGACAGATAAATTTGTGCTCCATGCAATGAATGTTAACAACAAAGAGGTGGCACTATGTATATATTCACTTTTCTCAGTAGAAAAATGTCTAGTGTGGCTGTTGCCAATAGGCGATCATGGTTTTTCCGATGATGCTGATTGGCGGCAATAATTCTGGAAGGATTTAACAGTCAGTTTTCTGCTTAATTGGGCATTTCAGCAACCTTACATGAATTGTGGAAAAAGGCAACAGCAGTGCATGTGTACAAAGGTATAGTTGTCCACAAGTAAAGCTATAGTACCAAGCAAGATGCCTGGCATACAAGATATCAGTAGTGGGGAGGTGAGTGAAATGCTAAGTATACACTTCTGCATTAATGATTGTTACAAAGTTACAATCCCTCTCTTATGGCAATTCCATATTATATGTTTTAATGTAGCCACCATGTCAAATGTGGGTTGAGAGGGAAAACGTACCCTGTGACAGAAACAATGCATGATATAATAGGATTTATGGCCTTGAATGCACTTGTCCAGTTATATTAGCTGCCGCCTACAGTCCATAAGTTAAACCAGGTTGCAGACGGCCCTCTATCAGGCTGCAGGGTACTGTAAATATAGTGTCTTAAAGGATACTCACTAGCTACATCAGACCCAGCTCCTGGTTCACTCACACCTAAGCAAGATACATAGTCTCCTGCAATGGTAGGGACCAAAAACTGTCTCTTGAGCTCATCAGATCCAAACCTGATGGGACAAAGGAAAAGCACAAAATAATGATCTAAACTTGGTTATTACAGAACTACAGTATCTCATAGCACACAGGTAATTACCACTTAACGCCAAGACAAAAATACTAATTCAATTTCCATTTCTAACCTCTCACAGAGCTTTAACCTTTGGAGAAATGTCCAAGTTGGAAGGTAATTTATTCTCACTGACATCTTCAGTCCAACTCAAATCATTACAGTACTTTTACAAATCGACTGCATGGAACTGAAAGTGCAGATAATTCAATGTATCTGGCTTTGTGAATGGGTTGGTCTTTAAATCTTCAAATTTGAGTGAATAAAGCTTAAATGAATTCATCTTCCAAAAGTTTCTGACACTGTCTTAAACTTTACTTGAACAGAATAATTGGAATTCAACTTCATCTGAAAGAATGAATACTACACTAGAAATCCAGTTAGCAGTTTGGTACCTTGCTAGGGCTGGTGTAGCCATATCAGTCTGTACCCCTATTGCCATGGGAACACCCCCACAATTGATATTTCCCAGTTCTTCTGCTACTGCCACACTGTAGCTGAAGTCCAGACCAAGTCCTCCATACTCTGAAAAAAAAAGTTTGATATAATTTTTACCTTCTTTGACTTTATTGAGGAAACAAATCAGGAAGAGATCTTGTGTAAATACACTGATACGACACTAGTATCAGAGAGATGACATCTTTAGGGTTCAAACTTCATAATCCAGCTATAATTTTCAATACAACTGCTGTATAAGGTTGGCAGTTATTTCACCTTGTGTACAGTGTACTCTGCAATAACTAGCCCCTGTGTTTGCTCAGACCTTGATGATAAATCTACTAGACAGTATCATGTCATGCACAGTGGATAGTAAAATTGTCATACTTCTTCACCCCATGCTATAAAACATTTTACAAGTTGGTATATGTAAAGTAGCATGTTTTTGCTATTATTGTAACAACAAACATGATGCAGTGAGTTACTGACATACTATACGAAAACTGTTCATGTACTTGCCATACACACAGCCACACATACCACAATTTTGCTTGTCTTGCCATGCCCTGCTATTAATACTGATATGTGATCTTAGTATACGACATGTTTCATATTAACTGACACCAAAGATAGACCTGTTCCTGTGATAAAAGTGGAGACAATATGTTTACTAACTTTTTTGATCTCCAACTATCATCTAGACCAGCTAGTGAGATAGAAAAATTAAAATAGCATTGTGCAATATAATACACAAAAAGGTTTCACTACTGAAAAGCGCTAAAATTTGACGGCAAATTCTCCCCACATAGAAAATGCTGTCCAAATATGACTATTATCATGATAGCAATTCTCTATGTATGAACACTTCTGTATAGTTAACTATTTATTCCAGAGAGCATTGACCCCTTCCTTTGATAAAGTTAAAAACCTGTCATCTATGCTTCTGTTTTGGGTAGTTTCTGGTCCTGAATTGAATTATCGTGCAAATGTTTAAAATCACACAAAAATGAAAACTGTATCTGAAATCCACAAACATAGAGGGAATAGTATGACTACTGCACGAATGAATAATTATCACGCTATCAATTCAGTGATACCAGGATCACACTTGTATCTTATTGTGAAAATGGTTAGTTTTCTGCTTCAAATGTTGCAAATGTTACTATCTGCAATGCTGTCAAACTTTTAGCATTTAACATTAGCACACAATAAATGCATTCCACTGGAAAAATACTGAAAGTATTCATACCCTTTCATGGTCAATTTATAGCATCTACCTGTCTGAAAGTAACAACAGTAAGGGTGGAATATCCATAATCTGTCACCTCACCTGACTGGGTATAGTCTGCTGTCAAGAATACATAACGTCTGCAACACAGTAATGTTAGCACACACTTTTCCAAAATTTTTATCTAAACCATTATTGAACACATCATATTTATACCTAATTTCTCAGAAATCTTATTCCTGATGAATGTGTAAGGCAAATGAAAATACAAATTTGTTTCCTATGCATAGTAGGGTATGTCTCATATTTGACACACCTGTGTCAATGTTGCTAATGTTACTACTGACAGCACTGCAATGGGAACTTAACACTAACCCATTTAAATTTCTTTTGAGCAAAGGAAATGCACAAGGAGTTATCTCCTTTTTGGTTTCCCGAAAGGGAAATCTTTGGAGTCACTCTCCTCAACCTGCAAAAACTTGAGAGGGACTGGGAATTGTCAAGTCGAAATTGACTATCACAAACTTGTACGAATGACCAGTCACTGTTGCGTGATGCATTGTCTTTACAAAGAGAAAGAGAACGCCGTTTTTGGTACGTAAATCTTGGGGTCACCAGATGTTTAATAACGTACAAAGTCGTAATTGACTGCAATTGTAAGGATGTTTTGTGTGCTTGTCTTTGGCTCAACTGAAGCCATAAGCATGTAAGTCGAAGATGGAGGAATTCATTCTGCTTTACGATTATATCAAAGGTAGTCGTTACTATTATTCTTGTAGGGGAATTGATCAGTCATTTTCCTCGTATTAGTCTAATAAGCATCCAAATCTTTCAACTTTTTTAGGACAAAAGGTCAACTCCCACAAGTATCCTTTCGGGAAACATACATAACTGTGGTTTTGATTATTCTTTTTAATGCTGAAAATTGGAACCTAATGCATGAAACCAAGGGAGCTTTAAACATTACTGGAAATTTTTATTTTTTCTCCATTGTGGGAACAAACTGGGTCATTTATTGTGAAACATGTCATAACTATTAACCTACAGCAAATACTTGAAAAATAGAAATTTTGCAGCACAATGCACAAAAAACAGGTCAGGTAGGACTGCAAGACATATCCATCACGAAGAAAGTTAACTAGCTGCAAATTGAGAACATCAATCACTGTATAAACATTGAACATGTACCAACAGTTTGCACACATGTCAAAACAAAGAATGTCTGGTGGAGAGGGGGAGGGGGACAGGGACAGGGAAATACCACACAAAACTTGTGGTAAAGGATGTACTGGTTTATATGCTGCATCACATATAGGCACTGATAATAGGAAAGAGCTGAATATAATAAAATGAAAACCTTTTATTGACTTTAAACACAGCTGGCAATATCCCCTTCTTAATTTGCACCTACAGAAGTGTTGCAGGAGCATTTCTCGAGCAGTCTATCTCAATGCATAATTGGACCTTAAGATGTAAGGCAGTCATTGCTATGTATGAGTGACAGTACATTGTGCAAAACTGTTATGTTGCTTCCCTGCATTCATGATGAGACAAAACAAAAAAGACAAAAAAAGAAAAATGCCATGACTAACTACAGGTTTTCCTAGACAGGATTATTGCATGCTGTGCATTTGCAGAACTTAGCCACAAGGCAACCATATGATAGAAACAGCTGTGCTACAATGTAGGTGTAACATAACCACTTAATATACTTCAGTTCAACCCTAAATTAACCAAACTTGACTTACAGGGGTAAGCTAGGGATAGATATTTGTCCCCACAGCACTTTTCAAACCTGTCCTTTCATACAGTAGCATACTGTCCGACTTCCCACGAAAGTCACTTTTCCAAAATAAAAGTAAACGTTTACAAAGTCAGCCCTCTCTCCCTCCGTCCGTCCGTCCCTCCCTCCCTCCCAAGAACCAAAAACAGTTGGGAAAATTTACCAGTTGACGAATCCAAGAAAATTCATTTAATACCAAAGCCAACAATACTATCATGACTGAAGGTTGAATTACATAACTAATCATCAAATACACACAATAATAGACATTCATCACAAAAACTGTAACATTTAGCTTTTGATAAGCATCCCACTTGAAATAGTAGCACAATACAAACATAAATTTGTATACTTTTCTATCCAGGCTCCACCTTACCAACTGGTTTGTTGACGCCAAGAAAGCCATTTGAACCAAGAACTTTCATTACTTGGTGGGCAGGAAACATCTTTTTTCTTTCCCATTCTTCAACATAGGGGTTGATTTCATTATCAATTATCTGAAAGCAAAGACAAAATCATTCCCCTAATGTTGAAACTGAGTACAGTATATTTGCATGTAAACATATTTACTTTGAAATCAGTTGTTTTTTTCTATAGGTGGAAAGACAAAAAAATGTGATCTTCATGAGGTCTTCAAAATATTTCATGGATATTCCAGAGTTGACTTAGTCTTTTTGTCATAATGGATGTCTCCGTTAGACATGCCCACAGGTTCAAAATGTACAAACCTTGGTTCAGACTGGATATCTGCAAAAAACTTTTTACTCAGAGGGTTGGGAATATCTGAAACAGTCATCATGACAGAGTAGGTAATGCTCCAGCCATTAATTCTCTCAGGTCATACACTGGGATTAAACCTGGCAGAGAATAGGGGTCTTTACAAGCCTTTTGGCTTCCTACTCCTGAAGGTTCACTAAGTTTAGTAAGTAGTGCATTGTTCAGCCAGATGCACCCTACAGTACTGTATATTCTACAGGGATAAAAAAAAAATCACATGATGCAGTGTATAATGAAGGAAAGATAAAATAAAAAAGAAATAATAATAATGGCAATTTACAATATGACAGGCATAAACTCTCATGGCACAAGCAGGGCTCGAAAGGAAAGCAACCCTTTCAGATGATACCACTTGTGAAAATGGTTCCCGAATAAGTGTTACAGTACGCAGTGCAATTCTGCACAGGCTTGTACGATGTAGGCTTTTATCTGTGACTCAAATTGTCCACAAGAAGCAAATCAGTGATATGAGTTTCACCTGAGACTAAACCTTTCAATCCCTGCCACTGAATTCTGTGCAGTCATTGCTAGTCATGAATCAACCAACTTTAGAGGTGTTTGGTAGCGGCACAACTCAGTGGTGATGGACGGGTGGTGAACAATTCTTTCCTTCTATGGGGACCGGAAGGTGAATGAGGCTCAATGTTAATTCCATCAGATGAAGACAAAAATGGCAATCCTGGATCAAGTTAAGATTATAGATGGGCTTGTCTACAGTAAAGGAAAATATTCAGTGTATGTTTTTTGCTTTGATGATATTTTGAAAGATGTCACAATGGTTTGGTGATTTTACAGTTCACCATACTTGGAGGACTATAGAGAGATAATAAAGACAATTTTATCAATGTCCAACTTATATAAAGGATGTTTTGGGCAGAATTTGGGGCTATTTTGGCCTCTTTTACCACCTGTAAGTGTTACATAGGATGTGGAATAAATTTATGATGTGAGTGGGACCTTTGCAGATGTGACTGATGCAGGTTCTTTGTCTTCATTCATAAATGTAATGTACAAAATAAATGGTAAATGATAAATGAATATTTTTAGGTGCACAAACGCCGCAAAATTTTATCAGCAATTTGGAGTAAAATTTTGAGATTTGTCCGTCCATCTGGATATTAAATCTTAATAGTTGATATTTTAACTGAAAGAAAAGATTTCCAGAGCTAAGGTTATGATGGAACACTTAACCTTGATCATGTGCAGTACCACAAATAAAATAATCCAGCAGTAAATGCATCATAGTCAATTGCGGAGCACATGATGGTTACGTTGGTAACATGTCTGTCCCCTAATGGTTACGTTGGTAACTATCATATTAACAGGCCTGTAGGACACAAATTACCAGAGAATTTGATAAAACTGCATCTGTTTGCAGATGGCCATATTTGTCACTGGTTTGTGTGCTTTCCTCCATCTTTTTGCTTACAACAAGGGTATGAGAGCCTTCAAGGCGATGTCCGTCCAGATGTTACCAACGTAACCATGTCCTTGTTGGTAGTATAACGTAGGCACATGGGGACATTGGTTTTTGATGAATGTTTCACATGTCATCAGTTTACACTTCAGGAAAGAGCAAAACTTGTGTCACAATGCATTCAAGTGTTTAAAGTGCTTAATTTTCTCGAACAGTTTGGTTACGTTGGTAACGAGGACGGACCTGTCCGTCCTTGTTACCAACGTAACCATTGATCTCCATACTAGTCCATGTTTAACTAATGGTAATGCAATTTCAGTGAAAAAGTGTTTGTTCTTTATCATTCTATTAAATACAGGGTTTATTTATACATATTGTCCTCCTTAAAGATTTCTGGAGCAAAGAGTTTCCATGTCTGTCCCCGTTACATATGTAACCAGTAACACTTACCGCTTAAAAAGTGGTGATAGGTGAAAAGAACTATCTTCCTGCTCTCAGGAAAAAATTGAGACTACCAATCAAACAAAATAACACAACAAAAATTTATTCTTGGAGGACTTCAAATTTCACCACCTTTGTAACACTTTTATACCCCTTTATTGTAGACAAGCCCAGATAGCATTCCTGCCTTGTACTTAGTCTCTGAGCAATGTTTCAAATTAAAGAGAGGCCACTGCTGTCCATCCACGATCATGGGACCAGAGTCCTTCAGAAAGCCTAAGTGACTCTTTGGGTCCATGTAGGCCCTATTCCAAGGTATGGAGTAATGACAGATACGTTCCATAGTTTTTTGTCGGTTTCAGTTTTATTCAATGTCAGTTTATGACAATTTCCTGCTGTGTGTAGTGCAATGACTGACTTACTACCGGAAAAGCAAAGTCGGCTGGTTAACTGGTCTGCCCGAGGGTGCTTCAGTCTGGTGCGCAACCGACTTCGTCAGCTGGGTGACCGATTTCAGAGGCACGCCTATGCCAAGTGGGAGGAAAGCCGGAGTACCCGGAGAAAAACCCACGTACATCGAGCCGGATTCGAATGGTGCACAGCAACTAGAATAGACCACTCTGCCACTTGACGACCCAAACTGGACTGACTTACTAATGGTTACTATTAAACCTGTGCAATCAATATCAGCCCAATGGACCATCAGGGCCCAACCCAAGGTGTCCAAGACACTTCAATTCATAAGTCAAGTGCTACCCCCACACAAACAACACAGACAGAATACAATAGTGTAATCCTCATTTATCACTAATTGCAGGGGTACAGTTACCACTCAGTTCCAAATGTATTTCCTGTGTATTTTGATGGATAAACTGTGAAGCTTAATTAAAGACAGACAGTCATTACCCCAAAGTAGTGTGGGGGTATCAAAATTCTCAGTTGGTGACTGCTCTTTGACTGACATCTAAGTTTGAAAATTTGAAAGATGCAGGGTAGCTCATATTCCACACAAGGCAGAGAGAGTGCTTTTTTACATTTTATAGCCTTGTATGCTCACTCGGACATGGCCTTAAGCAATAAAACAGGTTTATTTGTGCACAAAGAGGAGCTTCATACAGTTATGGGAGGAGCTAGAAGCTGCATAGTTGGGAGAATTGGAACTGTCTGGGAGATGAAAATTCTCCTTTAGGAGCGCACTGCTACTTGCACTGTGTAATTGTAAACAAGCACCTCTAATGAAGACCTGGAATTGATGTTGATGGTTGTAGGCCTGTTTGGCACCTGTGGTAGGCTATTGTGTGTAAGCTTTTTCGAAATCCACTAGAAGCAGAAGACCATTCAATTTTGCGGTATTACAGTAATCAATACTATCAAGAATAAAGCGAATATTCTTGCCAATAAACCTATCTCTTATGAAGCCTGTTTGACTAGGATTTACAATGCTAGGGATAACTTTCTTTAGTCTAGAAGCAAGGGCTTTCGAACAGATCTTATAGTCTACATTTAGTAAAGAAATTGGTCGATAATTGGTAATTAATGTAGTATCCTTATCAGGTTTTGGCAAAAGTGTAATAATACTACGACTCTGGTCATCTGAAAGGTGCTGAATTCCATAACCATAATTTAGTGAGTCGGTCACAAGATTCCCGATAAGAGGCCAAAAATACTTATAAAATTCTACTGATAGGCCATCAGTGCCAGGGCTTTTACCGTTATGAAAAGAATCAAGAGCAGCTTTGCATTCGTCAATAGATAGTACCCCGTCACAACTTAAGGCCTCATTAAGTGACAAAACATTTACACCATTAATATTCTGGAAAGCTTGAGAAGGGTCACAATTATCACTCTTATAAAGAGCGGAATAGAAATCACGCAAATCATGAAGAATTTCAGAACTACTTGAAATATAGCCACCAGTTTTGCTCTGAAGTTTCGATCGTTTGGACTGGAATTTTATTTTTGCTTGTTTAAACTTCTTTAACTTCAATGCAGGTTTTGTTAAGTGGATTCGTACGTTACATCAAAACGCTCAAGCGTGTGTATGTAACGACGGATACTCATCATCTTATTTTAAACTTACAAGGGGGGTAAGGCAGGGCTGTCCACTCAGTCCCTACATCTTTATTATCTGTGCCGAATTATTGTCCATTCATATAAACCAGGCCCATCGCATTAAGGGGTTATCTGTTATGGGCAAAGAGGTTAAAATTTTGCAGTATGCAGATGATACCTCTATCTTTTTAGATGGGTCTTATGAGTCCCTTGCCTCTACCGTCGAGGTTTTTAAAATTTTAGAACTTTCTTCAGGCCTCAAAGTAAATTATGGTAAGACCAATATTTTTCCCCTAGGTCCAATGGTATGAAAAAACCTCAATTTATAAATTTGTTTCGCTTTAAATGAACTTTGGGGCCAGTAACCGTTCTTGGTGTTACCTTTACCAACTCTAGGGACTCTTTATTTCGACTTAACTTTGTTCCTAAGCTCTCACGACTCAAATCTGTGTTAAATTTGTGGGCTCAACGTGATCTCACCCCTATCGGCAGAACTACAATTGTCAAATCTTTGGGGATTTCTCAGTTAGTATACCTATTTCAGATTCTCCCAGATCCACCGCTCTCTTTCATTAAGCAAGTGGAGCAGGTTGTCTTTCACTTCATATGGTCTGGGAAACCGGATATAAAAGTAAAGCGTAATTCCATGGTTGCCCCCGTATCACAAGGCGGTCTAAATATCACTTACCTTATAAGCTTTATTCGAAGTTTAAAATTTAACTGGGTAAAATAATATCTTACAGGTGGCGACACTTTATGGAAAATTTATTGCAATTATCATCTGAGGAAGTATGGTAAAGGGTTGCTTTTTTACTGTAATTTTAAGCCAAAGGACGTGTTCATAAACAGCCCTTTTGTAAAAGATATGTGTAGTGCTTGGGCACATTTTCATTTTAAAGCGCTGTGTAATGACTTTGGTAACCAGTTAATATGGAACAATACTTATATTAGAGTTAGCAAGAACATGATATTTTACAAGTCATTTTACGACAAAAATGTAAAATACGTTAAAGACTTATTGGACAGGAACGGTAGACCGTTATCTTACCGTTCGTTTAAGGAAAAGTACAATATCAGGTGTTGTCCCTTTACTACATATTTCGGTATCATCTCTGCCATTCCAAAAAACTGGAAAAACAATGTGTACAATGACAATAATGACACCAATAGACCCTCGTTAGAAAGTATTGTACAGAAGCGTTACATGTCTAGACTTATGTACAGACACATTATACAGGAGGTAGTTGTTCAACCCATACAGTAGCTGTTGGAAAATGGTCTTATAATTCTTTTCATGATATTGAGCTTTGCTGGGACACTATTTTCAGAGTTGCTTTCTGCTCCGTAAATGAAAGCAAAATCCAATACTTTCAATTTAAATTTTTGCACAGAATTCTCAGCACTAATTATTTACAATATAGGCTTAAGTTGAGAGAGAGTCCACTATGTTCTTTCTGTAATGAACACAAGGAAACCATTGATCATCTTTTTTGGGAATGTGATGTTACTTCTAACTTTATTTTAGATATGGAACGGAAATTTTGGGGGAATCAATTCACATTTTCTAAGCCAGATATTTTCTTTGGCTATAAATTTTTGTCAAGACACCCTTATAATTTCTTAATTCTCCACACTAAGTTTTATATTTTTCAGAAAAAACTGAGTCTTGCTGCACCAAAGATAAGTGAATTTTATCACAAGTTTAAGTTTACTTTACAAGTTGAAAAGTACTTACAAGAGTCTAAGAAACGCCCTTCGTTCTCAGTTCAAGAGTATCAAGACGCCTTCTGTAATTGTCATGATTTGTTTAATTAGTATTTCTTTACATGTTTTAAATTTTGCCCTGTATCACTTACTTACAGATTGATGATTATAATGAACCTTGAAAAGGTATTCTGTTATAACACAATTGACTTGTTTATACCGTTGAAGAAAAAAAATGAGATGAATAATAAATGGAGGAAAAAAAAAAAAAGGCTATTGTGTGTAATGGAAAAGATTGAGGCTCCAGGTCCCAGGTTAATTAGCCTGTAAAGTATTTTAAATTTGAATAAAATATACTGTAGGGGTGTGGGTGACTAACTGTTACATGTGATAATTCTAGCAACTATGTGACTGAAGCTGTCAAACTGAAATATCATTTTACAAAAATAAAAAAAAAATCTGATTTACATAAAAAAAAATCTGATTTAAATAAAAAAAAAAATCTGATTTTTTTTTTATTTTTTTTTTAAAATCGAAAAAATCAACAACCCTGCTAAATAGGCCTAGGTAACTTACATAGTATTCGACCACTACACAGTATTCAACCACCTGTTGTTATTGATAAATCACTCCTATCCCATAATAGCATTGTCAATATATTCTTATGCTACCTTCAAAGCCTACCCTATACT
This sequence comes from Holothuria leucospilota, assembly GCA_029531755.1. NCBI lineage: Eukaryota > Metazoa > Echinodermata > Holothuroidea > Aspidochirotida > Holothuriidae > Holothuria > Holothuria leucospilota. The sequence goes on along the minus strand of CM055969.1, from coordinate 40,311,917 downwards.
CACCACTGGTATGTACAACACAGCCCATTTCTACATAATTCATGACATGTTTCTACTCTAAGTACATGAGGCAAGTGAAATTTTATGAAAAGCCACTTTCTTAAACAGTCAGTTAAGATTTTCCTCTTATGAAAATTCTTCATTTGTTCCAACTGAAGATATTTTAGCCTCTATATTGTTGGAGCTGAGCTAGAGCTTGGATAGCATAGGCGGTGGGCCAATGGTCAAAAAGTGCTCTATTTCTTGACTTCCGTAGTCCCCTCCTGGGAAGTACTTAAAAATGGCCTAGATACATTGGGGACGATGTCCTAAGACATATTTTACATGTTACCACTTTCCAAAGTTGCACATTTATGAGTAATTACGAAAAATACACTATTTTGGTTGCTAGGGAAATTTTTCCTTAGCAACGGTAGTTTATGTGCAGAACAAACACAATATCCAAACTTCTAATGATGGGAATACAGATAAAATGTCATTTGCTTTTAAAAACAATTCTCATTTACATATATTTTCTTTATTTTTTAGCAAAAAAACCACATTTTTGGTTGCTAAAGGAAATTTCCCCTAGCAACAGTAGTCAAAAAGCAGAAAATACACAAAATCCAAACTTCAAATTATGAGAATACAGAAGAAATGTCATTTTTCTTTCAACATGAAAAAAGTTTATGCACATATTTTTGGAAATTATCATGAAATGTACACTATTTTCGTTGCTAAGGAGTATTTTCCCTAGCAACAGTACTCAAAAAGCAGAAGAAACACAAAATCTGAACATCCAATTACAAAAATAGAGAAGATATGTCATTTCCCTTTCAACATGAAAGTTATTTATGCCCATTGTTTTGAAAATTATCATGAAAAGTACACTTTTTTGTTGCTAAGGATAACTTTCCCTAGCAACAAAAGAGTAAGCACAGAATAAAGACGAAGTGAATGCTTCAGATTATGCAAACAGGTATTTCAGGGAATAAAGAATAACATTTTTAAGACTCTTTAGGAGAAATCTGACAAAATGTTGAGAATTCAGAGAAACTCAATGTTCTGGTTGGTGGGCATAATTTTCCATAGCAACTGAAGTTACAGTGCTTACAGGATAAAAACAAATTGAGACTGATGTTGATAAACAGTGTTAGTTCACTGAAATTTGAAAATATCAACATCTCTTATAATCAGGTTGAATATCAGATGCACTACACAAATGATGATAGGAACATAAAAATTTTACCAATAATCACTTAACAACACTTTTCTATGTCAGTTTCCTACTAGCATTTCAGCAGCCCCCTTTTATATACTTGTTAATGAAAATGATGAAGCTTGAAAAACCTTCAGACAACCAGACTGAAGCTTAGTTGTAACCCATTAAGTGTAGAGGGTATAATACCAGAATGAGGCTGAATATGCTACTCCCTCCCCCACACACTCTCTTACTCAGTAACTGTGCTATTCCTCTCTAGTTTCTTCAGAGGCTGTCTACTTCCATCCTACTGCTGACCCTACCTAAAACATAAAAAGCAGAGCTTCTAGCAGAAATGACAGCTCACCTACCGCTAACATTACATTTTACCCTCGCCATGCCATGAAAATTCATTAAGTAGTGTCTAGATTTATGGAGTACTCCTACAGATATCCAACCTCAACTCCACACACCCTTTCATTATAAAAAGACTGCCCAGTATACATACAATTAATAACTTAGTTACAAATAGTAGCATTCTGTAATGTTCATATTTAACTAAGTCATCCACATTACAGTAGATTTTGTAGATACAGCAATTCTTATTCATCCAAACCATTATGATGGTCGACCATGTGTCTTTTTAAACAAGATCATAGAGTTTTAAAAATCATGTAACAATAAACTGTTGATTGTTGCATAACATTTTCCAGTTTTGCTGAAAGATACTCTCCTGTTTTGTACAAACACTAGTTAGTTTTTTTCACAGATACATTAGTACCTGTGGGTGCCATTTCACAGTAGTTGGTGGATTCTAGGTGTAAACCACATCAGTTGAAATGCACCACCAATCTTAAGAGCATTTTTTATTGTTTGTTGCATTGCTTCATATTTCAAGAATTGAAAGCATCACATCTTCACATCATCTTCAGAAGTATGTCACTATATCATGGCATCTTTAAGTCCCTAGAGTACCCAATATTTGAGGGATAATTGTTCCTCTTCAAAGCTCAAAGTGGATACAAAAGGATAAAATGTAGGAGTATTTAAATAGATCATGACTAGCCCTCCTTCTTACACTCTCAGCTGGTTGCTCTCTTGCTACACTAGGCATCTCACTCCCAGCAGGTGTCTTGGCTTGTGAGGCTGCAATTAAAAAATTGCCAAAGGTCAGTCTCCAGACTACAGTTACTCGCAGACAAGATATGTTTTTGACATTTTATGCGTACTCTGAATATCAACATCAAAAAGAATCTGCAGCTTTAAGGAATTGTTGCAATCATATGCATATGGTATGACACATGAGAGGGCGGGGTCACTGTGCCCTCAAAGTTTTTCAAAAATCCCAAAATTTAGGCAGACTTTGTAATACTTCTGGCACAATTCTGCTTAAAAGGCCCAGAGATTTGGGCAAAAGAAACTGTGTTGCCTTCTCCCAAATAAAATGGGCCCATAAGCATATGATTAAAATTTATTTAACTCTTGACATACCACATTTCTGAAACTGCAACAGTTAAATGTACACCTATTTGAATTGGTATCTGTCAGAAAGCAGCTGGTGAGTAATTGCTTGAGCTACAGTAGGTGCATTGCAAAGGGGGTTGTGTCCAGTGCAAGTTTTATGCCCCTCCCACCAGGAGCCTCCCAAATGGAAAATTCAGTGGTGAACCAAAAATGTTTTTGAATCCCACTAGTGGAATGTTAGACATCTCCCCACTTAACAACCCCCCCCCCCCCTCCCCTTCAGCCCACAAAAATTTTCTGACAAGGCTACTATCTTTTGTTGTTCATATGTATCATGGAAAGAGTTAAGGGCTAGTTGCACACTCTGCTTCATCCTGTACAAATGGTATACAACATACCTATGAATCCATGTAATGCTTCAGTATAACCTTCAAGCAAAATTTACCATCACTGATCTGTGTTTACTTTGACTGACTTTATATGTCTCAATAAAAGACAATAACAAACATGCTGATAAATAATTGTCATTATAGTTTTAAATAATGTGATTAAGAATAATCATAATTAGTTATATACTGTACTGTGCCACCCAGTGGCACTCAGTAGTATTTTGAAGAGGGTAACAATGTACACCTCTATGCAGGATTGAACTAGGCCGGAGTGGGTCTTCCAGAAAACCTAGTCTTCGTGCACTTTACAATGCAATGTTTAACACACTTAATTACATTTCCATCAAGTTACTGTAAATACTGGGTCTGCCTAAGGAAGTAATAGGCTATCCGGTAACCCATCCTCAGCCTGCAAAATTGCATTGTTAATGAAAATGGACTTATTTAAAAAGAAGCTGAAAATGTGCATCTTCCTAGACCTTTAGCAGTACAGCACTCTTACAGGACCTTGCATTACATGTTTCAAGGATGTCACATTAAGGCACAAGCTTAGGGAGCTGGGGGCATCCAGCAACCTGCTATCATGGCACCGTCCTTTTAGACTAGCTTAGCACAGCCTATCCTTAAGCAGTTTTGTATACTTAATCATACATTCAAAAAAAATTAAAACATTTACAGAATACCCTGTGAGATGTAAGCTCTGTTTTTTCACTGGCTATGCAGTCAGTGTGCATCCCTGTAGGCTGTAGCCCCTATGAGACACAATTTGTATCCTGACTGTATCTATTTAGTCTCTAAAAGCAACCACAATTCTGACTATGTATCTTTGAGCCTCTCAAAGACAAGTTAACCTTCATAGGCTACACAATATGAAGGTAACTCATTTTTATTTTATGGTGTATCCCTGTAGCTTCTCAAAGATATCACAGTGGGAGGATTGAATATTTAGTGAGTATCCTTGTAGCCTCATGAACACGAAACAATTTGTCTTCTGACTGTGTATTATTATCATAGGGTCTTGAAGTTAGTTACTTAGATACCTCATTATTCATAGCCAAAGAGTAGTGGTATTTATAAGAATTTTGCAGAAACATAGGTGAGTCATTTCCAAATTTCATTTTGCCTAACTTTGAATCCGTCACCTTACCTTTTCCCAGAGTCTCATATGCAGGGTATTCTGCAATAACTCCCATTTGAAAACACTGAGAAAGTCAAATTACTTAACTTGATAGGATGTGTCTCTGCCTTCCTCTCCGCTGCCCTCCGAATCTGAAGTTACACTGTATAGTAAAGAGTGTGTCGTACTCACTGTAGTAAACAAAGCATGTCTTAACAATAGGTGTAACGTTACGTACTGGTTTAGCGAAATGACTGGCGAACATGATTATTGCTACATCATGTTCTGAGCTGCTGTGATCTCACTGCAGGTCAGCTCCTTCCAAACAGAAATGCAATGCTCGACTTTTTCCAGCAGGCTTGGAAATAGGCACAGTTAACCTTCAAAAGTAACCTCCATGCATCCAATTTTTAATGATTTTACACACAGAATCTCGCGAACTAGGCGAGTTCAGTCACTGTGTTATTGCGGGTGTATATACATAATTCCGTAATGTTTACGTTTCATCAAGGTCATGTGGTGCTCTAGTTGATCTGCTATTGGTTGCTGACACAAGTTCTTGCGCAATCTTATGGCACGTTCGTGAACAGCTATGTTTAAAAATTTTGGCTGATATTTCACTTAATATCTACAAAATGTGCAACTTTTGCACGTGGTAACATGTAGTTTCATCTTAGTTATATATTTTTACGATTTTTGAGCAATTTTGCAAGTACTTCCCTGAGAGGGATCACGAAACGAGCGAATTTTGGGCTTCGGCCCACCGTCTAGCAAGACCATCAATAAACTAAATTGGGAGCTTGCCACTTCTTGCCCCTCCATTTCATTTGGGCGGTCACCTACTAGGCTCTGCTTTGCAAAGTGTTACGTATTATTTAACCACACATAAGTATGTGTGTGCATATAACACAGAGGTTTAGTTCAGGTCTGCAAAGTTTGATGCTATTACCAGTATTCAACCTTTCATAATTTATCCCTTTCTTTACAAGTTATATCTTATTGATATTGGAAGAAGGAACAAATAATTGAGTTAAATATTATAGACACAATTTTAAAATAGTCATTACTGTGAATTAAGACCTGAGTAAACTACCAATAATTACTACTGTGGTTGAATTCTGGCTTGAAAAATTGAATACTGGTCACACTAGGTTGAATTCTGGCCTGTTAGGGTCTGAGTTTCTAATGCTCCCTCTTCCTTCAAATGTAAGAAAATATTCAAATTTTTTATTTGGAATGGAGAGGACCGACATAGGTATAATTAAAGATAGTAATCTGTAATAGGCCTACAGTATGTGTACCAATAGCGTGAAACCTATTTAACTGTGTTTACCGATATCAGAACAAAATTTGCGAGATTATTTTAATGCTGTATGAAAGACTTTATCTTTGTGCTGAATATGGGTGATACTCGATGAACAATTTGATACGTTCTGAAAAATACAATCAATAAATGTGTTTCACGCTATTGGTACACATACTGGAGGCTTATTTGATTTCATTTGAGTAACAGCTATTAGTCCTTAAAGGGTTGAATACTGGGAACTTTACCCTAGGCCTAGGCTAAGTTTGAACTGCCTGTGGGTGGTGGCAAAGTCAAGGTGACCTAGGCCACAGGCGCCCCTTAACATTGTATAGTATACCATATACTATGTAGTATATATAGACGGAAAGGTATGTCACAAATCTCCTAGCTCGAACAAACAACTTACGTTTCTGGCACAATATTACTGCACTTTTCTCGCCAAATTTGTCTGTGTCGAGACTTTTGATCATAAGGTACCTCAAGGCAGCTCTTTTTCCCGAATAGTTTCACTTGGCATTGTGTGAAGGATGAAATTTCGATGGAGTAACAGTATGAGGCTGGTAGCTGCTGATAGGAGAGCATTCCGCACTTCCACACTATATAATACAAAACTCCTAAAATGTTCTCTAAAGTTCTCTTAACTTTCTGAATTTCTTCCAAAATTTGTTTAATTATGGTTCACTTGTTATTATTGCAAATCTTGCAGATATATATTAGCATCAATATGAAAAATTTTTGAACTCCTAAACTTCATAAAATTTGAAAACCTTTTAAAAAGTGGAAGGGCTAGCATTTTCTACAAGCACTTGTGACAGTTGAACTGTAACTGTTGTACAGTCTTCAACTGCACGTTATCATCATATCGAAGGCTTTGTTACTACTGTTACTAAACTAAGCCTCGTCTGTAGGTCTACATCTAATTAGCCCTAAGTTAGGCCTAGATCCCTAGTAATACTTCTGGACTAATGTTCATCGCTAACAGTAACATGTTCATTATGGCCAGTGTTATTATTAAAATGATACACGAACTTATTATTAAATTATTTAGGCCTAACCTTTCGAAGTGACTGTCTCAATGCTACATGATCTTCTGTGAAGATACTTTCTTCTCTCATTGACTCAATGGAATTTACAGCAAAACTCGCAAGGGCAGACTGCTGTCTTTTGGCAAGGATCTGGAAGGAAATCCGGCAGGTTTGGGTACACTTTGAGGCTAACATTTTCTTGATAATAATGAGTTAGTAACTAGTGACCACCACTCCGTCGCCTGTGTAGCGTGAATGTACCTGCAAGTGCAAGTTGCAACAACTGGTCCACTATGTATGTCGTAACTGTCACTCACTGTGCAGCATTAGTAAGGGTAACCCTATCGGAGGTAACGTGTTGACTTTTGGGAATTTAGATCAGTGGTCTTTTCGCGTATAGGTGAGGTATAGACCTTTTTCCAAATGGCAGTCACAAAGGATTGTGGGATAGTTTTTGTGTGCTTTTATTTTTGTCAATAGCATTTTTCTGTGCATAAGAATGTTGCAGACCAAAATGCTATCCCACAATCCTTTATAATTGCTATTTGGAAAAGGGTCTATAGGCACGGACTTCAATACATGGACCAGGGTCTGTTGCAACTCCCTGCATGGACAGAGGATTGCGCAATCAATACGGTCGCCACCGTTCGAACAAATTTAGGCTAACCAAAATGGCCGCCGGGATACTACCATTTGCCCAATTTGACGATGAATCTGCAACATTTCAGACAAAATATCAGTATGAATGGAAAAAGCAATATCTCAGTCCTCCATTCTATTTGTTCAATTTGACCTGAGCTTGCATTCTTTCGAAAATATTACAAGTTTCTCACACAATTTGTCGATACTGAGCCACTTGAGCAAGTCCAAACTTTTACAAAGCAAGGCTATACCAGGCAGCCATATTGGTAAGCGTATTCGTGTACATACGGTGGAGACAATTTACGCATAGGACGTTAGTGCAATATGCTCTGTCCATGTTTAAAAGAAGTCCGTGGGTATAGGTGACCAAATGTAAACAGGTCACCACAAAAAGGGTTACCCTGACTAATAAAGAAAGGAATACGTTACCGAGTGTTAATTTATGGCCGTAACGCCAGGCGTGTATTATCATAGAAGGTAAACTGGGCGTCACGAAGAAGCATATTCTAACGCCTGCCTCGACGGCCATTGATAGCATGGAAGTACTACGTAGTACTTCCATGTTGATAGTAGGACCAGGGAGTTGTTATTTAACAACTCCCTGATCTGAATGGCACTGCGTGATTGTTCTTCTTTTATTGGTCATGCGGTTTTACTTTATTTAAAAAAAGGGGATAGGAGCTTGCCTTGCAATTATAGGCCGGTCAGTTTAAAGCAGTGTTGTGTGCAAAGTTATGGAATCTGTAATTAAGGATTGCTTGCTCAAAGGGGAATTTTCATGATCCCAGACAGTTCCAATTCTCCCAACTATTTATCTTCTAGCTCCTCCCATAACTGTATGAAGCTCTTCCTTGTGCAGGAATAAACCTGTTTAGTATCAAATTTGTGTTGAAGAATGAAATTTAGGCAATCTGGGGGGATCGAGATGCCAAATTTTCATCATATGCATGATTTATTAAAGACTCCAGAACGGAGAATACTTCTTCTTCTCTTCTTTCGGATCACGGTGACACATCCAAAGGATATTACTACACCGCACATGCGCCAGGGGTGCCCTAAATTGCCCTAATAAAATTGGTAATATATTGAACAGGATCTCTATGACTATCTAAACCATCAATCAAAGCAGCAGGAAGAATACATGTAGGAGGCGCATATGTCCCCTCCAATTGATTTCCGACAGACTGAAGGACAGACGCATGACGGAGTTTAGGCAGAGCAGGGAGCTGGAAGACTTCCAATTCCCTGGGGAGAGAAAGATAAGGACGGAAAGGAGGAAGGAACAAACCATCAAGCGAGGCTGGCAGTGTGGGGGAGAGACTGAGAGGCAGCTAAGCCCCGGTCCCGATGTTAATTTTTCATCACTATCAATAACGGAGGTTTTCTTCAGGGAAGATTTTTTTTGATAGTCAAACAATGTGTGAGAAAGAGCTGGTTGCATTGCCATGGAGTGTGGTTTGGTGTCAGCACCCAATGAGTGGGTCTACAAAAATTGACAAGTAAAGAGAAATTAAAGGAGCTGAGCAGCCGCCAAAGTAGAATAAATTCTCGGACCCGCCGACTTCGTTACGTCACATCCGGCAAGGGCGGATCCAGCCCTTAGCTGAAGGGGGGGCAGTTTGAAAAGGGGGGCGCCAACATCATGCAGGGGCCGCATACTCTTGAATTTGACCGACTACATTTCGGAGACCAACTCCCATTGCCATAGTTATATATAGCTATACGGTTCGAAATTCTGAGGACCTTTTTTTTTTTTTTTTTTTTTTTTTTTTTTTTTTTTTTTTTTTTTTTTTTACTTTTCGGACAGTTTTTACTTAACTTTTAGGACGCAGGGGGCGCATTTTTCTTGTATTGAGGGGCGCTAGACTGGTCATAGGGGGGGCAGTTGTCCCTAGTTGCCCCCCCCTGGATCCGCCCTTGACATCCGGTTATGCTTCTTGGTTTATCGATTCGATCCGATACCGATACTTATCAAAGCCATGTATACAGTGTGTCTGGTGTAACAATACACTTGTTACTGTCGTTAACAGTACTAACGTTAGCCTAACTAAGGCTAGCGTTAGGGCCTAGGTCTACCACGAAAAACAAACTCATTGATCGAAAAAAAGTTTCAATACCTGCAAAATCCACAATGTTGTTCATAAACCTCCTGCAGATGATGTGCGAATTAATAGGCGTGTGCTTTACCACTAGTAACGCTAATATACTACATACGTACGTACGTTGTGAGTTGTGTGTACTACATGCAGGGCCGTAGCCAGGGTCATAGGTTTGGGGGGTGAAGGTCCCAATTCCGACTGGATGGATGTTTTTTCCAACTGAATGGTGGCGCGTAAATTGCACCATTTTTTATGCGCCCTGCGTTTACATAGAGCAGTGGGGACACATAAAGGTGCCGTCGTGGGGGAGGGGTCTAAGGGGAGGGGCTGTCCCCCTCCCCTTTGAGAAATTTTTGTTAATTTAAGGTTGCTTAGATGCAAAATGGAGCTATCTTTAGAATATTTTTGGAGCTGATCATATATGGCTAGAAAATGTCCATAATTAAGTGAATTCTATTTTTTCGACTGGTTTGATTCTTTTTCCACATGAGTGGCGGCCCGTAAATTGCACCTTCGTTTTCATGGGCCTTGCGTTTGTTTACAGCAGTGGAGATCCTTCCTTTGTCACTACATAAAGGTGCCGTCCTGGGGGAGGGGCCTAAGGGGAGGGGGACACCCCTTCCCCTTTGAGAAATTTTTGTTAAGGTAAGGTTGCTCGATCAGATGCAAAATGGTGCTATCTTTGGGATATTTTTGGAACTGATCATATATGGCTGGAAAATGTCCATAATTTAGTGAATACTAAGATTTGGTTAGGTGAACGCAGAAAGTATGTTGTCTAAGAGAAGAATACGTTGCCAACAAACCTCCTGAAGCCCGCCTTTTTGAGTACTTTTACTGCCTTCTGCTCTGGCATCTAAGGCTAGCATATACCTGTATAGGGCCTCCTGGAAGCTCTGGATCAATTATATAAAATGGGGGCAATGACATAATGCTTGTAACCTGACATGTGTGACATCTAAATAATAATATAGAGTATGACGTCGTGCACTTTACATCTATGGTTTTTTTTTACTAATTTTGAACGAAAATCCAGACGAACAGCTTCCAGCAATGGGGAATGGGCGGGAAGGAAAGCAAAGGTGCAGAAAGGTGATATTAGACAGACAGGTATGGCAAAAGGGGTGTAGGACTAACAAGCGCGTTTCAGAATGTACACCTAGTTTATGCTATAAAAGTTCACTGGTACGTTTGTGCTTATAATGTTCATAAGTGATACAACGAGGATTGTGAAGATTGCGCGTGAAATTTGGGGGTATACTTCAATGCCAAAATGAAAAACCTACATACAGTCTTAGCCAGGGGTGGTGTTTTGATTGGCTGACATGGGGGAGAAGTGCCCTGACTGGGTGGCAGCTACTCTAAGTCCCCGACAGATGCAATAAGTTGCCGAACTCGAAATGCGAAAAATTTGGGGTTATATTGAAAAAAGATTTCACACTTTTTCATTAAGGGAAAGTTGAAAAAGTTTGGGATTTTATTGAAGAAGCTGGACAAAACCATGAAATTTGTTGGGACGACTGCATGGTCGTCGCCGGGGATTACATTCTTTATCTTACCCATTAAGGCTCCCCTACGAAACTGAAAAAGATGCAATGGGTTACCGAACTTCAAATATAAGGTGCGCGAAGCGCGCCGAAAAATTTGGGGTTATATTGAAAAATATTTCACATTAAGTTTGTGTTTTCATTAAGGAAAGTTGAAAAAGTTTGGATTTTTATTGAAGAATCTGCCCTACTTAAGAGCACTGAGAATCAAGAAACTTGTTGGGGCCATGGCATGGTCGTCGTCGGGGAATATCTTTATTTTACACATTGAGGCTTCCCTACGAAACTGAAATATCTTTTTCTAACAAAATATGTTTGCCACGATGGCGAGGCTGAAGAGAGATCCTTCTAAAAGTTAGGAAAAAGAGGAAAGAACTTCGCAACGATGCATTTTCATGTTTCTCTAGAATCACGCCTACACGGAAGAACAACCATTTGTCGAAACGAAGAAATCCAATCTGTTTGAAATGGGGGCGTTACCACTAGATAGAACTATAGATGAAAGCGCGCCTAGCGCGGGAAAATTTTTGAAGTTATAGAAAGAATCGTTTCAGAACTTTCTGGCTACGGGCCTGATAAATAGATGTTTGGAATATTTTCTGAGTATATTTATGTCTTCACCAATATTAGTCTATATAAAATTTTGTGCAATTTTGTGGGGCTTGGAAAAATTTGAGGGGGGGGAGGCAAAAACCCCTAGCTCCCGTAGAACTGTGCCTGATATAATTACCTTAATAATGTCCATGAGATTGATTGTAAATCGTGACGCATGCGCGCGAAGCGCGTCAAAATTTTCATTAAATAAGATTTCTATGACAAAACCTGCATTCAGAATCTGCATCGAGATACTTTCAATTGCTCAACAAACCAATAGGCCACTCAAAATGTCAGTATTTTACCTGGTAATTTGTAAACAGCTTTCAACTTCTGCTGTTGTGCTTCTCCGAAAGTTGCTATCGGAAGATATTGATAATAAGAGCAACACTGAGGTAAGGTTTGAAGCGCGCAGCGCACGTTAATTTTGAGAGTTTGAGAAGAATTTGCCAAAAAGGACAGTTTTGATGCGATATTACGTGAGGAAAATAACGTTTGGTATTATTCTTACTTGGTCCAGTTGGAAAATGTATACAAAGTTGACATATGCTCAGTCGGAAAAATGTGCTAGACTGAGATATCAAAAATTCCAACTAGTATTTCAGATTTTCCGACTATCGTCGCTCTGACGAACTTTGGGGGGGGGGGGGAGTGAGACACTCCCCGCCCCGGTCGCAACGGCCCTGACTACATGCCTGGGTAGATGCATCGATCAGAACCGATACAAGTGGAAACGATTCAAAATTGCCTGTGCCAGAAGAAAAAGTAGCGAACCAGAAATTCAAAAAAACAAATTGTAAATTAAATATCTTGCAAGTGTTTAATCAAATAACCCAAGAAATAGTGTAGGAATGTTATTGCAAAATTACTTTGCAACTTGCAAATTGCAAGATTATTCTACATGAGAATATAAAACGCATTAGGATTAATATTTTTAAAATTAGACCCGCACAGAGGGTAATCATCTCGTTTGGTATGATGTATTTATTCTGGAAGTATGCCACTACTCAGCTCCTTTAACAGTGAATTTGAATATAATGAATAACTTTGCAGTGTAAAATGAGGCAAGAAATTCATAAAATAAAAGGCCTTTAATTAATGGGCTTCGCACTCTTTAATCGTTATAATTTGTAGGACATTGTTACACCTTTTTACAGGACAGTTTGATCGGAATTTTTCAAAGCGTCATGCAACCCTCGCCTACCATCATCCATCCTCCCAGCATGTATTCAGGGGGTACGGAACCCTTCTCCTCTCTGCAAAAAAAAAAAAAGACGGAAATAATTGAAAAATAAGCAAAAAAAAAAAAAAGACAAAAAGAAAAAGGATAGGGAAGGGAAGAAGAGGAGAAAAAAGAATGAATTTTAATAAACTGAAGAAAAATAATGCTTCGGGAGGTGAATATCTTAAAATGTCTTTTTGGCATGATAGTCTCATTATTGTTCCTTGCAGGAAAACTTGAATGGATTAATTCTTACCGTAGCCGCCCCATGTAACCCCTACCATAATTCATCTGCAATCCACCTACAATCACCCTATCTCTTGCTGTCTGTTATAGGGTCACATTTAGGGTGACTTGACTGTACAAGCCATTTCCGTAAAACATGCTATGCAGGAAAACAGTAAATTTTTCAAGGTCAAACAAACGTTTTCATTTCAAAAGGAAGTATAAGCAGATAATGTGATTTTCACATTAAGTTAATTAATTCAGAATTTTATATTTTAAGCTCTTTATCATTTATTTTTGAAATTCTACACTTTAATTACACTCTAAGCAAGAGATTCCTACAAGAGTTGGGGTAAAATCTCTTTAAGGACAGATGAATGATTTATTGTAGTTGTTTTTCCATTGCCAATCTTTCACAGCCTACCTATATTTTCAGCCCTTCACCTTCAGTTTAGTTTGTTATGTCTTCTTCAACGCCATCACAAATGTTTTCCCCTCATTCAACATTCAATGTGTTACAAAATGCTCATGTACATAGGTATGGTCAGGGGTGGGATTTGATGTGTGAAAGTGGAGGGGGGGGACCCGAGCACACTGTCAAACGGCGCCAAAAGCGCCACGGGAGCGCAAAGCAAACGGCTTGGGGTCCAGGGGCTGCCATAGAGCCCCTGGCTGGTTCCAGGGGCAGAACCCAGATGGGGGGTCTAGAAGGGGAAGCCCCGGAAGCTCTGGGGCATTCACAAAATTGTAGGCATTGAAATGATACATTTTAGCTTCAACTTCAAATGACACAAGGTTTGCACTTACTTAACAGACGGCAAAAATCACAATTTGACTTTTTGCAATTATACTCTTATATTGTATGACTATAACAGTTGACTGGGATCGATAATGCCGAGGATTTGATGGAGCGGGGGAAATAGATTATTTATAGGGTTTCCCGGAGCTTTGGAACATTAAGTTTAAGAATGGTAGACCTAGCATTTAGAGTGTGGTGCGCGAAGCTCACAGAAAAAAATCGCATTTTCAGACTTTTTAGCGATATGAATAACAGAAAATCTAATAAGTATCCTCAAGAAGAGGGCTCTTGTCCCCCCCCCTTGGCTAAGTGCCTGTCCCTTGCAACCACTCCCTTGTTGTACGGTACCAGAAATGGCACTTTCCGTGCCTTACAACTTCCATCTAAACAATCTTTAAAGAGTTGTTGCATTTACACAGGTCGAAGGTGTAAAAATTTTGCTTTGAAAGTTTCTGGGAAGGAGAGAACTTCACCCTCCCCTGAGTACGACCATGGGTTTTTGGTGGTTCCAATGATAAGAGTTTTTACCAAGCTATGGCAAGCAAGATGTTCTACAGGAAGTAACCCTGGATCCCAAAACAATATTTAAAACGGGTCCGTGCAAATCGCGCCAAAGAAAACAGCGTTGAAACAGCGTTCGAGACATTTAATCCTAAGCTATTGTTTTTCTTAAGCTTAAATGCAGTATTTTTCACTGCATAAAAATTTTCGTACTTTTCCCAGGTGTCTCTTCTTTCCACAGAGCAGCGGTGGCGCCAGGATTTGCCCGACAGGGGTGACAAGCTCCCCGACGGGGGGGGGGGAGGTGGCAGCAACCCCAAGCCCTCACTAGGGCGATAGAGTGCCGATGACAGAAGGAAAATTTTGGTTCATAGTGACTGGAAGAAACCTATTGTTTTGGTGAAGGTCAAAAGGTCATCTTGGGTCAGTAGAGGTCAAATTGTGACAACGTAGAAAATGATATAATCAAAAAGGATAAACTTGAGGGATTAAACTCAGTGCAACAAATCATCCCTATTCGGCAAGGAATCACTAGGCCTTTGGGCTTTCTGGTTGTATTATTTTTTAAGCTCTGGAAAAGTGCCCCCAGTGGGGGGAGTGCCCCCCCCCACCCCGTAATCCGGCCTATGGGTATGATTATGAAGGAACAAAGTTTTTAACTTGTGAAGAAGAGAAATTCTTTTCCCCTTCCACTAGTTTTGAAAAGACAAACATATTAGAAGCGAAGTTGTGTTCTCTGATTACAAATCATTGATAAATCAGAGTTATCTTCCTGATAGAATCATTTTGGTTGAAGTGTCTCAAAGTACTGTCTGAATGCAAATTTTAACGAAAAATGATGTTTTAAGAGGCAAAATTTTCGGCGTAATATGCGCACAATTGTTGTTGTTCATGTCCCATACTCGCATAACCTTGTGAAGAAAGTAAAACACTCATTATGGCAAAAATCATTCGTGAATTAACTATAAATGTGCACATCGTGCTTAATCCTAACGTCCAAATTTTGAAATAACCTCAGATTCACCATAAACCATACCATTTGCCATGTGGCCTACTGAGCCATTAACATCGAAGTTCATTAACTTTGAAATTATAAAAATTCTTCTCAGCTTTTTAATATGGAATATTGTGAGAGCTCCGGGGGACTCTCATACATTTAATTACTAGTTATAACAACAGCACTGGATTATGAAGGAATCAGCTATTTGCAAAGTTGAAAGAAAGACAAAACAGTGTAAAGCTTACTGGAAGTTCGCTTTTTGTTGAAAATGTGGTACAATATCCATCTGCTAATATCTCAAGAACCATACATACTGTAGAAACTGAATGCAACTTTGACCAGAATTGCTTAGAATAAGCACACCTACGATAAATTCAATGTTAACCCAAAGGTACCATCCTCTGAAAAAGCATATGTTCAGCCTCACCCCTGTAGTATACTACCTGCACAAATTGATTCACCGTCCTCATATCTGTGGTATACAGTATTACAGTGAAACTCTTTCCATTATAAATAGTTAAATTCCTCCTTAAAGACGCACTGCAATCCATCATCTATTTATCATGAGGAATTCTGACCATGCCAGTGGTTCTAGAGGTAACTCGTTGGGACGCGGGTTGAATTTGCCGGGCTTGACCGTGGTTTTGACATTAACCCAGTTTTGGCTTGCCCTGGGCATGGGTGAGCTCGTGAGAACAGGGTATAAGTGGTGGCAATATCAATGATATTGAGCGTAAACTAACGGTTGATATGGCGGAAATACGAAGTGGATTAATAAAAACAAACTGGCACTTAATGTTGCCAAAACCAAATGTATGTTACTGACAAGTAGTCAGAGACGAAGATTTCTAGACAGAGGAGGTGATTTACATATTGAAATTAATAATACGAGAATAGAATGTGTAGATAAAGTTAAATGTTTAGCTGTCATGATAGACAAAGACTTACTTTTTCATGAGCATGTCTCTTCTGTGTCCAGCAATTGTTTGAAGAAAATTGGGTTGCTTAAAAAATCCAGTAGCTTGTTAGATTCACACCATTTATCCATGCTATATAATGCGTTTATACTTCCACACCTAAATTTTTGTAGTACTGTGTGGGCTGACAAACACAAAGGGGACACAAGTAAATTATCATCAATTCAAAGACGATGCGCGAGGATTATTAGCGGTGCCGAATGGGACACTCCATCTTCCAGAATTTTAAACGAACTACGTTGGATACCAATAGATGAACAATTTTTCTTTAATAGGAGTAGAATGATGTACAAAATCTTAAATGATATTTCCCCACCTTATCTAAAACGTAACTTTACAAAACTTCAAAATGTACATCCCTATTGCACACGCCGGGCTAAGCAAGACCTCGTATTGCCTCGAGTGTTGCACGTCACTTTATGCAAAATCTTTTACGGTAAGAGGAACTACATCATGGAACAGCATTAATGACCAAATAAGAGACAGTAAATCAGTTGAAACGTTCAAAAGACGACTAAGACAAGAAATTCTCTCTAAATACGTTTTATCTAATTAACCCTTCTTGTGCATGCTATATTACGTTTTATACCATTTTATCTGTTTCTATCAATTTTACATTTGTATGTTGTGCCATGTTCCTAGCTGTATTCTGATTTTTCAACTCTTATGTTTTTATTGTCAAAGTTTAACCATTTCTTTCCTTATTTAAAAAACTGTGCTTTTATTGTTTTCTTGTTAAGTCTCGTTTTATGTTTTACTTTTTGATATTTTATGCTATTAACTCTATGTTTTTGTTCCTATTTGAATTTTTTGTCTTATATTTATGTTTGTTGATGTTTTAACCCAGGGCCCCAGGGAAGAGCAACTTGATGTTGACTGGGCTACCCTGGTAAAATAAGAAAGAAATAAAAATAAAACATAAAGCCCTCCTTTGCCCTTTAACCTGTTATGTTATGTTATTTAGCATGGGCGTACGGGAAGACATTTCACAAGGGGCGGAGGGTGTTTGCCCTGAAAATTTTGCCGTATGAGTTGTGCAACTAATAAGCATTTTGCCCTGTTGGTTTCCCTGAAAATACAAGTGTCATTGCCCTGAAATAAGCATTTTCCCTGCTCTGGGAGGGCTGCAGCCCCCAGACCCCCCCCCCCGCCTCGTACGCAGGCTATGTTATTTAGTCATGCCCGCGCCGCCGAAACATGGTGCTTCTTTTGTTTCCTTTCTTACTTCGTATTGGCGGAAATGAGAACTAAATCGGTGTAGGCGCTTTTTAAAAAAATTTGCAAACTGTCAACTTTTTCTTGCGTTCATGGCATGCTTTGCTCATTAAATTTGAATCGGAACATATCAACTCCTTTTGTTTAATGATCCGGACGGGCCAAAGGGCCTGCGCCCGCAGATGTCCTTTTTGGTGTTCTTTATGTGAGAGCGTCTTCCTTTTGAATGTGCCTCATTTTGCAACCGACGTTTCCGCTCCTGAGGGTGACTAGTGCCGAACCGGCGCTTGTGAGAGGGCGTATATGGGATAAAAAAAAAATTGCCAACAAAACAATTTTGCTCACAACCCGACAAACACATCAGTTCTGGAAGCACTGAAAGGGGGTGAGCTAAAAGTGAGATGTCTGGCTATATCTTGGTTAAATTAAAGTCTATAGATTGACCTGTACGGACTACGACAGTTAGAATTCTCTATCTTCAAACCCACCTTGAATTTTAAGCTCCTTCATACCATAACCAGTCTCTCTGCTACATCCCTGTGTGCAAACCGTACCATAATCCAACAATTCCCCACCCACCCACTCACATACCGAGTCATTCCAGCCAAATCGACGGGCCATATAGTTTGACGTATGTAATCCAGTGGTGGTGAGGGTAGCTAGGCAGGCCAGTTGAACTGAACTTACGAAATCTTAGGAGACCATATGCCCTTTTGATAGTAACAGTATATAGGCCAAATATTATTTTCTTTCCGCTTGGTTGCCTTTGCTTATTTAAATTGTGCACTCAGGCTAAAAAATGATATTTCAGAATAAAGAATACGGTATCGGGATAAACTTTTGTAGCCTGGTAACTAACCACTCAAGGCAATCTAGGAGTATTTTTGGCAAAATATATTCTTGTTACGTTATACGAGCTAACAGACAAGGGCGGCGATTTGTTCTCAATATTGGGGGGGGGGGGGAATGACCTCATTTTCAAATAATTTACTGTGTGAAAAATCAAAGTCAATGGGCGATTTCTCAAATATTGGGGGGACATGCCCCCCTTTTCCCCGGGATCACCGCCCATGCTAACAGATAGTGACGATCCGCTCAGATGAAGTCAAGCCAAATCACCTTCTCCCACATACACTTTTCAAAAAAGATTTGCGCCACTTAATGTAACATGATTTTATTTGTTACCGGTTCTGTCATGCCTGGATTGGGCCTAATGGTCAAATTGTGATACTTCTGATCATCAGGTGAGTGCGCATTCAATGTCATTTACAAATAGCGTAGATAACTGTTCAGGTTTATGTCCACTAGTTTGTAAATACCCTCAGAGCTTCCAGGGCTAGGTCATTTTTTATTCCGTTCTGTGCTGCTCTAAATCCGGGGCCTTTCGACCTACCCCTCCACACCACACATTCAGGTGGAACGCCTGCCTTTTCAAAACGAGGCCTAAAGGCAAAATCATGGATACGCGTCTGGCTTTGGTCCTAGAGATCTTCCCGATTAAACATATGGGCCACCAGCGAAAATATTTAAGGACAACCCAGGTACGTTTTTACCGTAGGACATTTAAGAATATCATCTACACTATACAGCTCATATTGCAAAGACGTAGATAGGGAAGTTGTAAAGAAAATGCAGAGGACACGGTAAAGCTATGAGACGACGGATTAATTGCATAAAAGTGGTTCCCAAACTGGGAGGCTTTTCAGCTTGACATGGCGCCTTTGCTATATAAATGTCAAATGTTCAATCACAAACCTAATTCCAACACCTTGGTAAGAAATATGTGCAATTATATAATTTTATATAATTATATATGTAATTCACATATGGGGGTGACTCTATATCAAGTAAAGTAAGGGTAGGCGGTGCCACCATCTGACGTAATATATGGGTAGTCGGTGAACTTTGCACATTTGAAGGATAAGCACGGAATCATCATTAGTGACTCCACGCGAAAGACTTGATAGGCATTTTTCAAACTTATGTGCCGGGGGTTGATTTATCCGGAACTGTTGAAAAGACATACCGTAGGCTACAACTTGTTTATGCCAAGTGTGAAGCAGTCCTCCATCGGCCAGAGGGGATTGTTGACGGAATGTTCGGTGAATCGGTGTTGTGCTACCCATTAACCACCACCCGTTCTGGATCTGCCCCACTGCTCCAGCATGGTGAAACTGGCTACGATCGACTCTCTGCCTGGTTTCGCCTTAGGATTTAGAAATCCCTCTAAGGCTTCACTAACTCAACCTGGGAAAACCGCACTGTAGTTGACCGGTGTCACTTGATGGTATGGTGTCACAGATGGCAAATTTCCGAATTTTTCCCATCCCTTCTGGATCTGCCCCACTGCCCCACTGCCCCAGCATGGTGAAACTGGCTACGATCGACTCTCTGCCTGGTTTCGCCTTAGGATTTAGAAATCCCTCTAAGGCTTCATTAACTCAACCTGGGAAAACCGCACTGTAGTTGACTGGTGTCACTTGATGGTATGGTGTCACAGATGGCAAATTTCCGAATTTTTCATTTTCCAGTGCCAGGGGGCAATTACCCCCTGTCCCCCTGTAGCTACGTTAATGGTTGACTATTATTAGTTTGGTCTCTATGACCAGGCTAGACCGGTTCTGTTGCTTTGGCTCAAATGAAGGCCCAACTTCATCAGTAAAAGAACCGTTAAAACGGTGGGGGACATTGTCCCATGATAGGACAATAACAGAAAAGTAACACCTGAAAACTTCTCGTAAAGGCGTAAAGCCCAATAGCCCATTGAATTTCACTAGCGCAACTTACACTTATCCAGAGGCAATCCATTAGACGTGACAAGATCTTGGGGCATGGGCGGTGATCACGGGGGGACATGTCCCCCCCCCCAATATTTAGAGGTATATAAATAAAAAATAAATGTTGTAACACACATTTTCGATATGAATAATTGTGATATTAGCCTATTCATTGCAGCTGGGGAGAAATCCAGATCAGAAATGTGTGATATGTGTCCTTTAGAATGCACCAAATCGCTTGGAAGGGGGCTTCGCTCCTGGACCCCAGCAGGGGACCTATGGTGGGTCCCCTGTACCAGTGACGTATGTAGGAGCTAGGCCTTTTGGCCATGGCTCCTCTCACTGATCCTGATTTTTTCAGTTCCTAAAAATACATAAATTTTTTAACACAAATTTAACTTCGAAAGGTAGCGCATGTAAGGACACCGAATTTTTCAGAAAGTTTCAAAGGCCCTATTGGGCCATGGTCCCCCATCACTTAGGCCAGTTTTTTGTTTAAGTTCTCAAAAATAAGCAAAGTTTTTAACACATATTTTACTTCAAACGGCAGCATATGGAGCACCAGTCTGCATGTAAGGCCCCTAATATTTCAAAAATTTTCAAAGGGAAGGGGAACACTCTATTGAGTCATGGCCTTACTGATGCCGATTTTTTTTTTTTTTTGTTTTAGTTCCTAGAAACACGTAAATTTTTTAACACAAACTTTACTTCAAAAGGTGGCATGTGTGGTACCAGATTGCATGTAAGGAATCCTAGTTTTTCAAAATTTTTCACAGGGGAGGGGGACACCCCAATGGGCCATGACCCCCATCACTGATGCCGATTTTTTCTTTGTTTTAATTCCCACAAATACATAAAGTTTTTAACACAAGGTTTACTTTGAAAGGTAGCCATGAGGCTAGAATTCAATAGGAGGATTTAGCCATCAGGCGACATAAGACGTCTATATTTTTCACCCGGGAACAAGGCCTTTTCTGGAGGAACTTTGGCTAAACAAGCCTATTGAATTCCAGCGGCATGCATATGTTGTACCGGATTGCATGGAAGGACACCTAATTTTCAAAAATTTTCAAAGGGAAGGGGAGGGGGACACACCCCTCCCCTTAGACCTCTCCCCCAGAACGGCGATCACACAACATACTGCATGCCCCCTTGAGAGAAATCCTGGCTACGCCACTTCCACGTACCCCTGGCCGGAGGTCCAAAGTGTTCACCCAAGGAAGTATCCCCCAATAATTTTAACAGATTGCCGCCCCTGTCTTGGGGAAACGTGGGGGGAAGTAAGTGTCATTTATTTTTATGACAAACTCTTATTATAATAATTTCTGCGTGATTCCCTTAGCATTATTTGCATGGGTTCAGAGTGTCGTTCCTAGTAACCTATTAAGGTTTCTCATTTGGCATTAGGTAATGATAGTTTAGCTGAATTTATGAATTATAAGGCCAGGCCTGACTATTCTTATGTATATCTTAGGGACCTAAACTTCGTTGTTCTATTCATGAATATACGGTATTCTGAATGATTGGGGGAAATGCTGCTTACCACGTAACAACTATTTGACGACCCATTCAGACCACAGTCTGTTAGTGAATATTGTACATTAACAAGTTGACGCTGGCTACATATGCATGGAAACATGGTTTAAGCTCCATTCAGGAACGTATATTACAACTTGCAAGGGTGACGGGCTGAGGAGTTGAACGTGTCTGAAAGAGCGATTTTTGGTAAAAAATTTCTAAGTTGGGCTATTTTGATCTAATGAATTAACCACAAGATTACTGTACACATATAGGTGGGATTATGGGGGGGGGGGCAAACGGGGGCACTTTCCCCCACTTTTTTCCAGAGCTTAAAAATAAAAAATGAGCAAAAATAAGCGATACCAGAGAAATTATAAGAGAATTTTCAATAGCCTAGTATGATTAAATTTGCAAAGTTTAAATGATGAAAATATTAATATCAAAAACCATAAAACTGCTAGGAAAAGTTTTCTCGGTGAGCTTCGCGCGCACCTCCAGAGAGAACTGACAAATACAGTTGAAAAGTTTGTCTAGCACCGTGAAATTTCTTTCCTCCTTACCCGTCACACCTTTTGTGACTTAAAGCTCTGAAATAAGGTTCACTGAAAGTACTAATGTACGTCATAAAATGCACCATGATCCTTGCAAACAAAGTCCCAAACCCTACCCATGTAAAGGGAATCACAATAATAATTCTCGAAAAAAAAATGGCGTGCTTGTCATGAGCCTTATATAAATCGATGTCTCATTAGTACTGCTGTGCGTAGGAAAACGGTGGTGGAATTGTCTCGTTATTACTCCCAGTGTAGGACAGCTTGACTGAATTACCATTTTCAAAACCCTCGCTACACCTCTCGCTGTTCACTTTCCTCACCAACTACCATCACCCTCAGCAAATTGACAGACGGTTACTATATCTTAAATTTGCGATTACCACATGAAAACTATTTCCTAAGCATTTCGAGTTACACCTGGGGGCAAAAGGATATTCTCAAGAAATGGTCCTGAATGGCAGCAAAAGCCGTCAAATTTAGACAGATTTCTCTGGGAGGACCCTCAGACCCCATCCTCCGGCTTCGCGTCTTCCGCGATCGCGGTTAAAGGCTTCGCAGGCCACAACTTTCCACGATACAGCCTCCAATAAAAATTACTTCCCTGGCACTTAAACTGCCGATGCCTATGACAGTGTCGATGTAAAAACCACCCACGAAAGATTTCATTGACTTCTTTAAGTATCACATTGTCTATTACCTTCAAAAATCGACACTAGCCTCATTTTTCACACTAATAAAAAAGTTGAGGCCACTTGTCCAGACCATCGACAAACTGAAAGATGAAAGTGAATCTCCAAAGAGCAAGATATAGGTTTCAATATCCTGCTCTATGGAAAGAAAGGCACGTGGGGTAAGTAGGAAACTTTATGCAATAAAAATACTGCATTTGAAACTGAAAAAAAGCAATAGGCTCAACGCTGTTTTCTTCTGCGCGCTTCGCGCGCACACGTTGTAAATATTGCTTCGGGGTCATCTTGCTTGTCATATAGCTTCATACAAACTCTTCTATTATCATTGAATGATTGCCGCCATGGCCGTAGGCAGCGCAGGGGAAATTCCCCCTCCCCCAGACATTTTCAAAGCAAAACTTTTATCCCCATCGATCTGTGTAAACTTACCGACTCTTTAAATATTGTTTAGATGCAAGTTGCGCACACACTTTGTAAATATTGCTTCGGAAACATCTTGCTTGTCATATAGCTTCGTACACTCTTCTATTATCATTGAAACCACAGATTCCCCCAGCAGCGTGGGGAAACTCCCCATACCCCCAGAAATTTTCAAAGCAAAATGTTTTTTATCGTCGATCTGTGTAAATTTAAAGGCATTTTTGTTTAGGTGCAAGTTGTTAGGCACGGAAAGTGTCATTTTCGGTACCGTAATAAGGGACAGACGCATAGCGAAGGGGGGAGGGGTACAAGAGCCCTCTCCTTGAGGATGCTTTCTTTCTTAGCATTTTTATTACTCATAACACTAAAAAGTATGAAAAATGCAATCTTTCAGGGCGCTTCGCGCGCAACCATTCTGAATACTAGATCTCCCATTCTTAAAATTATCGTTCCATAGCCCCGGGAAAGTCTCAAAATAATCCATTGTCCTCTACTTCCTCAGCATTATTCACCCCATCTGACTGTTAGTCACATGGAGTAAGAATATAATTAAAAAAAAAGTTAAATTGTGATTTTTGTGGTATGTTAATTGTCCACCTTATGTCATTTGAAGTTGAAGCTAAAATGCATCATTTTATGCCTACAATTTCGTAAATACCCCAGAGCTTTCGGGGGCTTCGCCTCTGGACCCCCACCGGGGCTCTGCCCTTGAACCGCCAGGGGTCCTGAGGCGGGCCCCTGGACCCCACGCCATTAGGGGGAACGTTTCGCGCTCCCTCGGCGCCTTCGGCGCCGTTTGGCAGACCACCCGACTTTGCCCCCTACACTTTCAGACATCAAATCCCGCCCCTGACTGTACATTCCAAAATTTTCCACAGGGGGCACCTGGGGTGGCACGGCTTTGTCGTGGGGGCACGTGCCCCCCACCCGTAGTTACGCCACTGTCCGAGTCACGAGTCCTATAGCCATCAAAAACCGGTCTCGAGTACTGTAGCACTGCTTGTCGTTTAGGACAGGGAACTGCCAGCTCCCGATCGGAAACGTACCACAGATATCGAGAAATCAATGAAGGTGTAGAATGCATAAAGGAGGACGACCAACTCAGGGCACGTGCTACAGAGTAAATAATACCCCAAAGTAGATCATCCGGTCTCAGATCCTACTCAGGAGGCTATTTGAATCTGTGACATCGTTCGGAGATTCTACTCACCCGGAGAATTGAATTTGCTACACCAGTCAGTGGCGTAGCTATACGGGGCACGAGGGGTCTCGTGCCCCCACGAAAAAGCCATTCCACCCCAGGTTCCCTCAGGTGCTTTAAAAGTATCTACAAATGTGATGTTTTCGAGACGAACGGGGGGTATTATGGTCATGGATGGCTGTAGAGTAGAAAGAAGGGCTGTCAATATACCCTTAAAATCTGTAACATAGAAATTGTAAGGACTACAACTGGTACCTTTATTTTGAATAGCGGAAGCTTTGATGAATTTGTCCGTGAGGTAAGAAGAACTACAAGTTTATAAAATTTGTAGGCGTGGTTCAGCAACAAAAAATGGGCTCTACTCTGTAAGGATAACATATCGACTGGAAATTAGCTGATGGCCGTCATGAAATCTGAGGCCCTGTATAAGTATATAAACGAACCATTTTGTTTTGAATAGCTTGAAGTTTCTTCTTGATGCATTACTGAGGCCAGTGTACCAAGAGGAAGGGCAGTAATTAAAAAGACAGTGAATAAGGGCCAAGCATAACAGTTTCTGCTTTTTCCAGAGTCCCCTCTACTCTTTGGCAATTAAAGAGCCGAAGGGCGACACCAAACGTTGCTCCCGAATGAACTCTGCTACCCGGAAAGGAGCTATGTACCCGGAAAGGACACAAGACTTGAACTGATCAACTTCTTGACCATCAGACATCTATAGGCCTACATCTGTACATCATGGGTCCCGTTCTAGACTGGCTAAAAAGAACAGATACCACATATGATCGTAGCATAACATTCTTCTACTTTCTCCAAAGTCCCATCGTCTCTCTGGGGAAGAGCCATGGGACGAAACCAAACGTTACCCCCGAATGAGTTTTGCTCCCCACAGGAAGATAATAAAGACCTTTATGCTCTTAGAGGGTTAAGGTTCGTAATTTCTCCTCTATAATTTTCTCGGTGACTTGTTTAAGGTACAAGGAGTCATTCCTCTTTGACCTGTAAAAAGAAATGATACAGTCGGAAGAATAAATGACAAGATGCTTCAGTGGTGGTAATTTTCCTCCAGATTGGCAGCGATATTGGTGAAGAATCGATTGAAACAGTTAGCCACCACTTTGGATTCGTGAATCCAAGGCCGTAGCTAGGGTCATAATTATGTTTGGGGGTGTGAAGGTTCAAAATTCCGACTGGATGGATGTCTTTTCCCACTCAGGCCCGTACCCAGGAATTCTGATATGGGGGGGGGCACCGACACCGCATAGAGGGGCACCGAAGAAGATCATGTTTGTAGTCAGTAGTGCCACCATATGATTAGCCTACAGTTTGCGGGAACTACAGGGGATGATATCTCAAGCTTACCACAGATAGCTTAAAGGTATCGGTTTTCTTGTCTACATACGCGCAAAGCGGGCGAAAATTTCACTCTTCTGATGGAAATTTCCCCTCCTTTTGCAATACAGAGACGTGGAAAGTCTTCACAAGTGAAGGGAACAAGACTATGATCACGATGATGCTTGTTCAACTCCACAGGTGCAGGTGAAAAAGGTGAGTACTTTGCGAACGGCGAGGGGACCAGGGACTGCCATTAGGCAAGCTTGGTGTGGTCCAGTATGATTTTGTTAGGACCCAGAGGGAAATTCCCCGAATGTCTGCCGAATTAACAAAATGGGAACACTAGCATGGATCTTTGAGCAGGGCTTTGAATGACAGTGAGAGCACACCAATCTCTTCACACTTCACAATTCAGATGGTCATTATCGTGTTTCTACTTTGAACGAAATTTTGCATGAACAGAAAAAGTAAATTGTGGAATCAATTTGTGGTACGAGTAAATTTAGCTTCAGACCAGACAGTCGTCGTGTTATAAATGTTACTCAAGGTACTAGATTACTACATGAAAGCCCCTTGATCTGTTGATGTCCGGCATCTAACTTTGAGCCTTCACCCAGCTTTGGCTAGAACAGTTCACTGGAATTTTTGTGCTAGTAATGTTCATGGGTGATATAACTTCGCTTGTGAAAATTGCCCGCGAAGCACGTCGAAATTTTGCAGGAAAATTATTTACCACGGTAAAACCTGCACACAGACTCAGCAAGGGGTGGTGGAAAGATAAGCCCAACGAAGGGACCAAGCTTGCCTAAGGTCCAGCAACCCGAAGCTCAGCTAGAAGCAATAGGTTACAGAAAGGATACCGAACGCGCGAAACTTTGATCGCGCGTCGAAAAATTTGGGGTTCTGTTGAAGAAAAATTGAAAATATTTGGTTCTTGTTAAGGAAAGTTAGAAAATTTGGGTTTCTTTGGAAGAATCTGCCTCCTCGTCCTAGGTAGTTCCAATTCTCACGACTAAGTTGCTCCCCTCCTTGTGCAGACACCCTTGTGCAGACCAAACCTAGCTTATTGCTTAAGGTCATATCCTGGTGGGCATACAAGGCCATAATATGTAACCAGAACATTCTCTGCGCATGCTGTGTAATGTGAGCTACTCTACATCTTTTCACTTTGATGTCAATCAAAGAGCATTCACCAATGACCAATTGAGAATTTTGCTTTCTCCTAACCAAAAATGTATTTGGGGTGATGAGTGTCTGTCTTTAAGAGCAAAACCAAGACGTCGGGCGACTGGTCGCGGTGGGATTCCCCGTTCCACCACCCATGGACATTGAGACAATTTAACGTTTCTTACAAAAATGTTTATCATAATGTTGAGCCTGAATTAACAATCTTCCAGATCGTGAGAGAAAGAGGATAGAACTTTGATTCAATTTTGTGTTTTTCCGGGAATCAAGCCCACACGAAAGAACAATAGCCTAATTGTGGAACCTGTACCTTTGTAAATTAAGCCAACATATCTGAAATGGGTGTTAAAGCTATATGTAACTGAACATGAAAGCGCGCGTAGCGCGCGAAAATTTGTAATTTTAGAACAAAAATGTTACAGAAAACAAAATACGTTCATTATTAAACTCCTTTTGGGATCATTTTTGGTCAGAAATTGCCTGATGTTATACCAGGGCCATCGTTCACGTTTATATACTAAAATTTTATTTTCGATCGATTTTTCGTATGGGGGAACAGTGATCCGCACGGGGGGCACTGCCCCTCCGTGCCCCGGCCTGACTAGGGGCCTGTTCCCACTGAATGATGGCGCTAAATTGCACCATTTTTTTTATCAACAATGGGGATCCTTCCTCTGTCGCTACATACAGGTGCCGTCCTGGGGGAGGGGTTGTCCCCCTCCCCTTCGAGAAATTTTTGTTAAGGTTGCTTAAATGCAAAATGCTGCTACCTTCGGGATATTTTTGGAACTGATCATAAAATGTCCATAATTTAGTGAATTCCAATTTTTGGTATGTATTTGGGGTGATGAGTGTCTGTCTTTAAGAGCAAAACCAAAACATCGGGCGACTGGTCGCGGTGGGATTCTTCGTTCCACCACTCCTGGACATTGAGACAATTTAACGTTTCTTACAAAAATGTTTATCATAATGTTGAGCCTGAATTAACAATCTTCCAGATCGTGAGAGAAAGAGGATAGAACTTTGATTCAATTTTGTGTTTTTCCGGGAATCAAGCCCACACGAAAGAACAATAGCCTAATTGTGGAACCTGTACCTTTGTAAATTAAGCCTGGTGTCATACCAGGGCCATCGTTTACGTGTATATACTAAAATTTTATTTTCTATCGATTTTCCGTAGGGGGGGACAGTGGTCCGCATTGGGGGACTGCCCCTCCGTGCCCCGGTCTGACTACGGGCCTGTTCCCACTGAATGGTGGGGCGTAAATTGCACCATTTTTTATGCGCCCTGCGTACGTATATACAACAGTGGGGATCCTTCCTCTGTCGCTACATACAGGTGCCGTCCTGGGGGAGGGGTTGTCCCCCTCCCCTTCGAGAAATTTTGTTAAGGTTGCTTAAATGCAAAATGCTGCTACCTTCGGGATATTTTTGGAACTGATCATAAAATGTCCATAATTTAGTGAATTCCAATTTTTGGTTAGGTAAAAGCAGCAGAGAGTATGTTGTCTAAGAGAAGAATACGTTGTCAACAAACTTCCAGAAGCCCCCCTTTTGGCTACTTTACTGCCATCCATCGGGTAAAGCTTTTACGAAAAATCGAAAAAATAGTGCATGCAGTCAACAGAAACTCAATTTCTTGGACTGTTTCGAAAATTTTCCTTTCCTTCATTGTACATTATAAAAAGGCATCTATATACGGCTGGCAGATACCTATACAGGCCTCCTGCTGGAAGCTCTGAATCAATTATATAAAATGAGGGCAATGACATAATGCTTATTACGTGACATCCAAATGATAATATAGAGTATGACGCCAAGCACTTTACATCTTTCGTATTTTTACTAATTTTGAACGAAAATCCACATGAACAGCTCCCAGCAATGGGGAATTGGCGGGAGGGAGAGTATAGGTGCAGGAAGGTGATATTAGACTTCCCTGATAGGTATAGCAAAAGGAGTGTTTCAGAATGTACACCCACTGTCGTTCATGCTAGAAAAGTTCACTGGTACGTTTGTGCTTATGATGTTCATAAGTGATACAACGTGAATTGTGAGGACTGCGCGTAAAGCGCGCCGAAATTAAGGGGTTTAGGCCTACTTCAATGCTTAAATGAAAAACCTCATTCATGCAGGCTCAGCCTGGGGGTGATGCTTTGATTTGCCGACATGGGGGTCAAGCGCCCTGATTAGAGGCCAGCTACTCTAAGCCCAGACAGATGCAATGGGTTACCGAACTTCAAATATAAGGTGCGCGGAACGCGCCGAAAAATTTGGGGTTATATTGAAAAATATTTCACATTAAGTTTGTGTTTTCATTAAGGAAAGTTGAAAAAGTTTGGATTTTTATTGAAGAATCTGACCTACTTAAGAGAAGAATCATGAAACTTGTTGGGGCCAGTGGCATGGTCGTCGTCGGGGATTACATTCTTTATTTTACACATTGAGGCTTCTCTACGAAACTGAAAAATCTTTTTCTTACAAAATATGTTTGCCACGATGGCGAGGCTGAAGAAAGAATCTTCCAAAAGTTAGGAAAAAGAGGATAGAACTTCGCAACGATGCATTTTCGTGTTTCTCTAGAACCACGCCTACACGGAAGAACAATATTTGTGGAAACGTTGAATAAATCCAATATGTTTGAAACGGCGGGCGTTTCAGTTATAAATAAAAATGGAACTTCATCAGTTTCTGGTGAAAAATGGTCTTCGGGGAGTGTCAATAATCTTGAGAAAGCCCTCCCTAAGCAATGGACTTTTCTATAATGGGGCACACGATGACTTTTACGGGGTCGGTCTACCCTTCTGGTTCAGATCCCCCTCCCTTTCCGTAGAGGTAAATTGGAGCCGTGCCTGTTGCCAGAAATCTGAGTGTAACTGCTAGTCTTTCTGCGGAAGGGGGGGGGGGGGAGGAGGGCATGCTCTGTTGCATGCTTGTGTCTTTTTTTGGGATCTTTGAAAAAATTTCTCCAAATTCACCCAGCGTTACCCGAAAGTAACCCCAGTGCACTTCAGGATTCTCGATACGGTTCCCGTGCCAGGACCCCTCCCCGTTTGTCTTTACCGTTGTGACTCCCTTACCAGGATCGCACCCGCACAGTAGCCAGATGAGGTACTGAGGAGGGCGAGATAGCTTTGTGGAAATGATTTTTAGGGTGCGTTTTATTTTTTTTTCCTCCATTTATTTTGTGCTTCTTCTAATAGCCATTACAAAATACATACAAGTAGTTTAGTTTATACATATTTACAGATATTGCGTATCTTATATGAGAACAAATAAAAAAAAGAATCCTTAGTACATTATTACAAAATATCAGTTGTGGAATAGCTCGGGGCAATCAGCAAAAGCATTTTGTAAATGGACAAAAGTCACCCTGTTTTTCTTGGCGTTTGTGTTCTTAAGTAAATGTAACGTTCCACGGCAACTGCAAACTTAAACTTATAAAAAAAAATCTTTTAAAATAGGTGGATGGTTGTTTATTTTACAATTATAGATATAATACTTCACATGTAGAATGAGAAAATTTTAGGGGTGAATTAATCCGTGATCGTAACCAAAAAATATGTTGTGCTTTGAAAAGAAAAACTACTTTCTAGAATGAACTTCTCAACATCCAAGATAAACGTTGCTGTAAAACTACATTCCCAGAAAATATGTTCAATCGTTTCAATCGTAATGTTACAAAAGGAACATTTAGCTGAACTGCATTTTCCCATGCGCATTAACAATTTGATTGTTGGAATAATCCGGTGTATAAATTTAAACTGAAAGTAATGAAGCTTAGCGTCGGAGACAGTACAAAGAGGAATGGTAAAATATCTACGCCAATCATTCTCTGTTAAATCTGTGAATAACTTACTCCACTTGCCCAGTGCGATTGGCACACTTGATAGACGGGGTAAATATATCTTATAAGTATACTGAGATATGGAGCTAGAATGAGTTGCATCACTAAAGATATTCAAATTGGTTGTGACGTCGCTACTTTGGCAACCCGACGTTCTCCAGTCACGAGGAATCGCACTAATAATCCCCCAGTACAGTGTAAATGATAAGGAGTCAATATTAAATGCCTGCTTAAAACTTTGAAAGGATAACGGACTAGCCTACTCCCCTCATCAAAGAAATCACTGACATAAATAACATTTTTGTCGAGTAAAGAAGCATCCATCATATTATCATCTGTTCGAATATGTGAGTTATTCCACACAACTTGGTTACCAAAATTACCTTCTGGATGATGGAAAGAAATATCGCACCAAGCCTGCATTACTTGACGAATAAAATCGTTATAGATGTTACTTATATCTGCCTTTGAACAGTTGCATTGAAAGATAATTTTTTTTTTCCAAACGGCTTTAAATGCAAATCAAAAAAATATTTCCAAATGCCTTGCTTTTCGCTTGTGTAACGCTCCGATCCCCCTCCCTTTCCGTAGAGGTAAATTGGAGCCGTGCCTGTTGCCAGAAATCTGAGTGTAACTGCTAGTCTTTCTGCAGGGGGGGGGGGCATGCTCTGTTGCATGCTTGTGTCTTTGTTCTGATAGCTGTTGGGATCTTTGATAAAAATTTCTCCAAATTTCCCCAGCGTTACCCGAAAGTAACCCCAGTACACTTCAGGATTCTCGATACAGTTCCCGTGCCAGGACCCCTCCCCGTTTGTCTTTACCGGTACGACTCCCTTACCAGGATCGCACCTGCACAGTAAGGCTCATAGCCAGATGAGGTACCGAGAAGGGCGAGATAGCTTTGTGAAAATATTTTTAGGGGGCGAAATATACTAAAATGCATTAAGGCAATGGTAATATTTCATTTTGTAGGGGGAGAAAATTTTTCTTAGGGGCGCCACTCCTGGGCTCCCTTGCTATGGGCTTGTACACAGTACAATTTCTGACTCCGAACCCCAAGTAAAAGAAGGACCGTGAGGTAAGGGTGCCGCCAGAATTTAGCCGACAAGAGGCAAGGCTCCCGACGTTGGGGACAAGCCATAGCCAAAGGGGGGGCCTGAAAAATGTGCCCCTAGGAGATCAATAATTACCATTGCTTTAATGCATTTTTGTATATCTCGCCAACCTGACATTTTTTCGCCTTCTTGGAAGCCATTTCTCTCCCCCCCCCCCTTCAGTACCTTGTCTGGATATGGGCCTGGGGGCAGCGAATTAGCGACCCAAAGCTCCGACAGGGACGACGGAACTATTCAGGGGGTGATTAGGGGATTAAAAGAAAGCCTTTGCACAACACAATCTACTTGCAGGGTCTACATGCATTGTATCCGTTATTCCGTTTATACTTGTTTGTATAACTTGTAAACTTACCCTTTTCGTAAATGCTTTCAAATCTAATGACCACTTTTGGTAAGGTGCTTTGTTTTTATTGTTTGAATTATTATTTTATTTTTTTTTTTTAATTTTTTATTTTATCTCACTTTCATCTTTTCATTTCTATCATCGTTTTAGGTTTTTATGTATATGTGTTTCACTCTCTGCCTTTTGTTTTACTTTTTACTGTAAAGTGCTTTGAGGATCTTTGCTTGATGTAAAGCGCTATAGAAAAATAAATTGTAGTCGTCGTCGTCACCGTCACCGTCATAGTAAAAAGGGAAAGTCAGTCTGGGCATGTGTAGCAACCGTAAATCCATAGATGATCTCAGGGCTGTACTTCTCTTACTAGCAGAATTAAGAGGATTAGGCTATAATAACATGTCACGTGGATTTGAACTACTGGTAGTTTGTGTAGTGTCATCATTGTGTTGAGCATCATGTTTACTCCAATATGGCACTAGAATGCATCGCAAAAAGAGAGAAATTCGAGAAAAAAAATTGGGGGGTGCGAAGGGGTGAAGCCCCTTCCCCTCCGCGCTCCCCCAGTGGGGATTTCCACACGGTCTCAAAACCCATCTGATATGCATTACCATTTTTTATACATTGAGGTTTTATCAGTAATTCCGAAATTGCAAACATGAGACCCATATTTCATGACTGGGTACATGTAGCTTAGAACACTCAGGAAGTGCCGTTTCCGGCCATCTGGGGGGTTTGTAAAACCAAAAATTTTCTGGTACGCTCCGCGCCAAATGATGGTGGCGCTCCGCTTAGATAGTCACACACATAAATTTCCCCAAAGGTTGGAAAGTCTGAGAATAGTCAAGTGTGGTGTGTATCGTATCCACACCGTCTGTCAGATGAAAGAGTCAAACCTCCCTTGGCAAGTCGCTTATCGTACAGTGTGACAAACACAAGAGAAAATTTAGTACGCTATATGCGATATGGGATAAAATTTTCGCGACCTTCACGTAAAACTGTGTAGGCTACCTGTAGGTTACTTGGCAAGGTGGAAAAGGACTTGGGCTATAAAGCTATATGAAATGGAACTATGGAAGAAAATGAATCAACCAAAACGTCGCGCGAAGCGTCGAAAAATTTTTGGTTCATATTTAAGAAACTGCCAAGCGGAGCCAGGACTTGCCTGACAGGGGGAAAGGCTCCCTGACCGGGGGGGGGGGGGGATGGACCTCAAAGCCTTGACCAAGGCGACGCGTTGCCGACAGGACTTCGAACGTAAATTTCGGCCCTCAAAGAGCGCCTAAAAATTTGAAAATTGTGGGCTTTTGTTACAGGAAATTTGACAAAATTGGGTTTTTAGTGAGGAAATTGATCAATGTGGGGAATTTCTATTGAAGACTCCACTCTTCTTTAGAGGGAAATCAAATAAACAGGCCGTCGTAGAGTACCAAAAATTTTATGGTAGGTATACTCGTGAAGGTGCCCCAACGAAACTGGAAAATTTTCCAGACAGGAAAGGGGGGAGCCTTCCCCGACTGGGGCATGTCCTCCCACGCTCACCCAATGCCACTCCCCTGAAACTGCCCTATTGAGAGCAAAACTGATCGACCGTCGGGCGATTGCTGCTATCGGGGACTACATACTCTACAGGCTCTGAAAGTGGCTGGGCGAGGGTATGGCTCCTGACCCCTATCTAATGCCACCCTACCGCAAGGGCATTGTGGTGCTTGTTCAAGGAGGTTACCATCTATACTACAACGAGTAACAGCTAGGACAACTAGAAAGTTACCATCTGAAAAGCTAAATTTTGTTTAGCACCTTGTTTTTGTTTTCATGTGTGCGTTGACCTTTCATCGTGTGCGGGTACACGAACGAAAACGCGAAACAAGTTCGAAACAAACTTGTTTCATGTTTCGTGTTTTCTGACGTCCGTGTGCGTTCGGCTTTAGATAACGTTGGGCCAATCGCTCCTGCGAAGGCTTCAATACAGGGGTCCATAAAAGGAAGATGAACATGAGTTTTCAATAATTTGTCCTTGATTTATTCGATGAATCCGATGATTATTCTCCTTGATCAATGGCGTCCTCCCAAACCAGGGAGTTACAAGCAACTCTCTGCCCAACATATTTAGGAATACCTGGAGAGTTCGCCCCCTCTGGAAAAATCTTGGGGGAAATTTTGAAAGTGAATATACGGTGAAATTTGCGCATGATGTGGTAAATTTTTTAATTTCTCAACCAGTACACTTTACTTATTTAAAATGATATCCCACACTGGCACAACCAGTCCTCATTAAGGTCTTCAGAGATGGAATGATGACACCATGCTTATAGTTGTACTAGTTACGTTTTACTATCTGTTTTAAACAGCATGGGATCTCTGGACCTCTGACAAGGGACTCTGTCCTTTTTATTGTATACTTCCAATGTTTTGGTGAACTGATGAAGGGAAAGGTGTACCAGGGTGCACTAAATTACTGTACTTCACCCATTGTGAGATAAAATGTGGCACCATTTTGCATCTAGCCCACCTTACATGAGCACAAATTTTCCAAAGGGGAGGGGGGGGGGCAACATCCCCTCCTCTTAGACCCCTCCCCCAGGATGGCAATCAGTCACATCAGCCAGGTCAGAGGAAAGCACCCAGACAAAATTTGGACCTGCAGAGAACACTGATTATTAGGAAGCAGATCACTATTGGGGGAAATACTGGTGCTCTTGCCCCCTCCCCCCCCCCCGGACAAAAAACCTGGCTACGCCACTGGAGAGTTCTAAATACAGCTGACCACTACACTAATTGACTTTCATTCAAAACATAAATATACAGTAGCTCCACTCTGGATGTTCCAGAATGACTTGTACAGTCAGTCGTGTTCCCAAAATTAAGCTCACAAACAGTATCTGTGACAATATTGCCTCAGGGCAGGCTACTGTGGCTCTCTCTTAGAGGTGTACTAGACAGGTGGTTTGGTGTAAATTGGAGGAGGGGGTTTGAAGTAAACTTAGCAGGGGTAATTGTTACTGTCTGGGGGTGAGATTAGAGAGCCTTTAAATTGTATGTACAAGATGACTAGTGATAAATTAGGTAAATTATCCTGGCCGGCCTTAAAGAAATTCATTTCTGGAGCTAAATGTCCCTGGGGCACAGTTTATCGTTACATGTTGTTTGCACTTCCATCCCTCTAGCACGTGTGTGAGCGTTCAACTATTACTGACCAGTACAGATTTCACACAATAAGTTTGACGTCCAATATCACTGACTTTTTCTTTGCCACGTGTATTTGTGACTTCAGTGAAAAACCTCTACAGCAAGGCAAATTTGGCCTACCAACAAGTACTCATTGACAAACATACACGACTTGAAATTCACACATACACTAGTCTAGGTGTCTTTTCAAAATCTCTAAAAGGTAACCCTTATAAAAAGTCCTGCTTGCCACAACCAGTAACTGTAACTTCAGCGTAACTTCGCAGGAATTTCACATGGAAATGAGCTTTGCCGTAGTTTTCCTAGAGAGAGCCTTACTCCTGCCCCTTCACAGAAAATAGCCATGCGGTGACTTTGCAGGAGAAAACATTGCTGTGGCATTGCATGTGAGAGCCCTACAGCAACTTCGGAGGATCGACCCTGCATGCAGGGGGACTTCTGTTGTGACCTATGAACTTCTGTATATGAAAGTTACACTGTAGTTTGCTATGACTAATCACCAAAGTATCCATACTGTTACTGCCTTGCCACAAAAATGTTTGCAATACAATGGAAAATGTTTGCAATATTAATATTAATTCATCTAAAAAAATTTCAGATCTTCAAATAGAATGGAAAAGGTGCCCAAATGCAGGAGAGACATTTGATACACGGAAAACACGGGTGAGGACCACAGCACAGCAATCCAGACACTTACGGCTACACCTCTCTATATTCCAGTAAGTCTACATTGGATGTTATGATCACAGATGGGACTATTAGGGTTACATGCATCAGAACAAAGAGACATCGGAACATAAAACGGTATCCATAATACTTAATGCTAACCTCACTCTTACCCTATCACTCACCTCAATGTAAACTTTTCGGAATATCGAGACAATGGAACAAAGAGATGTCAGAACAGAGAGCAGTTCCTGGCACTTAATACAGTTACACCTCTCTGTTCTGACATACCAATTACTGCAGGTAAGCAAATCAACAAAGACCAAAGACAGGATACTTAGCTACGAAACACCCGACTTGATTTCATTGGTTCAAGTTGAAAGTCAGTGTTTCAGATGTGGCCTACAGGACATATGGGGAAAAACTGTGCCATAGTAATGTAAAAACTGAAGTCCTCTGAAGGACTACACCATGTTGTCTGCCATACACACATGCAAGGGATGGACTGTAAAAGGGCCAATTATTGGTGACAAAAATGCCTGAGTCCCCTGTGTCACCTTGCGAATAATCTAAAAGTTTACATCTAGCCATTCCTACAATTTAAAAAAATACTTTTCACTGCACAACCCCAGACAAACATTGCCAGTACTAAATATGTTTAAGGAAGCAGGAGCAGCATTGTGACCCTTCTGTGCTACTACAAGCATGCATAATATTGCCATCATTGACATCTTAAGCATGCATTTTTGGTACTTTGAAATTCACAAAGATGCTACCATTCCTTTCAGGGGCAGATATAGGACTGTGAACATTTAGGTAAATTACTAAACGTTTAATCGCAAAATTTTGCGATCGTTTAGCGATTAATCGCAAGTACCTATGATCAACATAGAGACTTAAACGTGCTCTTGAACATGATGAATATGTAAAATGTGTTAGTGACGTCCGGGGGACGTAGTTTCAATGAACCTCAAACACGGATCCTCATAGAAGTTTAACTTTGATGTCGTATGTTTACTGTATGCCATTTGTATAATTATGTATTTCACTTTTTCAAAAAGAGTTAAAGTGAGCATCTAATTTTCTGTAATGACTGCAGATTGCTTTTTATTTCGTATGGAAAAACAGGTTTTGAGATTAATCGCTGGTAGCTTTGTTCTAAAAGTTTATTACACATGCAAATGTTTAGCGATCAATCGCTAAACAGTCACAGCCCTAGGCAGATACACTCTTAAATGGCTCTATATTTCATC
Organism: Holothuria leucospilota; assembly: GCA_029531755.1. Classification (NCBI taxonomy): domain Eukaryota; kingdom Metazoa; phylum Echinodermata; class Holothuroidea; order Aspidochirotida; family Holothuriidae; genus Holothuria; species Holothuria leucospilota. The sequence goes on along the minus strand of CM055969.1, from coordinate 40,274,529 downwards.
GATGTAAGGCAATACGCAGAAAGCATTCTGCATCTTGTTCCTCAAAATAAATGTTTCATCAGTCATTTCTTTCGTCTCCTCAAATCCTCATGACTTTGAAGATTTTTTCTGCTTCTTTCGACGATCCATCATTGCATTTTCTATTTCAGTAGCGTATGTCTCTCGCATAATCTTAAAAGCCTTCTTGGTTGCATATGGAATACTGGTAACAGGATCAATGTACTTGGCAGGCATTCGAGTAACAGGACAATAAAGCTTTGTTGGAGGACGACCTGATTTTCTAGGAAATAGCTTTGGATAAAGTTTGTCATCACTAATTGTTATAAAATTCCTGCTGCATTTCTTGTGAGTTGCAACCACATCCTCTCTAGTCCTACAAAGAAAGAAATGCAATGCCAGAAAACTTTCATACAAGACTATCTGGTATAAATTTACATAGAGCTTTATATCAGTGAACAGTTTTTAAGTGCTTTACAAAATAAAATCAAAACTTGTTGAATTCACAGTCTCACCAGTTTGCCAGTACAGCAGTTATACAGGGCCAGCTATGTCGAGTTATCTCACAGGTACCCATTTAATCCCTGGGTGGCAACAGACAGTGGTAAAAAAGATTCGTGCACAAAGATGCAATAAAACGTACTAATTAAATAAGCAGGAGTTAGCTCAGCAAAGATCCAATGCTGAGTGGATAGTCCACCATGCTCTCTTGCAAAAACACAGTTTCTATCTTTTCTCCCATTACACTCAATAACAGAGTTTATTTCATAGTAGAGAGCAAAACTTTCCATTTTGAAACCTGTTCATGTGTTTGTTCACCAAAGACGAAACCCTTCATTTTATGGCAAGTATGTATACATCACTTCTTAACATTAAAATCAGTCATTTGTATGCATTTGATGAAAATTTTTTCAGAATTACATCACCAGAGGCCCATTTCATAAAGAGTTACAATCTAACTTAAGTTAGACTTCAATAGGACTATTATATGACAGATCAAACTTAAGATCAGTCGTCACTCTTTATGAAACAGGGCCCTGGCCCTCTAACTTTAAATGAATCTCAGTCAATTCCACTAAAATGCATTCCTCCACTCACCCTGTTGCATCTACATTCACAACATTGTCTGTTGAAGGGCTAGGAAGCTCCTCAATGAGGGGCATGGTTAAGGAATGAAAACGTATTTTTGGACCGTTGTAAACTTTCTTGTGAGTTTTGACTTTCTTCTTTTCTGCTTCCATTTGCTGATAGACCTCTGCAAAGACAAAAGGTAACAGAATAAAGCAAAATACTAAAACTATCAGCTGTGTCGATGATGGTAGAGAAGGATGGATGATATATGGCTTGCTGCCACTGAATGTACAACAATTTTTCAGGGCAACAAATCTTAACCTAGGTGGTGAAAACTTTCCTTACTAAAGGTTTTTTAGCCACTCCTCCCTCCTACTGCAACTGCCAAACAAAGTCACAGTAACATGCAGGCCTCGATTTTAAGAAAATTTTATGGTTGTCCATTGGACAACCTGTCTGCCTTTTTTGGTTGTTCAAAAGAAAATTTTGTAGTCCAAAAAGAAATTTGAAGTAACCCTAAAAGCAGTCTGTTAACTTTTTGCATGAACTTCGTTTGTCCGATTGATAACCAACCCACACTTTTTGGTTGTCCATCACAAATTTTGGTTGTCATAGGCGAACAGACCACAGTTAAATTCGAGCCCTGACATGTGCTGAGTTTATGTCCATATCTAAACATTACTGAGTGTGAGCTGCCTGCTTGGCATTACTGGGTGGGGAAACTGTTCCTATGAAGGGCCATTTTTATAATAATCCACACATAATCCACTTGTAGGCCTAGCTTTGCAAGGGTGCACAAACCTTTACCCACAGCAGTGGACCCAAGCAGGCTCTATGGTTCTTTAGGAAAGACCTGGATGAGGGACCAGGATGAAGCTCCAGAAGCTCTGGTGTATACATGTACAAATTTGTAGGCATTTTGATCAAATATTCACCCACTAGTCTTAAACTGCCTTTTAAACTGAGCAAGGCTACAAAGAACAGATGTATTACAGTTAGACCATTTAATGAACACCAATGAAAAGTGTGCACAAGGGGTGCCAAAACCAGCATTTGTGAAGGAATAAAAAGTTTTCTTCGCAATTTACATAACAAAGTTAGCCACATTTTTTTAATTTCCAAACATTCGTTGTAGGACCAGGGGTTCTGGCTCCCAGAATTCCCTGAACTAAAACAGTACCCACAGAATGTCTCAATGAGTTTTGTACTGCAGGTGTACATGTGACAGTGAACACCTGCACATTGCCATGTAGCCTATCTTTCACCCAAAGGTGCAACACTGTCACTAGTTGTACAAGATTTCCACACCTGGTTTACCGAGACAGTGTACAATGCATGCTTTATAGCAGACTTAATGATATGTCATGCATATGAAAGGTGCATGGGAACTGGGAGTAAAACAATACAATAGTAGCACTAGCACTGAGTTAGCAGGCACTCTATTGGTCCATTTAGCATGACGCTGGTTGTTTATACTCCCAGTTCCCATCATGCATAGCAATCATTAAAGTCTGCTGTTGGGAATAGTGTTGGGGTCTAGAAGTATACTAGTCCTGTTATTACATAGCCTACTTACATAAAATACTCAGCAAATTGTACGCAGGATATATGGGGGGTTCAAAAATTTAGTACTTGTATCTATTACATTTCAACTGCTTTGTAATTTACATGTATAAAAAGCTTTGTGGCTGGATCAAATGGTCCTGCAGACTGCAATGGATATGACCCATGGGCCGGAGGCTCCTCACCCCTGCCTTATTACTGGACACTCAAAAAATCCTAAAAACACCAATTTCTTTTTATTCCATTCAACAATGACACTTAATGTCATGTAATCTAACTAAACAGTAAGACACCAGAGGTCTCTAGGGCCCTCCATATTTCTGTCCAGTATGAACATCATCTTTACCTGATTGGGCACTCGTACTGTGGCACAATTAGCTGCAAATGAACTCACGCTTTCAAATTAGTAATTCTACCTGTACTAGATGTATTTTTAAAGGTCTGAAAACAATTTTTTCACATACCATGCTCAGGCCTGAAGTCTTGACTCCCACAAAGCAATTGCAAGAGTTTGTTCTGTTTATAAGACTAGCATCTCTGAAATTCTTGTTTCCTGATGTCCGCCTTGTTGCATGTAGCAGATAATACAAAACCTTCTATTGACCTTTATACAATTTGAGATTACTAGATATGCCCTAAAAGCCAATAAATAGATCTTATGCATATGCAGTCACAGAGCGGAAAGTGCTCCCTCATTTGGAGGCAAGCACATGTTATTGCAAGTTACACAAACAAAATGCAGACAGCTGACTCGTGAACCAATCAGATATGCGCCCAAGTCTACTACACTTGCGTGCAAAGTCTATGTTGCATGTGCAGTGTGCTTCATGGTTTTGCCTCCAAAATGACGTCACGTGATGTCAATATATAAGGTCTATAGGAAAATGACCCTGCCTCCATCGTGTCATATTTCCAACTCTTATAGGCAAAACGACAAATAAATCTATTAAAGGGGTTGCACTCACAACCATGCAATCATCATGGATACGTATTTCAAGTATCATATTGCCAAAGTGAATGTTATATCATAATCATGTAGGTATGACTGTGGACTCCTCATAGCCATGGCTGCAAAACTTGCAAAACTTCGTGGGCACACATACTTTGAAAACCAAAATTTCTAGCTCACCTGGTCTACTTAATTTGGGAACTAAGATGAAAATTTCTAGCTGCAGCATGATTTTCGCAGACGCAATGCGTCTTTGCGTCCAGCTTTTTGCAGGCGTGCTCATAACCACACCCATGAAGACAGCTATTAAATGCACTTGTACCCATAAACTTGCTACATAGTTCACAGTCTCCTACCAATCAACAAACTTATAACAACCATTATACACAAATCTGCAACAAAGATAAAACTTTCATACTTAGGGAAGCCAGGTTGTGTTTCTCTGTGATGCGAGCTTCTCTAAGTAATTCCTCCTGTGTAAATCTTCTCATTCCGTCCTTGCTTCCTTTCTGAGCCAAGGTAGCTCGATTGTGTCTAGTTTTCTCTTCTCTTTCTTTAATCCTTCTTTGGAATTCATTGACACGCTGCACAGTAGACCTACGAGATGACTTGCGGACTGTGAGAAATGAAAGAATATGACGCAAGTTACAGCACAGGCACTGTACAAGTACTGAAGACAGATTCTTCAGCCAGTTTTATCCTAGGTACCACTAGATACATTTATTCAAGAATTCAAGGCATTGTATACACTTCTGAACTTTTGAATTTCCTTCACTGAAAAATAAATTGTAATCTAATCTGATCTGATCTGATCTAATCTAACCGACCTAATCTAATCTATACCTGTAGTTGTAACTTCCACCTTCAAAGCAAATAAAAAGGAATGAGAAAGAACAAGAAATGGGGAATTGCATACTTCTCATTTAAAGAATGCAAGTTGCACAAGTACATAATAGGCGTGGGTGGCTCCAAAAGTTTTGGTGTGGCTTTAATAAGAGACATGACTCTTAAGGAGTCCTAACTAGCAACTCACTTTCTTTTAACACCATCATGTTTTAACAGCTGCAGTCACATATCCAGAAGAAGCTATGTGTAGGGTACTAGCCTACCAGTGACTTCTAATACACCAGTAGGCTATACTGTAAACACTACAGATTTCTTTACGACTAATGTATCAAATTACCAATGTCTGAGTATTATTTTATTCCAAGAAGGAGAAAACTAGTGACTTGGTGAAGAAAAGCCTAAAAGAGCTAGCTCTTTTGCAGTACTTATTTTAATTTGTAAAAAGTGCACAAATTCAAAATCTTTCTGAACACAAAAATATGAGTTTTGTACTTGTTTTTGACAGAACTGAGAATTCCACAAGAGTCATGACTTTAAGGAAAGTGGAGTTTCTGCCCAGCCATGAGTTGCAATTCTGAAGAAGAGTTACTACGTCCTCTGAAGAAGATGAAGGTAACCCACCCAAGCCACATTTGACAATGGGATAGAATTCCACTTTTTTTCTGTTTAGCTTTTTCGTTTCTCACTATCACAATTCTTTGCTATTTTCCAGTTTCTTCTTTTATTTCTTTTAGTTCTTCTGTCAAGTTTTGTGAAACTGACACGTGTGGTATAAACTCAGTGCCAATACATCACAGTTTATACAGTAGTACTGGGATCCTCCAGAGTTCATGCAAAGTTCAGCCAATTTAAGTGTGATGTCATTTAGTATTCCTTTAATGAGTATCACATGGACTTCCAAAATTGTGCACTTAGGGGACCTCCTTTCTTCTTTTCCCAAGTGAACAGCTTTGCATGTCCATATCATGGTTTTTTGTGCCATTCAGTGCCAGTCAGCAAACTGCAAATTTACACAGAATACCTGTTGAGCAATGGAAGTCCCAGTAGCTCAACAATGCCTACCAAATTTCTTGCACCCTGAGAACCACACTGTCCTACAACACCTCTCTCCAGTGCATACTTACCCTGTGAGTCTGTGCTACTCTTAATAGTAGATCTCTGCCTTCTTTTTGGAGGAGTCTGTTTGTTATCTGGCGGGGCTCCTATTACCCTCTTAATTTCTAGTTTCTTAGGAGCAGGTTCCTATATCAGAAATAAAATCATTGTCTGTGGTTTTAGGTTCGTTAACAATATGAAACATTTCCTTAGAACTGAAAATTTTATTACATCAAATTTGTTTCAATGTCACATGGTGTCTAACTTTTTGAGTTTAATAAACATTCACAGCAAAAGTGATACTCTGTAACAATGGAAAGGGTCCCTTTTCCTTCAAGCTTAGGACTTCTTTACAGGGAATCTACTCATTAGTACACCTGATTCACTGCAACAAAAAGTGCTCTGCAAATATGATGGCTAGTGTTTGGATATTTATAAGGTTCACAACAGCAAAGATTTTTCATCCCTATACCAAACTCTAACATTATACTTAATTCCCCTTTTAGTGTGAACAAAACTACCTAATAAAAGGACCTTAATTTCAACACAAGACTCCTCTAAAAGTGATAGTTCTTACTCTCCATACGACAAACCTATATGGCATGTATCAAAAGTATCCATCATTCCTATCTTGTGATACCGTATTTACAAGAAATTCCAAGGTTTTGTGATTTCACCTCCAGAGACCTCAGATAACCTTTGACCTCTACCAAAACAAGCAGGGTTCTCTTTCTAACTATAATGCAAACAAGTGCCATGTATGAAAAATATCTCTGATTCCTACTTTGAAATATTGTGTTTACAAGGTTTTCAACCCCGGTTGACCTCAAATGACCTCTGACCTCTGCCAAAAAACAATGGTATCCTTCCTCCAAAATGATACATCCATATGCAAAGTATGAAAATTATCCATTATTCCTAACTACAGATATCATACAAGCTTAGCATCACAAGCACATGCACACATACATACACACGCCACCTTGACTGCACAAATTCCAAAGTTGTCTTCGGCAAGGAATCAAAAAGAAAGAACACCCCTCAATGAAAGTCACAAAAGATTTTTGCAAGGGTTTAACATCATTTACCACCGTATCAATTTAAATTATGATTGTTTAAGAGATACCGGCAGAAAAACAGGGTAAACATACTATGGTAGTTGTCATGCGCATACCGTCTGAGGTTGTACACTTGAAGCCCTACTTCAAGAATGCATTGTGAGGCATACGCAGCTTATATAGCACATTGCTGCAATCTTGACAGGCAGCACTGACTACTAAAGCTGACAAGTAATGAGCTACATGCATTCTCATGATAAGAAAGATCACACAGAACTGCAAACATAATAGACATTGTTGGGCTTCGACAATCATGATTTGAATACAAAATTTAAGGTTTCACTGTATAATCCACTATTTTTTTTACATTCCAGATGTTACCTTATAAGCCTTGGTAATCAATCTCTTAGCTCTTTTGGGAGCATCCTCTTCCTCTTCACTGATTGGTTCATCATCTTCAGATGCACTGATGTCACTATCTGATGAGCTCTCCTCACCAGCATTACCCTCATCACCAGAAGAAAACTCCTCATCACCAGACTCCTGTTGTAAGATGCAACAACTTTAATATTGTATTTGTTTTGCATTGTATTGCCTGTAAAACAATGAGGTTAGTTAGATAGGGTTTTACGCCTCAACTTATAACCTCTTGGTTCAATCTAGCGGTGCCCAGGGCCTTTTTTCCAGTTGTTGGGCACTGAATTGTTTTTCCTACTCCATTGGTTATGCGGAGCATCATGCACAACAGCATACTAAGGTTCCATTTGTTAAGTCTTGGGTATGACTCGACCTGGGAATCGAATCCGGGCCTCCAGCTTGAGAGGCAGATGCTCTACCACTAGACCAAACACACGTAAATCACTGAGGGTTATTTTGAATTTAACATCAGACATGATATAATACACAATTGACAAATAGAAATAAAAAGGCCCTATAGTTTTTGCTACTATGGTTTGGTTCTTTTCATAAATCTTAATAACATAAGCCTAGCACAAGCAGAATTTTTATTGCTAGTGTTATGATGGAGGGCAATTTCCTCTTTCCCCTTTTAACTGACTTCTTGTGGATGAATTTTAAGACTTATAAAATCCAAATATCTTGCTACAATACAGGACATGAGCTTTTAACATTTCTTTCCTTTTCTTTTTTTTTTTGGTTGTATAAGCCATACATTCTGGGCAACAACAAGAGAGTGTTGTAGTCTGGTTTTCACATTATGTAGAAACCTTTGTATGTTACATACTATTATTGTACATAAACCTTACCATCTTTACTTTTCAATTTTTATAGTTTGAATGTATGTCAGTATTTTATGACTCCTATTTATTGTAAAGGAATCTAAAGGTCCTAATTGCTAATGACACTGCCCTCTAGTATGTGAAAACTTATTGGCCTTTTGCCCCATGAACCCATGACCCTCAGTCTACATGTCCATACTCATACTCAGTAAATTCCCAGCTGGCTTTGGTGAGTATAGAAGGTAACTCACATACCTTTAGCCATGCCTTTCCAGACCTACCCTCAGCCTCATCATCAGGTGCCTATCCTGTCCTTTTCTTGCATCTTGTTAAGGGTGTGGCAGGTACTTTACTTGCGAATGTTCCCGTAAAGAAGCCAATGAGGTATGTTAAGCTTGTCACTGTTTATGGCATTTGGAGGTATGTTTGGGTAACTATGTATAGTGTGATTTAACAATTCATGTAATGAGTTTTCATTGTAAATGGGTTGGCAAACAGCAAGTAGCTAATTTTCGAGTTACGAGCTGTAATTTTAGTATTGATTTCGTGTTATATAGCATTTCTAGTTTGTCCAGGGTATATTTTGTCGTTTTGTACAATTTTGGTAGTCTATGTTTGTATTTGATACGTACAGTTCGTAATAGATGCTAGTTTACTGTTGAGTTTAGTCATTGATTGCTTATTTATGTTATTTAGTTTAGATATCAACTGCATTTTTCTTTCTTCAGTTTCCACGGAGGTTACAGAAATAAATTGCGTGCAAAACATAAAACTCTGTCTGTGCCTTCTGTTGGGACCTTGGGTTTAATTTGTGTGACCTCACCGTCGGTCTTCCTACAAATGGCTACATTTATAAAAATTTACATTTGTACTAGAAAGTGAAAAAGGAAATAATGTGCTGCAGGGGTGAATTGCATGTTGCCCCCATGTACTGTACTTTGTACACTACTAAAAATGGTATGAAAAGGAGATCAATGCTTAGTCATGCGGGAAACCAAAGTCTAAATATTCCTCTAGGCATCTTTTTTATTTCCAGTCTTGATATTTTATGGCAAAATACAAACTGCAAAATGTTAAACTGTAACATTAAATGAATCATTAACACAGAATACCAGTAAGGCATGGACTTGAGTGTTGATCAGGGTTTTGACTTCAGGACTGCATTTTCTACTGACCAGAAGTGCCAGTGAGACTGTAAAGCTATTGGCAAGGTAAGAAACATGTATACTGGCCCAACCTTCTGAATGTATATTCACTGTATTTCCTACCCTAATACTGTAATAAACAAGCCCAAAAGACCTTTTTTCATTCATTTATTACTGGCCTGGCAGAAACTTGCTGAACTAAGGAGTACGACAAACCAAACTCTGGTACAGGTATGTATTACTGTAAGACAGCAACTGGCTTAATTCCATAGACGCCTTGGGTGATGTGTGACTCGAATGACTACAAATGGGAAAGTGGTGCCCGATCCCTACTCTACACATTATATCATTATGGGCCATGATATTACATTTATTCAAACCAATTCTAAGAAGCCTTACAAGTTTGGATATATATTGTAAGTCAAGCTTAACTTGAAGCAGTGTTCCCACTAGATCTCAGAATTTTGCTGGGTGGGGTGGGGGAATTCCCTCCTTCCAAAATGGTTTGAGGGGATTTTGGTTCAAAGAGGGAAATCAATTGCACCATTAAAAGTCGACTTTTGCAGAAAATTCCTGCAGGTGATTTTAAACTTACAAGATTGTTGACACGAATGCATGATTTCTAATGAAATGTACAGTAGCTGACTTGCATGTGCAGCATATGTTGACTGCTTCATTTCTTTGCAGGTATCATAAAATCAGTATTTGTTTTGCTTTGCCTCTTTACTCTGATATCCAACATTAGAATAACTGACACTTTTTGACAATGCCATTCCAAAGGGTGATGCAATTTTGAACTGTGACACAATCCTCTGGACATTATTTTTCTATTATATCAATTGGTGTTTACAAAATCAATTTATCAAACCCAACACTCAGGTTCCTCATGTTCTAAGTAATACCAATTTACTGTGGTATGTGTAAACCATGACCAAGAGCAATTTACTTTCACTTTTTATGTATCAGTTATAGAATGTGAACAAAAAATCATGAAATGGGTGAAAAAATTTTGAAAATCCATCATTTCAAAAATGCACAAAAAAAGGAAAAGAAAAAAATGATCCCATCATTATGGCCATGCAAAAGTATACATCACAAATTTTGATTGTTGGGAAGGGGAGCGATGAGCACTTTTGCACATTTTAAGCATTTTATCAAAAACCAGCAAATTTTCTATCTGAATGGATGTGGAGGCTGCAGCTCCCAGCCCCCCCCCCCCTTCACCTTAAGGAAAGTTGCTGTAATGCATATGCCTACAAGTCTCTAGTATGGAAAAAAAAAAGATCCAAGGGTTTAATACAGAAACAAAGCTAGACACAAACGAAAAAATGGAAATGCTTATTGCCAAAGACTACACCTCCTCTTGTGTCAAACATGCAAAATTTCTTGAAAATTGGATTAATTATCATTCCTGTATCCTGGACACTAAACTTCACACAGGTGCTAACCTCTTGAAATCCTCCATACGTTGTTTTATAGAAGTCATCTTCCTGCTCCTCTTCCAGCATTCGCTGCATCCGATTCCCAGCATTTCCTCTTTTTTCTCTTGTTGTTGCTAATGACATTTTGTAATTCCTCTGTACCTGTATGAATTGGCAGTAAATACAAAGAGATGACACACAAGAACCACACATATACTCAGATGGAAAAATGCAATATATCAAGCAACAGCAGTCACCACTCAAATACATGAAAAATAACCTTTCACAAAAATCTCTCACTCCCACACTTATTTTCCTCTATCCATTAATGCTTCTAGTGAGTGCTCCTCCTTCTAGTTAGTAGTGCTCCTCACTTTTACTTTTCTGGAAGGTTTTACTGATTAATAAAACTGTTATCTCAACTGTTACAGCATAGTTGTTCTGAAGGTGAAGCATAGTTACTCTTTAAAGGCTCTCTAATCTCACCCCAGACAGTAACAATTCTCCCTACTGTTTACTTCAAGCCCCTACTCCAAACCACCTAAGTAAGTACACCTGTAAGACAGAGCCACAGTAGCTTGCACTGACTTTATATTACTTCAGGCAATACTGTAACAAAGGTGGGAACACCACTGACTGTACAAATCATTGTTGACCAACCAGATCATGATGAAGCTTTATTGTTTGAACGAATGTCAATCAAAGTGCAGTCATCAACTGTATTTAGAACTCTAGGGCTATTCCTATTATGTTTGGGCAGGGAATTGCCAGCAACTACCTGGTTTGGGGGAAATGCCATATCCCCTTTAAATGAAACCATTTTTTTCTTTGAAATGTTTTTTTTTTCAGTAAGGATGCAACAAGGCCATAGGATTAACTAACCATAAATTAAGGTAGTTCCACTTGTAATTCAGGGTAGAAATACAGTAATAGTCACAGGGCTCTACATTTACTCTGCAAACTCACTTGCCAAGATAGGCAAGCAGCCTCTGAAATTCACTTGCCCTGGCACTTTTTCACTTTCCCTTCTAGCAGGACAGACTAGTGGCAACAATCCTTGAATTTATACTTCATAATTATCAAGTTGTATCCTTCTTTAATTACTCATCATGCCTACAGAAACTTGGTGTCGCTTCAAAAAAGAGCTATTCGTTTTATTGCCTATTCAACTAGTAACATCTGAAGCAACCCAATCTTTTCTTCTCTGAATACCTTGAAAGTCTCTGACATCAACAAATTCCAAATAGTTTGTTTTGTTTATCAATACAACAATAGGCTCCTTCCTAACTGTTTCGATAATCTTTTCACAGTCCGTAACTCTATTCATAGCTAAAGCACCAGATGAAATGACCATTTCAATCGACCTTTCAAGTGCTTAACCTCTTCCTACTATTGTATCTGCTTTTCAGGCTCCAAAATTTGAAATTCACTTAATGAAAATTTGAAAGGGATATCCTCTTATACCCGCTTTAAGAATCACTTCAAATAGGAACTAATTTCTCAATATATGTAAAGTTATCTCAATTTTGGACTTCCCTGTAGGGTGTGGTGGGGGTTGTTTTTGTTTAGCTGAGTAGGGGAACAGGTGTTTGGTGTTGTACTGTATCTTGTTGTGTAATTTGTGTTTTTCTGTTTGATGTAAATTTTTCCTGTGGTTTGTTATCATATCTACTTTATTATTATAGGGGTTCCCTTCCCCACAAGTTTCGTTTTTAAACTTTCTTTGGGAACTCCTCAATCAATGCTCTTGTATATTTCTTATGTCATACTTACCATATATATGTTATCCGAATTTTATGTGCATTGACTGGAATAAAGTGAATTGAACTGAACTGGAATAAAGTGAATTGAATTGAATTTATCCTACCCAGATAAAGTTTTTACACATTTACAGTTTATAATAGTCTTAGATTTTGCTTATTTTCAGTGTTCAGTGAAACTTGTTTGACTTTTCCTTCACTGTCTCATCAATGTCAGCATTATTTGTGAACTGTGGAGTTTTAATTTTCCCTCTGTTGCTGTAGGAAAATATTGCTTTTTTTCTTTGTTTAAAGTTTGATTTAGGAGTCACAACTTGCTACAGGCAAATTCTGTTAATATCAGTTGCCCTAAGTCTGAAACAAACAATCAAAATATTATCAATCAGCGTGAGAAAATGAGATCCACACTGTACTTGCTTTAAGAAAACATACATCTATAGGCTAACAGAAGAAACTCAACACTGTATGGTTCATCTTCTTCACTGACGTATATCAAATTTACTTTCTTTTAAGTTTTGGCATTTGGTTTGAACCAGTCTTTTAAGTTACTATCACATTGTGTAAGCATAAGTATTGTAGCCCCAAGTGTTCCACAGTTCCTATTACTTTTACTGCAAAAACAGAGTACATTTAAAAGTTCCGGTTCCCACTGGAACTTTAAAAAGGTCCCGCCAGTTCTGGTTCCGGCCGGAACCAAAAATTCAATTCTGGTGCACCCCTAGTACAGTAACTAGGTCCTGGAAGTCACAGATTATACAGTCACATTCAGTGTCCTTAGTAGTAAGCCTAGTGTATTGACTACTGGGATGAGAGCTTTTGGCAACAGGCTCACTGATGTAACTCACCAGAGCCCACAGGCATTAACTGCCCATGGGGCCATAAAAACTGGGGCAAACAGCCATTTCTGGCTTATGTAGAGCCCCCTTCTTTTCCGCAGAATAGGGTCAAATTTACTTTTAAATCCATTGACTGTTGTAGCAGTAATAGCTTCCTGTGGTAGGTTGTTCCACTCATTAGTAATGCCTTGTCTAAGAAAGTACATCCTAATATCCAGTCAACAGCAGTTTTTCTGGAATTTTAGCTAGTGGCCTCTGGTTCTACTATCCTCGGACAGATCGACAAAGACTGACTGATCGACATTTTCTAGTCCCTTCATAATTTTAAAGAACTTCTATCAAGTCTGCTCTAAGTCTATGCATTTCTAATGAAACTAGACCAGTTCGCTCAAGCCTTTGTACATAACTGAGAGTAGATAGTTCTGGAATCATTGTTGTAGATGACACTGTACTTTCTCAATATCAGGCCAAGTAAAAAAAAAATGTCTCCCATCTGAAAAGGAGGATGAGGCCCCCCCCCCTTTTTTTTACACACGTGTCAAAACTGCCTGAAAAAGAAGACAAAAAAGTTGCATGCACAAAGTTCTGCAAGTGAGTATATTAAACAAAGTAAACTTGTCTTATAGTTATCACATCACATTCCTGCACTGCTCGATGAAGTTTTGGTAAACTACCACGACTACCAGACTGTAGTTGTGGTGTTCAGTCGTTCCTTTTTATGTATCAATAAGGAATATCGCTGCAATTTGTCAAAAAGTCTCGAAGGTGCTGAAATAAAATGTGATTTCCACTGTTAAAATATGAAAGAAAAGAAGGATGCGGTACCAAAAAAGGATGTGGGCAGGGACGGGAAACAAGTTATTTCTTTTACTTGGCCTTATCGATATCTTTCTGGAGATAGTGATATGCCTATGCATCTGGAAAACATGTATGATACGCCAATGATCTTCCACGTGCAGTAAAGACCTTATACACCAATTTGATGGCATGATTTTCTTGTCTCTTACATACACACTGTACTTATAACACAGTACAACAATTTGGCTTGGCGTTAAAATTGAGAAAAGTGGTGACTGGTGTAAAAATTTGGTGTAGCAGATACGAACTTTCCAGACTACGCCCTAGGCCTAGTAGTGATAGGCTACACACTAGTCCTCAGTAAAGGCCGGTGTATAGCCGGTCGCCGATAGCTCCCTATACACGGTCCTTACTCCGACTCATTGAAAACCCAGGGTCTTCGACCAGCACAGTGCTGGTCGAAATTGATTTTCTTCTTATTGCAAAGTTAGGACCTAAAGTCTTAATAAACTACCATAACTTTTCCTTTCCATGTCTTACACTTATATTGCAGTTGTTTTTTATCACTTTAAACCTCGGGAAAGTTCCGTAAATTTGAAATAAAATCATCAACTTGGCCGCTTCTTAACAATTTACTGTAGCGCTCGAAATATTTGTTGACATCTGCATGCCGTGTGCATAACATTGTGACGTCACGCACAACATTTTGATTACTGTAGTTCCTATGCATACACATGGCAACTGCCTCTGCAGGTATTCTATACTGACGTAACGACGTAGCTCATTAGCATACTGTTGTAAACAAAGTTCCAAAGTCACACAGTAAATTTTACAGAGGGAAAAAGTTGCTGATTTCATTTCATATTTTTGGCACTTTCCGAAAATTCTCGGTGATCCAGAACAGCTGCAATACTCTTGTAAGATCTGGAGAAGAAAATTCCTGGTTGTAAATTAGGATTTTTCTTTCAGAATTTGCTGTGAGAAGACAGAAAATTTCAACTATTATACAGACGGCCGATCCCCCCGCTATTTTCAATGGTCGGTGTAAGGACTGTGTATAGAGAGCTGTAGGCGAACGACCACAGTCCTTATACTGAGGACTAGCTACACACAAGCTTTGACTGAGGACTAATGCATTACGGGGATCATACTGTATTCATGGCAGTAATACTTCCATGTTACTGTATATTGTACGATTCACAGTAGGCTTACATCGCCAGGTGAATGTGATGATGGCCAGTACGCCAACAAACCGGGTCACTAACTAGCCTAGGCCTACTACACAAGTGAATAGACTTTATGCCAAATAATAGGAGGGTGCTTCAAAACTGCATTCTGGGAAGGATTATTCCATGAACAGAGAACCGAAGTAAATTGTCACCATGGAGAAGGTTGACCTCAAGCTTGCCATTTTGGAATTATCATTCCCATGGTGCTTTACGATCTGCTATTTGGCATAAGGTCTATGGTGCAAGTACATAATGCTCATTGTTCGCATATCTGGCTCCAACGTTGCTACAAGTAGCCTAGGCCTAGGCCTAATTGTAAAGCTGAACGCAAAAGGAACAGAATACCCACCTTAATATCTTACATTAATGATAAGCTGCAGATTTGCAGATACTGAAGTCACAATTCACTGTAACTTTTACAACATCAGAGTTACAAGCTTCTCAGATGAATTCCTTCACACAAATCAGTACAATTTCTTTGTAAACAGTTAACGAGCACAGACTCGGGCTCTGTACGACTACGATGTTCGAGGAGTGGATTAGTCAGGGTAACTCTGCGTTCTGGAACGTGTTTACATTTGGTCTTTTCACTTATCCGTAAGGCCTAAAGCCGCGGTCACACTACAACGAATTCGGATCGAATTCCGATCCGATTTTTGTGAGTTTTTATTAAAATCTTCTCCATCTCTGGTCAGAAAGAGCCCAAAATTTGCCAACCAGTGTAAATATATGATTTGCATCAGAAGTCTATGAAAATAAAATATTAACTGATTTTTTCGTGACGTCACACCGACAAACAGCTTTTATCGGACATGCGTAGTCCGATAAAAGCTGTCTGTCGATGTGACGTCACGAAATAATTCGTGTAAATTTAATTTTCGTAGTCCTGCGATGAAAATCATATAATTACACAGGTTGGCAAATTTTGGGTTCTTTCCGACCCGAAATGGAGAAGATTTTAATAAAAACTCACAAAAATCGGATCGGAATCCGATCCGAATTCGTTGCAGTGTGACAGCGGCTTTAGGCGTTGCCCGAGCATATTCTGAATGGAGAGAGTGTGCGCCATGTTTTGCCGACAAACTTGGAAGAAAATGCCGACATATAAAATGACACCGGCGTAGCGCGGAGCAATTGTATGCAGGGCTCAGGGGCGCTTCAGGACCCCGGGTCGGGCCCAAAGCGACGTCCAGATGGGGCGATTTTGGACCATTTTCAAACTGGGAATTGGACTGAAGCATTTAATCTTCAAGGCGATAAATAAATAGATCACCGTCTAAAATCACGCGATTTGAACCCATCTTTATAATTTCTTAACTCGGACTTATATCCGGTCGAGTTACTTATACTGGGTATTGTGACAACGTAACATAACAGGTTGAAGGGCAAAGGGGGGCTATGGCCCCATAAGATGTCCTGAAGTCCAAACCCTTCACTAAACATACAACCAGAACAACAAGCGAGCCCAGTGCAGTTCTACCACAGTCATGGAAGAACTTGTCAATGTTAACAACCCACTCAGGCACTGAGTTAACAACCCACCCAGAATGGATGATTTAAGGAGTTCATGTGTGTGGGTTTGTAACAGGATGATCACTCAAGCTGTCAAACAGAAAGCCTGCCTAATTATGCCAAGCAGCAGTGATGGATGCGCGCAAAGATGCGCCGTATTTTCTTTTTTTTTTAGAATTGTAGAGTCCAATACATTGCCGCGGCACCCTTTTTGTTGTACAAACGATTACCCTTTATTTCCAAATGCCATATTTAGTTGGGAAAGCGGGGGGGGGGTGGGTGGAGGGGAAATGCACCACTGATTGCAAACCACCGTTGAAAGCAACTGGATGAATCATATCAACATTGGCCGATTGGCGGATCCAGGGATTTTCATCGGAAAGCATATCACGCTGTACATGCAAGACCATCATGTCGGACTCGGCCTCACTACGGTTAGGGACTTACGTTTCACGGTCAGAAATGACACAAATTTGTCACAACAGTTATAAATCTTCCCCATTTGCTACGCGAGCATGGCGAAAATTTGGCATCCCAAACGCTCTCGGTTCACATTAAGAGTAAAATACATTAAGCTGTCAGGATGGCTTGTCCAAAAATCGGTGCCGATAACGTATACTCACCGGGACCCTTCCTGTTTGATGAGGGTCAAACCCGCCATCGCCACTTACCGAATTGTGCCAGGTAAATAAAAGAGCACCTACGCGGCTGGGGATTACATTCCCGATCTTTACACAAGGCTGCGTAAACTACTTATTGCTTATTCTGAAGAGGGAATTTGCATTGCTTAGTTACATGGAATGGAAACTTAAAAAAATGGAAGAACGAGACCCAGAAGCGCGCCAAAATTTTGGGTTTTTTTTTTCTTTCACAGAAGAACCTGACCTAGTCTTTGAAAGCTTTGTCTTTGAAAGCTGTGCTTTGCGCCCCCCCCCCCCCGAGGTACACCCTTCTCTTGTCACCTAGTGCGAAGGAACCGATCTTGGGCTGAGGGATCTACTAAAGGGACGTATTCCCTCCCCTCTGAGAAAATTTTGTTCGTTTAAGGTAGACTTAGATGCAAAATGATGCTATCTTTGACAAAGTTTTAAACTGATGATATACTGATAAATCGTTTTATATTTGTTGGGTATAACGGAAGGGTGTGGTGTGCAAGTGTAAGGATTGAACTCCTCCCCTTGAGTTAGTTAGTTAGTTAGTTAGATGAGGTTTAACGTCCCAGTTTCCAACCAATTGGTTCAAGTCGAGACGGCCACGGCCTTTTTTCCAGTTGTGGATCACTGGCTTGTTTTTCCTACTCCATTGCTCATGCTGAGCACCAAGCACAAAGGCAGTAGGTTCCATTTTTAAAGTCTTTGGTATGACCCGGCCAGGATTTGAACCCTAGACCTTCCGACTGCAAGTCGGATGCTCTAACCACTTGGCCACTTCCTTGAGAAGTTTTCGTTAGCTTAGATACAAAACGGTGCTATCTTTGGCAAAGCTTTCAACTTATTTTATGTCAAGAGCTCGCCCATTATTTAGTAACAGTTTGGCTGTGGCATGGCACCATGGGCGTCCCCGGAAAAAAATTCAGGAGGGGCAAATTTTTTAGGGGCCCCTACTTTTTTCATGGGATATATTTTACTCCCAGAAAAGAGTTTAGATGCTACTTTTTCACACAGTGTTGACAAAGGCATAACCAGGAACTTGTCAAGAGGGGGGGGGGGGCGAAGCCCAGGACAGACTCTTAGGGCCCCGCGCCACTATGGGTTGGCGCGGAGGGCAAGAAAATTTTGGCCCAAAATGCTTCCCAGATCGCTGGAAATGGCACTTCTAAGGCCTATTTACCGCATATAAAAGGGGAAACACTTGCAATATCGTAAATATAAACTTTAAAAAACACCAAAAATATGCTGGGGGGGGGGGGTTGCTGGGGCCTGAGTGTTGATATTTTTATTCAATTCCTATTTTGAGAGTAGAAATTCACACTGAGTGAACTGTTAAGAAATATTGATGTTATAGTTTCTTCGTTTCTTCTTTATTTTTTCTTCGTTTTTTCAAGTTTTTGATTTTCGGGGGGGGCAAGTGCCCCCCTTGCCCCCTCCCCTCCGGATTCTCATGCATAGCATATTTCCATCCGTTGAACCATGGGAACGGCACAGGGCCTCCTGAAAGCTCTGGGGTAATTACAAAATGAGAACGATAGATACCTAGAGATAGGGGTGGAGAGAGTGTTTAAAACAATCATCGCGCAATAGTAATGTTACGGTGCAGTAATTTGAGGAGTGCATCGAAAAAAGTGCTTTTACTAAGCGGTATAAAGTATTTCCAGATACTGGAACGTCCAAGTGTTAGGCATTGTGACACTGTATAGGCAGAGGTGTGTTCTTGACAAAAAAGGGGTGGGGGAGCGTCCACCGGGGTGGCATGGCCCTTTGGTGCCACGATGCCTCTTGTTACGATACTAATGCCTCATTAAGCCAACAGGAGGAGACACAGGCCACTCTGATTCCATGGTGACAGTGTTATGTAAAGATAATAGTGCAGTACATTCGCTTCTGTGCCTTTTTGAGAGCAGCAAGAAGCTTGGATCAGTCTGCATTTTGGATGATGGATGGTGAAACCATGTAACATTCCTTAAATGTCTTGGAATACTTCATTTAACGCTTTCCTATTATGAAATGCTGGCATTAGTTGTTTGAAAACGGCGAATATATTATCGGGCATTCTCTTCGATGAAACATTTTAAGGTAGCAAAACTGGTGGAACAAGTGCATGGGTCACAGTTCACCATGAAATGACATTGGTGTCCAGTCTTTCAGTCATGGAAAGTTGTCTTTGAGAATATGCGATTTGTGGAATACTGCCAGTATAAAGGTAGTACAACGACCTACTTCGTGTGTTTGTGTATGTGGGGGTGGCATGTGGAGGTGGGGGTGGCATGTGGAGGTGGGGGTAAGGTCATCCTCACAAATCCTGTTCTTACCATAGTTCCATGCACTAACCTTCCCTCCACTCCAGCTTCCCATGAAAATTATTTGAGGCCACTTACAACAGTATAAGCAAGTGCATCTTATTGGTAAAAAGAAATTTGTCCATTACAAAACAGATGCCTATGTTTTATCTGAATCAGTATAGTTTCAATTAATTGTGGATACAGGACAAGTATCCATTCCTTGAAAGACTGTGAAGCACACGTGATCTTAGCCAAAGGAGATTACATCTATTCCGTCCGAATCTTACAGACTTCTCTTGCAAAATTCGTAACTGCCAAGATTTCTACTAGTTTGCTTTATAAAATATTCCGACACAATTTCAAGCGTCGGTACAATGAAACAGTAGCGTAACGTAAGGGGGCGGGGGCTGTCGCCCCCCACTTGTCGTCCTGGGGTGGTCTGCCGGTACATTTGCTGATCTTTTGTCGGTACACATAGGCGTGGGAGGCGGGGGGCTGGGGGCTGCAGCGGTAACCAAAAATTTTCGTGAAAATTCGGGCAAAATGCTGAGAATTTTTCGGGCACCTACTGACAGAAAAATAATGCAATGATGTATCTAAAATAGGGTATTAATAATTAAAAACTTCCTTGGTAATTAATATAATGTTCTGATTTGAATTGCACCAGCACCTATATATTCTGTATTAATTTATCAGTGTGTTTTTAATGGTTGAACTTATATTATGATTATCAGTGGTGCATTTGAAGGGCCATTGGGCCATGCCCCACGCTCACTGATACTGATTTTTTTTCTACCTAAAATACGTAAATGTTTTAACACAAATTTTACTTCAGAGGAGCCATATGTGGCACCAGATTGCATGTAAGGACACCTAAGTTTTCAAAAATTTTCAAAGGGGAGACCCTTCCCCCCTGGCCGGCTATCCCTGGCTTCGGCCAAAATTAAAACCAATAAAGAAGGTAGTAACACGGCAAATTATTGTATGCAGGCGCGGATCCAGGGGGCCTGGGGGGCCCGGGCCCCCCCCCTCGCCACAAAAAAAAAAAAACGAAAGGAGAAAAAAAGAAGAAAAAGAAAAAAAAAAGAAAAGAAGAAAGAAAAATTCAGAGCGAAAAATGAATAAAAGTGTCTAAGAACGTATTCAAAGTATATATTTCTGTAGGGGTTGGGTGAAGCTATCGCTGGATTATCTCTTTATGTATCTTTCAAAGTGGTTGGCGACGAAAGGAGCGCTACAATGTTCGAAAACAGGCGAATAGCTGAGTAATGATCCTTGACTTAAGATCTAAATAAGTAAACATCGTGACATATGTAGTATGGGCTCGGCTAGCTGCACCGAAATTTAGTAACAATTTTGTGTTAAAGAGTGAAATTTTTTATAATCTGGAGGGATTGAGAGGCAAAGTTTTCGCCATACAGACCTTGCAGAATGAATACAGAAGACAAGCTGTCAAGTGACCTACTATTGTGCACAGTGGCACCAGCTGTTGCAGGTAAAGTAGCGGCGTGCATGATACCCTATTCGATTTCAAAACTGTCTGAAAAGTTTTAAAATGGACTCAAAAGGCTTTTACGCTACAGACAGTGGCGTCGGCACAGTGGGCAATGGGTGACGTGTGTCCCCCTCCCCCATCCATTCTTGAAAATTTTTAAAATGGTCCTAAAAGTCGTTTAAGCTACAGATTTCTGTGAAGGATTTAGGGTGAGATGTATTTTTGATGACTTGTTTATTTGTTCTAACCATTTCCTTTTACAAACTGTTCTCAAACTATCATAAGTTTTGGAAATTCTTGACAAATTCCAAATTTTCGCACGCTCCGCTAGCGTCAAGCCTTGTGTCAGAGTTGCCCTTATATCAATAGCTTTCGGTAACTACTCACGGGGGAACAAAGGAGCAAAAGTGCTTTTTAAGAATTCTCAGTCAGAAGATTCGTTTCTGAATAGCATAGGTTGGTGGGAAAGTGGCAGTGTCCGATGCAGGTTCTGAAATGCAGGTTTTGTCATGGAGTAATATTTTATTCAAAATTTCGGCGCGCTTCGCGCGCATACGACAGGGTTTACACCCGATTATATATACCATTGACAAAGCTTTGACGCAAGAAATTATTCCAACACAACATTTTTTTAAAAGTACATCTCCTTCTCTGTAGGGCTTTCATCATTATGGGATCTTTGACTAATCTAGTCTAGCACATGATTTGAAAGATTGAATGTACGTTATTGCCGTTGCTTATTTTCCGGTCAAACATCTTACCACGACGTTCAATAATGACGAAAATCTTTTCTGAAACGAATTTTGCCTGTCCACCATCCCTCTTGCTATAGGCCTACCTAAAAAGAAGGTGATATATCATATCTCCTCCCATATGGATGTCGGGTAGTGAGAATCCCGTTGGTCCCTCGTTTGAATACTGTAACTAATTTAGAGCTCCCGGGAGGCTCTATACTGTTCTCTGTCAACATATACTTTTAAAATGTAAAGGAAAAATTTTATTAAAGTCCAAGAATGTTTCTGTGGACTCCACGCAGGTATAATTGCGTGTACAATTTTCCCATGGGCGTGGATCGTGGGGGACGGGGGACGGGGGACGCGTCCCCCTCACTTTTTTAGAAGGGGGGACATCGTCAAAAAGTCCCCCTCACTTTTTCAAAAATGATGGAACAGACTGCAATTATGCCTAGGAAAACGAAATTTTTAGAAGAAAAATAACCTAAAAATCGTACACTTTTGTTGCACCAAATCGCATCTGAGGGCATTCAGTTCTAGAAAAATTTCCCTTAGACCCCCATGCCGAAGATCACAAAACTTATTGCCTACCCGTGACGCAAATTCTGGCTACCACCAACTGCTTCTTCCACGCCACAGGACATGTGAAAAAGGTCCCCCCCTCCCCCCGCACACACTTTTGGAGATGGATCCACGCCCATGATTTTTCCTTGGACTTAAGGAGGTTTGAAGACAATATTTTAACCGTCTCTTACTCCCCTTTTTCACGCGAACAAAAGTTAGAATTCACTAAATTGTGGACATTTTCTAAACATACAATCACTTTAGATCTGACCAAAGATACCACCATTTTGCATATAGGCCCCCTAAAATTAACAAAAATTTCTCAAAGGGAAGGGTAAACCCCTTCCTGGGATTGCACTCTCATCTACTAATAAGAAAACGCTCTCCCGCTTTTGTATAGAGCGTATACAAAAGCTCACTGCCTAAAAAGGCACGGTTTAGCAGTTATCTGCGGTTCCCCCAATCACCAACTCCAGACGGCACCATCGGTCATAGATTTCTGAAGGGTATACCCTATAGTCCATAAAGAAGGTGATATATCATCTCTCCTCACATATGGATGTAAGGTTATGAAAGTCCTGTTGGTCCTCCTTTTACAGTGTACAATTAATACAGAGCTCCTGGGACGCACTATACCGAAAATTTTCGGCGCGCTTCGCGCGCAATTATTTACGATCACGGAGAGAAGTACGTTCTTATTGAGTGATGGATTTAAATTTATCACTTTTTACAAAAAATCGTTTGAAATCTTTCACGTCTTTGCAAAGTCTTCTCAATATTTCTTGATTTTTGCTTGATCTGCGCACTGTTAGCCTTGAATTGCTCCTTTTACTATCAATAAGGCCCCAAACGTATTCGCATTACTCATCGGTGGGGTTCTACTATAAGCCAATTATTCGTGTGCATATACGTGATTTCAGAGTCAGCATTGTAAGGATGTAAAACAACTGATATTCATTTTTTCACCCTCCTCTTCTTATGAGAACTGAAAATTTAGTATCGAACCCACCTTCTAATTGATAAAAAAATATAAAGGGAATTGACACCGTTAGTCATAGCAATGGTTTTAAATGTAAATTCAAATTTTCGGCGCGCTTCGCGCGCAATTGTTTCATCTGACGTCCTATACCCGAATACCGTAGAATGAAAGTAAAACACTCATTATGGCAATAATCATTTCAAGTTACCTACACCGGGCTCATAATGTTGGCGTGTAAGTTTTAAGATACCTTAGATTCTCCGTAACTTCTGCAGGTACATAAAGTAACTTAAAATGAGCCATGCACATCAAATTCCATGCAACATGAAAAGGTATAAAATCTCTCTGACATAAGAACTAGAGCCGATTTCTGTGCTCTTAAAATGCAATATTGCGAGAGCTTCCGGGGGCTTCGCCCCCTGGACCCCCACCGGGGCTCCGCCCCTGGACCCCGCCAGGGGACCTAACGCGGGCCCCTGGACCCCACGCGTAGGGACTCGCGCTTCGCGCTCGTGGTGCACCTTCGGTGCACATGAGGTTTTCCATCTTGGGCCCCCCCCCCTCAAAATTTCTGGATCCGCGCCTGATTGTATGTAATTGGCATGCGGTGTGATAACCGATGCATGCCTATTTGGTATGCATATTAACATGTCGAACGTGTGTGGAGAGCGCGGAAAATAAATTTGGGTTATATTTTTCGGGCAAGTCGTTCCAAGCCCCCCCAAATCAACTTGGGCTCCTGCGCCTATGTCGGTACATTTGCTGATCTTGTCGGTACATCCACCCGGTGTGGACGGCGACTAGTCTCCCCGACGGTTTACCTGTTTTTGCTCTCAAGAGGACAATTTCTCTGGTAAGAACCCAAAATTTCCGGCGCGCCAAGCGCGCTGTAGAGTCACACCAGTTTCTCCAATAGTTCCATTCTACACAGCTAAATAGCATAAGTCCTGTCACCCTTACCAAGTAACATGTAGGCAGAACGCACAATTTATGTAGAGGTAGTAAATTTCATCCCATATCGCAAAGCCTAGTTACTGTTCTCTTGTGTGTGTCATACGGTAGGGTCAGTTGGTGAGGGACTCACGGAGCAAAGTTTGACTATTTCAAAGGGTAGTCCAGGTGGTTTCGATACAATGTATGTTATCCCCGATACGGTCTACAGCCCCTTCAGTTTTTTTTTTTTTTTTTTTTTTTTTTCTTAATGATTGCGTACGTTTTTATTGTAAGCTACTAAAAGTTTTCTCCCGCTTCGCGCGCTTTGCATTTTCCTTTACCCACTCTTCCTTATAGTTCCGTTACTTATAGCTAAATTTAGCACAAACCCTTCCATCTTTTCAAGTATTAAGTAAAATACATGGATTTATGTAAATATCGGGAATGTCAGCTCATTTCGCTAAACTTAGTTAATGTTCTTGTGTCGGCCGTGCCGTACGGCTAGTGACTTGAGGAGGGAAGTAGGCCACAATGTAAGTTGTGCCCGATAGGACCCAACTGCCAGGACAATTGACCTATATATATATAAGCTTAAAATAAGTATAAAGTCTTTTTAGTGTCGGCTTAGCCCCAAAAATTTCGCGCGCTTCGGACGTTTTTTCACAGTTTAGATTCCGGGAAAAGCATTAAATCAGCGCGGAACTATTTCCCTCTAGTTTATACAAATTTTATGCAATATATGCCCCGCAATGGAATGGTATAATACACAGGTTTTCCAAAAAAAATCCTCCCTCACCAACCCCTCAACGCTATCGGGGCTATCGGGGCTTTGGGTCGTTGGCCTCCCGTCGGGGAGTCTGCCCCCCATCGGGCAAATCCTGGCATCACCCCTGCGTGGATGGAGGGAGGGTCACGGGTTCGAGGGTGGCTTGTTATGTGATAACCCTCTGAAAAAGTGTCGGTACATTGACTTTATGCTGTCGGTACATTTACCTTTTCATCCCTGCCCCACCTCTATCACCCCAGTTACGCTACTGCAAAGAAATATATAATGTTCACTGTTTGTCATCTGTAGAGTTAGCCAGCTTCGCACACAACTTATGTCTTTACCTGTGAGCGTGGGTTAGTTTTGTTATAATTTGCATTAGAATAATTTAGGTGTGTCGTGTATGTTATTATGTTAATTTGATATTAGAGTTGATTAGGAGTTTGGTAGGAAGGAAAGAAAGAAAAGGAAGGGAAAAGATCAGTTAAGGTTGAGACCCAGTTGAGAGACGAGGACGAATTAGAATTAAGTAACCGTAGTTCGAGAAGGACGAAAAGAAATTGGGTTAAATGTCGAGTTCTTGTTCTGTACACTTTTGACCCGCGTCGATTTACCACGTCACACCACGTCACACTATGATGCAATTTAAATGGAAGCCTGCAGTCACCACACCGGTAAAAGTGAATGCCTGTGGCAACACAACATTAACAATCCATTTATGCAAAATATCCTTACCTGACCATTACCGTAGGCGTATCCGGGTATTTAAATAAATATTTCAGTGGTGACCTCATTTGCTAATTACATAGTCACGCGGAAAGTTTGCATTCATCAGAAACAGTTTATAATCGTGAGTGACGAGTGCGCCTCGGTCAGTTGTACATCATCTGTAATACGAGTATTTTGAGTTTTTGATTATTTTTTATGTTTGATCAGACTCGAAAGCCAACAGGTCAAGACGAGTTTCACAATGAATGCAACTAGTCCGACAGAATATACCTTCATGACAGACTCGTTTAACTTCTCAGATGATGAGAAATATCTTGGGGTACTTTCGAAGGATGGGTTTGTCGATGTCATGGTATTAATAACCATATGTATCACTGGAATTGTTGGAAATTCTTTAGTAATAATCGTTTATTCCGTTACAACACAGAAGGAAACCACTGCCTCTTTATATATGATTCATCTCGCTATAGGTATGTACAAATTATTATTTATAGTGAAGTATCACTTATTAAGAATATTAATATGTTTTGATGTTATTTTACAGTGTAGGTTTGTGTTTTGATCTTTTTTAAACAGAACGTTTTGTTTGTTTTTTTTCTTTTTTTTTTCTTTCTTCCTTTTTATCTTTTTCTCTTTCTTTCTTTTTCCATCTTTTTTCTTTCTTCATTTTTCTTTTCTTTCTGTTTTCTTTCTTCACAAATATGTTACAGCGGTTACAATTTTTTTGCAAGGTATTAGGCCGACATATTCAAAAGGTAATTGATTTCCTATCCTAAATTGCACCTTCGTTTTTATGCGCCCTGCGTTTGTATAAAGCAGTGGGGATTCTTCCCTTGTCACTACATAAAAGTGCCGTCCTGGGGGAGGGGTCTAAGGAAAGAGGGTGTCCCCCTCCCCTTTGAGAAATTTTTGTTAAGGTATAAGGTTGCTCAGATGCAAAATGGTGCTATCTATGGGATATTTTTGTAACTGATCATATATGGCAGGAAAATGCATAATTTAGTGAATTTTAAGATTTGGTTAGGTTAAAGCAGAGAGTATGTTGTCTAAGAGAAGAAAACGTTGTCAACAGACCTGCTGAAGCCCTCCCCTTTTCACTCCTTTACTGCCTTCTATTCGGGCATCTAAGGCTGGCATATACCCGTACAGGGCCTCCTGGAAGCTCTGGATCAATTACCTGTATATAAAATGGGGGTAATGACATAACGCTTATATACTTCTATGCCAAAATGAAAAACCTGCATGCAGGCTCAGACAGGGGTGGTGCTTTGATTTGCCGACATGGAGGCGAAGGAGCCTGACTGGGCGCCAGCTACTCGAAAGATGCAATGGGTTGCCGAACTCGAAATATAAGCCGCGAAAAGCGCGCCAAAAAAATTGGGGTTATATTGAAAAAAAATTCACATTTTTGTTTTCATTAAGGAAAGTTGAGAAAGTTTGGGTTTTTATTGAAGATTCTGGACAAAACTATGAAATTTGTTGAGAAGACTGCATGGTCGTTGTCGGGGATTACATTCTTTTATCTTACCCATTAAGGCTCCCCTACGAAACTGAAAACCTTTTTCTTAAAAATACGTTTGCCACGATGGTGAGGCTGAAGAAAGAATCTTCCAAAAGTAGGACGAAGAGGAAAGAACTTCTTAACGATGCATTTTCGTGTTTCTCTAGAATCACGCCTACACGGAAGAACAATATTTGTGGAAACGTTGAATAAATTTAATATGTTTGAAACGGGGGCGTTGCCACTAGATAGAACTATAGATGAAGCGCGCGTAGGTCAGGTACTTACTCACTAAGTTTGAATTTGATCGGACGTAACGGTTTTGGAGGAGTTTGGGATAACCCCTTTTTTTGCTCACACATACATAGCTTCACATTTCAGATGCAATAATCCCCGACAAAACAAATGAAACAAAATCGCCAAAACTGCCATGATTAAGTTTCACTCGCTAAAGACTCTCCCTGAACCCCCACTCCCCGTTCAATGTAGTGCCCAAATTCCAGCTTTCAACCATTTTGAACCAACATTGCACGGGGGAGCGGGGGTTTGTTTCATTTACTTTTGTCGGGGAGAGTGAAGGTGAAGTGCAACACCTCATCTCACTATCACTACATGAGGGAGAGCAAATAAAGGTTATCTTGTCAAGGTAAATGTATCTAAAATAACACTATTTGCTGATTGAAGGAAGTTCTGCTGTACTTCAATTTTGTTTGACATGATGGTATTATGATAACATTGATCAACAGTACTACCTATGATCTTGCAGTAAAGTCACAAAATTCACCCCAAACAAGTGCTCTTTGCCTACTATAGAATACAAGGCATGCAATATAAAAAAGTCTTGTTGGTTTCTTGCATTCAGGTTTGTAGGAGCATAGTGTTATTACTTAAGCGTCTTTATAATGTAGATAGCTAGGAAGTGGCAGAACGCCCTGGAGAGAGAACAAAATTGTGGTTTGGTCCTTCAACAGGTTTTTTCCAGGGGACCAATGCATGGCACCCGGATTTGCCCGACAGGGGTCCAGGATCTCTGGCGGGGGGCAACCCGAGGACTTGACAAAGGAGATGGGTTGCCGGCAGGATATTGAACGCAAAATAATGAGATTTAAGTAACAGTACTATGGCTTAAAAAACAACAAAAAAATAACTTGATTTACACTACGAGTCGACTTCGGGTGATTAAAAGCTGATATCTAGACAAAAACAGTAAAAGACATGAAATTTATAATCAGCTGTATGGTGTTTCAAGTCAGAATACTAAGATCTAAACAAATAGTTTGGTATCAAAATGGGATTTCAAAGTTTGGAAATCAACTGCAATAATTATGACGTAAATAGTTAAATATACTTGGTTTTATAA
The DNA here is from genome assembly GCA_029531755.1 of Holothuria leucospilota. NCBI lineage: Eukaryota > Metazoa > Echinodermata > Holothuroidea > Aspidochirotida > Holothuriidae > Holothuria > Holothuria leucospilota. The sequence goes on along the minus strand of CM055969.1, from coordinate 40,246,012 downwards.
GGAATAAGTTAACTTTAAAGGAGCTGAGTAGCCTCCAAAGTAGAATAAATTCTCGGACCCGCCGACTTCGTTACGTCACATCCGGTTATGCTTCTTGGTTTATCGATTCGATCCGATACCGATACTTATCAAAGCCATGCATGCAGTGTGTCTGGTGTAACAGTACACTTGCTACTGTCGTTAATAGTACTAACGTTAGCCTAACTTAGGCTAGCGTTAGGGCCTACACAGAAAACTGAGTTACTCGCTAAGTCATGTAAATGTAGTTCCCTGGAATCACAAGTGATGCCTAGTACTTTTACAGGCTTTATGGTGAATAAAGTTACTCAACTCTAGTTTATTTACAAGGTTGACGTGAAAGTTAAGGTGGAGGTTACTAGGTTTACTTGTTTTCATTTTGTCCCTGATTTAACAAGTCAAACTACACCCAAGTTAGTTTGTCTACACAATTAACATGTAAGTTAATGAATCTTTTACTGTGTTCACCTCTTTTGTTTTCTTTATGCTTTAACATGTCAAAGAAGTAGAACTACCTTCAAAGAAAGTAAAATCACTAGCCAGGTAAAGTTAGTTGCTGCTTTGTAACAAGAACAAACACTATTGGGTAACCTTTTATATAAACAATTATAAAGAAGACAAAATCACACAACATAAATAAAATCACCCTATGTACATTCATCCCTCTGCGGCGTTTAATATATTATTAATTTTTTTATAGTCTTTATACAAATTCTCGAGTCAGTTCGTTTGGGAAAAACACTAACTGTAGTACAACTCTCCATCTAAAGTATGGAATCTATCTGTTTAGCTGTAAAGGTTTTGTTATGTTTTTTCATGACTTTGGTAAGCTTATTAAATGTCATGTATAGTAAACATATATACAAGTAACACATTGTCCAGTGTGTCTTTCACTTTTAAAGCAATCCTTGATTACGATTCAAGTGAACTGTAAACAACTAAAGATTACTGTAAATCAAACCTTATAAGTAACGATACTTAGGGTTGTTGCTTTTCACCACAACAAACTGAAAGACATACATAAAACACACACACACACACACTTACATCTTATGTACAGTGGAATGCCTGGGATACGGAAAGAATGGGGGAGGGTGGTGGGAGGAGGTAAATGGTGCATCTTCATTAAGTGCAAGCTGAGGGATGGGGGCCAAAATAAGGCTGGTAATAAAATACATACATGAATACAAAAACACTTCAAAAGATGAAAAATGTAGCACCAGAGTGCACCAATTGTTTTCAAAATTTCAAAGGGGTCACTCCTTCCCTGGGCAATAGTCACGTAATATCAACACACTTGTAAGGAAAATGACATCTCCACTCCCACCAGTCCCCCCCTCCCCCCAGTGGTACTGAGACAGAAAAAGAACGTTAAGAAGTGGGCACTATTTGTACTCATACCCTAGGTGCAAATTACCCCACTGCTCATGTGATACAAACATTAAATATACTGGAAAACAAAACTAATTACTTCAAGCTAATTTAAACAAGAATACTAAACACTTCTTTTTTTTAGTTTAACAAACTAAACGTTTAAAAAATACATTTACATCTTACCTGATGCCCTCACATCACTCATACAGAATACTGGAAGACAAAACTATTAAGGTCCAGCAACTTAAAGAAGGACACTTGGTGTTGTTTCTTTTCAGCAAAGCAAACAAATACAAATGAAAAAGAACACATTTACATTTCTTATTATATGCTATACTGTAGATGACATCACTGGAAAAGTAAGTATTGGAGTTTCATACTGTGTTGGAAAGTAGGCCTACTGATTGTCATGTTTCTGGAAATTTCAAAATTCCTCATTACTACTTAGAAGTACTAGTTTTGTATTGGAAACGAAACAAACCAACATTTATACATTACACAATACATGTTTAAAACATTTAATTATTCAACCAAAAAATAGCAGATTTTGATGACTACATTGACCCTGACTCAAATTTTTTTAATAAGGTACACGAAAATTGTAATTATTTCACAACTTCGCAATTCAATACCAGCATGCATAATACAAAAGGTTTGTCTATCATTCATGTAAACTGTAGAAGTTTAAATTCCAATTTTGATAAATTAAAACAGATGTTAAATGATCTACAGCATAATTTTGATATCACAGCTGTCACTGAAACTTGGTTGAATAAGTACAATTCGGACCTATACACTTTAAATGGGTTTCAAATGCATAATCAGGTTCGGGATACCACAAGAGGTGGCGGAGTCGCAATTTATGTTAGGGAAAACATAAAGTACACGGTAAACAATGACCTATCAATTGCTGTCGAAAATTGTTTCGAATTTATCACAGTAGACCTCTACGTGCCTAGGAAAATCACTGTAAGTTGTGTTTATAGAAAGCCGGGTTCTAATATTGAGACCTTCAGTAATAAGATCGAGGAAATGTTCAGGTGTAAGACAACACCTCTATATATCTGTGGTGATTTTAACGTAAATCTTTTAAATTATGAAAAATCATAAAAGCACTGAGTACTTTGTTAATCAAATGTTCAGTCTTGCTTTATTTCCTCTGATTGTTAAACCAACGCATATTACAGGTCATTGTTATAGAATAATTGATAACATATTTACAAATGTAATTAGCGGAGACAAACACAGTGGTTTGATTATTGAAGATATCAGTGATCACCTACCAGTATTTTGTATAAATAGGTCTGAGGCACTGAAAATTTCCAAAGCAAATGAAGTTTTTATTAGAAAGGATGACGATGAATCCGTGAATGATTTTAAAAGTAGACTAAGCCAAGAAAATTGGGACCCGGTTTTTGGTACTGAAGATGTAAATAATGCATACAATAACTTCATTGAAATCTTTTGAAAATATTACAATGAATGTTGTGTTTTCAGAAAGCGCCAGATCAGTAGAAAAAGAGCAGATAAACCATGGTTTACTAAAGGTCTAAGAAATGCTTGCAGGAAGAAGAATAATTTATATCGTAAGTTTCTCGAGAATAGATCTTTTGATAGGGAACAAAGGTATAAAAGGTGCAAAAAATTAAATAAACAACAATTCTTAGAAACTGTGAAAGAAATTATTATTCAAACTTACTAGAAAAACATAAAAATAATGTTAAGGAGACATGGAAAGTATTAAACAGGGTCATAAATAAAACAAAAAGAAATGATAGTAATTTCCCAAATGCCTTCCAGGATGGCAATAAGACGTTATGTGATAAATCTGAAATTGCTGAAGGATTTAATAAGTTATTTTTTGGCATCGTCCTTCTTTAGCTTCCGATAAACCAAGTTGTAATGGTAAGATTCACGACTATCTAGGTGAGAGTAATAAATATTCTATGTATTTATTAGAAACTTCAGAAAGTGAAATATTAGATATTGTGCAAAGTTTAGATAGTAAGACATCTGCTTACCATAATGGTGTAAGTATGGCTATCGTTAAAAGGATTATTCAGCCGATTGTTAAACCTTTAACACATATTTTTAACACTTCTTTTACACAAGGCTGTTTCCCAGATAGTATGAATATTGCTAGAGTTGTACCTATTTATAAGTCTGGTGACAAATGTATGTTTACCAAACTATAGGCCAGTATCTCTCTAATCTCAATTCTCCAAGATTCTGGAAAAGCTTTTTGATAAAAGATTGACAGATTTTATCAACAAATATAATCTTCTTTGTAGCAGTCAGTATGGTTTTCGAAGTGGCTGTTCAACTTCCCATGCATTAATAAATTTAATAGAGGACATAACAACTGCCCTTGATAAGAGAATGTCTACAATGGGTGATTTCATAGACCTGATACAATTGATCATGGGCTGCTTATTAAAAACCTTCATCATTATGGTTTTCAAGGAATCGTACTCGATTGGCTAAAAAGTTGTTTAAAACATAGAAAGCAATACATAGATTTTGAAACTACATATTCAATGTTAAGTGAAATTACATGTAGTGTACCACAGGGTTCAATACTTGGACCAAAATTATTTATCTTGTATGTAAATGATATATGTAATGTTTCAGATATACTTCAATTTGTAATATTTGCAGATGATACCAATATTTATTATTCACACCATGATTTAAGTACTCTATACAAGAGTGTCACTTGTGAGTTGTCTAAGCTTTACACCTGGTTTTTAATAAACAAACTGACATTAAACTTAGACAAAACAAATTATATGTTATTTACTAACAAGAAAATCTCCACTTCCAATTTAGAAGTTAAGATAAATGATATGCATATCAAAGAGGTTACCTGCACAAAATTCCTTGGCGTTTTAATTGATAAGAAACTCACCTGGAAGGAGCATATTTCTAATTTATGTAACAAACTCTCAAAAAGTATTGCTATTATTCACAAAGTTAGCAATCTTTTAAGCTCAAGTGCGTTACATACCTTATATCATTCGTTATTCTTACCATACTTGAATTATTGTCTGGAAGTATGGGGTAATACTTATAAAAGTAATCTTACGCCAATATTTTTAAAACAAAAAAGAATTATAAGAATTGTGTGCCATGCAAAGCCACTTACCCATACACACATTTTGTTTCAAAAGCTAAAGGCCTTGACATTATTTGAATAAATTAAGTATAAAACGGGTATTTTCATGTATAAGGCATATCATACTTTATTGCCTAGTAACATTCAAAATTATTTCTCTATCTCGACAAACAACTATAACACCAAGCAAAGTGAGAATCTTAGACAAAATCGTGTTACAAAAAACAGCTCTGTATATCATATTGTGGGGTAAATGTTTGGAATTCTATTGCACTAAGTATCAGAGAAATTAGAAGTATAAGCTCATTTAAATACAATTTTAAGAAGTTTGTAACTGCCGAATAGACAATGCAACTATCACATTTTTCATATATCATACTTCATATCTCATTTCACATCTATTATTTTCTAGCATAATGTCGTCACTTATTTTGTAGTTATTCTGTAGTTATAGTATAGTAGATTATCTTAAGGGGGAAAATGCTCATAAGTCTTGACTTCTCTTTCCTCCTTTTCTAGTTTTCTTTAGATACGCTTGTTAAATGTATATATTAATTGCACTCATTGTAAATATTGTACAAATTTGCTAGAAATAAACATTGAACTGAACTGAACTGTTCACCCTATCAAAAAATGAAGGGAACAACAAAGCAAATAAAAAAGAAAACTTTGCTTAAACACAACTGATTGATGGAACGCTCAGTCTAAAGTATGGGATCTATTCGTTTTGTAGTCATGTTTACATGCATGACTTTGCTCATTCACAGGGACTGTATTGTCGGAAACCATTTGGTATATTTTAATGCATACCTTTTACATTGTGCTTCCAACTGTTCTTGTTACAGTTTCAAGTGAAATATAACCCACACAGAATACTGGTTCAAGTGTATCAATGCCAATTTTACAAGCTACTATGTGCTACTCCTTCCCAGCATAACAAGTAAAAGAAACAAAGAAAACATAAGCAATAAAGATAAAAATAACTTTAGAAAACTTAAGACATTTTCCTCTTGTTAAACATATGTACATCTTGGGTGTAATTGCTACTGAAGATGGTGGAGAAACATTTCTTAGAGTGAATCTTCTAGACACCCAACTTTAACCACTATAAGTGCCAAAGTTATTCTTCAAAAACTATGAGAAATTAAAATCTACTGTACCAAATATCACTTGATAACAATATCTAACATGATGATTTGCTCTGCCCTTGGCCATGCCTTCTCAATATAAACACTCACAAAATATTAAAATCACTCAAGGGAGGACATCTTGACTTTCCTTAGTTTCCAGTTCTACAACCATTTATTACATGTTATAAAATTATCCCTCCGTGATATTAATGATACCTTTATCTTTAAAAAGTCTGTTAGGCTTGATACATCACTTCTGAGTTTAATTCTCTGCAGAAGTCAGTTTACTTAGGACATGCACCGCTTTAGTGTGATAAACTAAAGGATCTGTGATAATTTTACTTCTGCCTACCAATACACATTAAAAAGTCTTCAGTTCTTTTATAAAATATTTGAAAGTGTTCTCCATACACAGCAAACCTTCCCATACGCATTCATCCTACAAACTTTTGAATTTGGTCATGAACGTAACAATAGATCTGGGAATCCGTTTCGATTTTAGCCCTAGCAACAAATCTAGAAAGGTCAGGAAATTCTTACTTTTGGAAGGAAAAGACAGGTTAAATGTGTAATATACTGCCATAAGGCATTCACAGGCTTCTAGAAGAGATGCTGGTTCACAAACTACCTCATCTTCTGTTTTAATATAGATATTTGAAATGTTGAAGTAGTTGGGTCCTGTAGCAAATATAACAGCTTCTGAGGTCAGCGGTTTATTAGAGACACCCTGTAATACAAACAAAACAAGAGGGCAATCCACGAAGTTGCTTATCTCATCCCTAGCACACCCATTGAGCCATGTAACTCACTTACAAGAACTTTCTCTCTTCCTTGTGGCATAAGGCCTAGACATAACTGCAGGGATCGTGGAGACGGGGGGACTACGGGGGGTTTAGCCTCGCACTTTTTCCGGGCATTTTGGAGCGCCATAAACTGCATTATGGGCCGCATAAAACTGCATTTATTTTATTGAACATATTGGGCGGCTTCGATGATTAGCCCCCTCACTTCAAAATTGGCTCCCCTGTCTCTGAATAAGTGCAGTTGAATATGAGCGCACAATGAGTGGTTTGGATTGAAGCTCATAGTCTGTTCATATGTCAGTTTCTATGGTATCTTCAAATTACGCACTTTTATAGAGCTTATGCACGTGACGTCAGGGCGTTTCAATTTGGCTTACTGGATGGAACTGCCATACGTAGTAGGTGTGTTAAAGATACACGCTCACGATAGCACCGTAGTAACAATTGTTGTACAATGTACGCTTGGATGGAAAAATAGAGAAACGTGACGTAGGTGCATAAGCTCTATATCGGCCTTTAATTTTTCATGCTCTCACAAAGGGAAATCAACTACCAGCGCGTTCGTCGATGAAAATGCAGTAGTGCTTGTCAAGTATTCTGGATAAAAAGACAGGCCAACAATGTTCTGCGCGTATACAATGCTCACGCATGCTGCGCTGTTCTAACAACGGCGTTTTCTGTGATGTGTGCCTATTATACGCACTTTAAGGTGATCAGTCGTCTTGAAATATTCTTTGTGACGTCAGCCTTTTCTTGACATGTTTCTGCAGTCGTCACTGTTCAAGGATACACCGTACAAGTAGCTATGATGACATCGGTATAGCTAGTAGGTATACAGCTACAAGCCGTCTCTTCTTGCTTACCGATTAGCTATACCATGCTTGTACGGTGTATCCTTGAACAGTGACGACTGCAGAAACATGTCAAGAAAAGGCTGACGTCACAAAGAATATTTCAAGACGACTGATCACCTTTAACAGAATAGAAAGGTGCGTATGTCAAATCCACAATTCCGCCCGGATATTTGCGTCTCCACGCGCCCCTTTGTTGTGCAAAAAGGACGAATTCAGTGCGCTATACAGAAAAGCTGTGCTCATAATATATGATATGCACGCTTGCGCCCGTTAGCATACACATCATTGGAACGGAGAGCAAGTACTAGTAACAAACGCACCTACAATGGGTTTTGTTCACTTACGTTGCTATCACCAGTGTTAAGCAGTCATTGCGTACCGGCGAAGCTCTACTCAGCGGTCACACACTCTACACTAAAAATACGCTAGACCACTCACTAAGGTCGCACGTTGGTTTCTTACTATGCGCTTTCTACGAGGAAGCAATTTGTGCATTCGTTTTTTTTTAACGCGCATAGTTCGCGTTATGTATAAGTTTATGATTCATACTAAGAAAAAATATAGTCTATTTTGTGTGTTTACCAGTTGCAGGCACCCCAGCTATTCTTCACCTCTGACCTTTGATCTTTAGTTCCCAACTGAGTGAGACATCTTTTCTTACCCTTGGGTACCTTCCCACCAAGATTAAAGAGAATAAGCTCAGCCGTTTCGCAGTAGTTTTTAAGATAAAAAAATGTACATTTGACCTTCTGTCACATGACCTTTGACCTCGGGTGCCATGTCAACCTTGTATTTTGTTAGTACTTAATACGTTTATGAGGTGTGTGCAGTTTCATTGTAGTGGAATATTTGCTTTTGGAATAATACCATAAATACTAAAAAATGTGATTTTTCACAAAAGTTGTCCTCCGACCTCTGACCTTTGACCTGCACTGCACTACGTATAGGAATATTGATAGTTCTCCCTCACTGTTGGTACCCAAGCTGGCATCATATTACCCTCATGGACTAACACCATCTCACACTCTCCAAAACCCAGGGGAAACCCTGTATAAGGTACTAAAATTATTGGTGATGACTTACTTGTTCTCTGCATCTGATCTCTCATCCAAAGATGAAGATGTTCCTGGGGTTGGAAGTGATGATGCTGATGTTGTTGGGGATGAAAGTGATGAACATGAGGAAGAGGTTGTAACAGGAGTGACATATTGATCACTCAACTGGCATGTAAAAGTTCCACTGCACTGCGGTGGTGACAGATCAAAAATCGGACCCAGCTGGTCAAAACCTTCATCACAACTGCTGTCGTCTAACAGAACTGTAGAGGCAGATCCAGCACTATGTGTTCTTTCAACCACAGGGGTTTGGTTGACTGATGGACCATCTGAATCCAAAATTTTTATCTTCATACCCTGTTGCAATTCACCTATAGAAATGTCTACCCAGTCACTCCATTCCTCCTCAAATTTCTGAAGCTTGATGTTACTAGAAGATCTACCACTTGCTAGTGCAAATGCAGTGTTTATTTCAGCAATGATAACACTGGGCACACTATCTGAAAATTTGACAATTTTCTTAGAGTCTCTGTAAGTTATGTGACATGTAAAGGCCATACTAATCTACATTTATGAAATGAACACGTGCTTTAAAACCTTGTTCAAGGACAGTGTTTATTATGTACAAAAAGGATGCAATGTTGTAAAAAATTATAGCCTCTTTCTCTAGTATAACAGTGTCAGTAACATCCAAATGGTTTTCTGAACATGCAGACAGCATCTCAGTAAATAGACGAGTTGGGAAATGTTTCCACGCAATGCAATATGGGAATAGGTCAAAGGTGAAGTGTACCACGCTTACAGTGTCCCAGCGTGGGGGGTTGCATGCTGAAGCACGCAGAGCTGCACACATTGCCCGTTGTCATGGTACACTTGACCTTGTGACCCGACCGGAAGTACCGAATTTCCCAACCGGTCTATTGTAAATGACTGTCAAAGGAAATTGAAAGCAACATCTGAAACAAAAGAATATCGATATCTAGTATAAATCTCAATGAGATAAGGATTTCTGAATATCTTTAAAAGTTCATATAACCGATATGGGGTAGCCATAAATTTACCAAAGTCAGGATGGTTGTATTGTTGTCAATTTCTAACACCTCTTCAAAGGTCAAACAAAACAAATGAGTAGATGATCTTATTATTGGGTACTGATATAATTCTGTTAAATCAAGCATAAACTGTCAGGTAATCCTGTCCGGTCAGCAAACTGCTCACTTGACCATGAAATGGTCTTGTAGCAGATGTTTGCCTAGCCATTGCATTTCTACAGAGTAGTCTGTTTACGATTGAGAGAGTTTGTTTCACACAAGATGTGCAGAGTAGGGAAGTGAGGAAGCCTTATCCAGATTTGTGGTTTTTTGCAGTGTACAGTTCTGAAAAAGTCCGCTGCTACCATTTCAACATTTCTTTAACAAGTCTTTTACTACTGTATTGACAATCTCTGACAGCCTTAAACCTCTAGTCCTCTACGAAAAGAACAGGATTCTTGTCTTTAGTTGATCTCACTGAGATCTGTCTCCCAGTTTCACACACATAAAGAAAAAAAAATTATACATGCAGGAAATGACTGTATGAACTCCTTGTGTCTTCACATGAATTTGTACAGCCTATCTTGTCATTTTATGACTTATATGTCAAATTCCTTGGAAAGCTTATATTTCATGACAATGAACACGATGTCTGTTGGACCATCATACACATTGTACAGAGGCAAGGGATAAGAATCCAGTAACTGATATGGGGTTAACAAGGCAAGTTGCTGATTCCCCGAAGGCGCACAGCATTTTTGCACTATGTATGCATGATAATGGTGATCAAACGAAATAGTCTGCAATTTCCCCACAACAAAATAGACAACGGCATTGTGAAAAACTACACTTTTTAACTCACTGAACTGACATAAGTTGTGGCAAACATCAGTTACAAGACAACATCCAACTGAAAACTCTCTCTGGATAGTGTGCACAGTGTTCACAGTGTAAAAAGTACTGACATTTCCAAAATTTTCTCTCAACAGCTCCTGAATAGGTACTTCCATATCTTCAATGTTAATGCAGTTTCCACCTGTGTGGAGTTTTTCATCACAAAGAATTTCTGCCTCAGAACAGGCTACAGCCTGTTTCATTTGGTGTCTACTTGTCAATGTATAGACTATATTCTTCATATTATGAGTATTACGTACAATGTTCTTGAAAAAGCTGTGTTTTGCCTCATATCTCAGTGTCCAGCAGTTTGAGAGGGGACCAAAATAACGTATCTGTTGTGAATAATGTTGCAAGTAATGCATCTTAGGAGTGAAATGGTCTTGGGGGAATAAAACAGCATACAACTCCAAAAAATCATTGACTGTCTCTTCCAAATGAGCAAGGGTTTCTTGTGAATGTGCAGGAGCAGAAGCCAAGTCACAAATGTCTGCCAAGTACAACAGCAACTGCCAATGGTCACAGTCATGTTGGACATATTTTCCCATCATCAAAAAAATCAGGCGAGTGAAACACCACATCTGAGCAGCTTTCTGTTTAACAATTACATGACCACTTGACCAAGATATTGCCGAAGGCTTATTGGACTTATCTGACAACTTGTAAGGAAAGTTATTAATCATTTCATTAATCTTCTCCAAAGAAATCATCTTTTCATTTATAAAGTGGGTCAACACTTTTCCCAAAATATCTGGACATACTCCTTCCAACAGATCATGAGCATAGTCAGGGGGCAGACCTTGTGTAACATGGAAGTACTGTAAGTTGTTAAATGGTGAGTTGTGTCTAATCCCATAAGTTGTTCTCAACTGATCATCATTTTGGATAAGTCTAACATGAGTATCATAGCATGATGGAGTCCTCACTACAAAATTTTTAGGAACAACACCACTTGAAAGTTCCTGGGATGTGCACATACAAAACCGGCAAATCCTAAAACCAGAGAAAGACTGGTTGAAACCACCAATGGTATGACTTGCAAGATTGTCTGCAACAATCATTGTCACTGTACCCTTGAAAACTTCTTTCAAACCATCAATTGTCATTTCAAGTCCAATACTTTCCAAATGAACAAGATCTGCGATAAGAGGAGTAAAAACCTTATCAAGACCATACATCTTAACATAATCAGATTTACACAGCCAGACTAATTGAATTAGCTTGAGCTTTGATCTGAATATTGGACGAATATTCCCCAGTGTAAAATAGCATGCACTGAGTTTTTGTTTTTTTGCATAACTTCCTAGTGGATTTACAGTTTCGAAGTCATCAAAATAAAGCTGAATTTGTAATGAGGTGGGATCAGATGCAAAGAGCACATTGCTTGCCCACAAACTTCCATCACAATAATCCCATATCAAGTTTGTATTGTGACTGGTGTGTCCATTTTTTACCTCGGCTAAGACATCGGGGTGTTTCAATAAAGACGCAAGAGTGTGAAGTATGGGAACATAAAAGAAGGAATCTTCCTTTTCATTCCTCTTCCCAAGAACATATCTTGTCCCCTCAACAAGGTCTAACTTTTCTTTGGCAAAAGTACACTGAACATTAATGGAGCTAGTGGAAAGCAGTGATGCAAGCAAGGACTCTTGATTCTCTCTAACCTTGCTTAAAGCAACAGACATTTGACAATGATCTTGGCAGTTTTTATCCACTCTCTGGATGTATGAATCTAGCTCAGAAAACAATGTTTCATTGTATACTTTCAGCAACTGCAAAATTTCTGTAGTGACTGTATTAATGACAGAGCCAGGAACAGCATGCAGATGTTTCATTCTAAGCTGCATCATTGTGAAAGTATCCAATAAATCAGTCTGATCCACAATTACCTTTTGGACATCATCTGAATTTGTTGCACTGGTGGAAGGCAGCACTGTGCCCTGGTCATCTTGGTCACTCTCACTGTCATACAATTGTGGACTGCCTACATTCTGGGACTGGTCTACTGAATGCAGGAAACACTCTCCATGTTTCCTTCGGATATGTTTTTTCATTGTATTGACTAAAGTGTATGAAGCTTCACAACTGTTAATTCCACAGTGCACTATAAAATTTGGATCCCCAGAGTGAATCATCTGAAGGTGATTTAACAGTTAGTTAGTTAGATGAGGTTTAACGTCCCAGTTTCCAACCAATTGGTTCAAGTCGAGACGACCACGGCCTTTTTTCCAGTTGTGGCTCACTGGCTTGTTTTTCCTACTCCATTGCTTATGCTGAGCAACAAGCAAAAAGGCAGTAGGTTCCATTTTTAAAGTCTTTGGTATGACCCGGTCAGGATTTGAACCCTAGACCTTCCGGCTGCAAGTCGGATGCTCTATAAACCACTTGGCCACTGCAGTCGGCAGGTAGGATTTAACAGAGTGTTACGTGTTGTTGTTTGATAGTTGCACTGGGAGCATTTGTAATCACCTGACCACCAGTGGCGTCGCCAGGGGGGCAGGGGCACGTGCCCCCTGGAAAACCTTGTGCCCCCCGTGTGCCCCCCAACTGAGATTTGAGATTTTGAAAAAATATAGATCTCCTGTAAGTTCTGTAGTCAGAATATTTGACTACCATGTTTCATATGATTTGATTCTTCTAAGGACAAGAAAAGGCAGCAATTTGTATTATTTCGAATAAAAAAATCGCCCATCACATAAAACGCATGGTGTTCTCTGTGTCGGAGGCTGAGCATCGGTCTTGGTAATCTATCCATAATCCTTGCCGCCTCAACAGGTGTGAATATACGTCTTGATAAAGTGTAGCGGAAATGTCTGCCTCGCGAACTCATTGACCAAGACAGTGAATGGTGTTGTTTCGTACGTGCCATGGAACTTGCCATTGCGAATTGTAATGCAGGCTCAGTGCCAGCAATTTCAATGAGACTTTTCTGCATTTTCTTCTTCGAAAAAATAATTCCAATAAATTTTAAAAGGGAAATATATGATACAAAATTCTATGATCCCTTTAATCCCGTTAAGACTCCAATCACTCAGTATGTGGATCATGAAAATTTCACGTTAATTGAAAAGTCCACAATGGAACGAATATTTGATCGTTGATTCGGCAATTACACATGCACGTTTTTTCACTTTCATGAGAATTTCTCAATCCATGCATAATTTTTTTTTAGTCCCTAAAAATTCGTTATTTTTTGACACAAAATTTACTTCAAAAAGGTAGCGTATGTGGCACCAGATTGCATCTAAGGACACCTAATTTTTCAAAAATTTTCAAAGGGGAGGGGGGGGGGGATTTCAAATTATTGCAATATGAAAAACGAAATTTCTTTTTACAAGCTAAAACATCGTCATAGTCTTCACTGTCATAAACATTGACAATAAATGTACATCATCATTACTATTGCCAGAGCAGCTCATCAGTTACAGGGTAACTGTTTGTCATTACGAGTTTTTTATTCATAACTTATGTGGCTGTTTTTAATACATGCCCCCATGCAGCAAGTCATAGCTTATTCTCTAAGCTGCTCAAACAAAACTGTAGGCCTACCATAACTGAAATTTAAATAACAATAAGTAATAGACAAACTGCATGGATGATGTACCGATTTATGAAGCATTTGCGAAGATAATGATGTTTTAAGCTGATCGAGGTTACTAAATTTATGTTTTGCATGAGAAAGATGATGGAAGAGATGAAGAAGACAATATGGTAATTGAGAAAAACAATTTTATTATAGTAGTTGAGAAAACTTTTTCAATGTTCAAACAGAGACAATTTGCACATCAACGTTACTCCTTTTATTTCACTTACATAGGCACCTACGATATACCTTACCGAATAAACAAAATTTAAGGTCTATGTAGCCTGCACGAGAGTACACGGTATTCTTCAAAAATCGGGAATTTGCATTTTCAATAGCGTAGTTGTTTTACTTGTCATTGTGATGTGGTACGGCAAAGGACTTAGAAGGAGGTTGAATTAGGTGATATGAGATGGAGATACATTGGAGAAAATCTCTCTGCTCTCTACTAGTTGCCAGCTATAATCCCTTTTCATGTTGTCCTTGAAATTTCAATAAGCTTAATCGTTCTTAAGAAGTAAGTGGGGTCACAGTGTCACATGACCACGTCGTCTGCTACATATGTAGGAGCACGTCAGAACATTTTACCTTTTCCCTTACAATTACCAGTCGCTTGAGTTGCAGTACAAACTAATTTGAGAATTTCGACGCGTTTCGACTCTTTGACAAAGTACCAGTTGTCTTAGTCACATCTGAATAATAGTAAGCATTCTATAACCTACGAGCCCTATGCGAGAATTGATAAAAATCAGTCATTAAAATTTAGACGTATGCCCTTTTTACTCATTTGCATAGAACAATGACGTTCGTCTCCTGCAAGCACCTGTTTGTTTGGTGGCAAAACAGTCGTTTTGTATTCAAGTACATCAATTTGCTCCTGACTGTCGGCAACTAGTTAGACTCAAAGCTTTGTTTCCTGTCAAGTTCACTTGTTAGGATGGATTTGGCAAGCGATGAGATTGCCAAGTTACCAAACAAAAGAATTCAATACCGTTAAATGCAATGATCCCTGATTATAGGATATTCTCCAAGCACTGAAGTGGATCAAATTGAATAAGCATAGACTAAAAGTTTTCCGATGTATCTCCACTAAATGCCATCTTATTAAGCTGTACAGTTCTCATGAAAAGAAATACTTTCTTCCTTGAATGCAATAACTATATAGCACTATATGCCGTGCGGCTTTGCCACATCATACACACGCTGCTACAAATTGTCATATGCCACCGCAAGGTGAGATAATTCAAACATAAACTGTTCAAATTGATTCCTATTCCAACCCTTCCTATTCTGAACTTCCTAAGGTGGTAATCTTTAACGGGTTTGCCTTAGATCTGTTTTTATTATTTTTGCATTCCTGTTACTGGAAACCTCCTTTATGTCTTTTTTCGGGAATTAATCTTATTTAAGAGGCAATTTTATAGGTTTTCTAACATATTTTGTTGTCCAAACATCCAGCACCTCAATTACTGAATCTTAAGAACACCCTTATATATTTTGAACGTTGCATTTCGGATAGTCTTGAAATGAAAGTTGTGTAAGCAACTTCCATGCAGGGAGGTGTTATGAGAAGGAGTTTCGACTGGAAAGTTTTCTTTGAAGCAGACTAGTTGCCGACAATAATCACTTCATTGTTGAGTCAGTAAGCTTCAAAAGCTATGTGGAATTTAACACAAAAGGCTAACGTCGTCTGCTACATCTTGAAGATAGCATTAGGGCTTTTGCTATTCCCTTAACACTGCCAGTCGCTTAAGTCATGAATTAATTTGTGGATTTTGACGCGTTTGGACGCTAGTAACAAATAGTCAGTTTGTTTCCCTTTCACATGTTGTACATGATTACACCTTCTGCAACTTGCGAAAGAATGCGCAAATTGATCAAAATCTAACACCAAAGTTTAGTCTTGAACAACTCTTGCTCATTTGCATACAGCGGTAGTGTTAGATTATTGCCAGCATCTCTTCGCTTCGTGGCGATAAACAGTCGTTTTGAGTTTTAAAACAGTTAGTCATACTTGTAGGTCGGCAACTAGTTGGGCATCAAAGCACTTTTCAAAGGAATCCTTTTGTTAGAGTAGTAGAATGAGTGTGAATGAGGTAAGGCAAGGTTGGCTGAGAGAATTGAATGCTCTTAAATCAAATGATCATTCATTATAAGGATTTTCTCCACGCGCTTAACTGGATTTAATAGGATTACCATAAATTAAGTTTCAGTCAGAACTCCTTCTAGTAACACCTCCCTGGTTCATGCAAGCAGACTCATGATTTAAACAAAGAGGGGTGTGGCATATAACTAATAACAGTTCCCTGATATTTTCACACGTTACATTGCACAGCACTACAAGTAGGAGTGTTGTGCTACCCGTAACATACATTAACCTTTCTATGTTCGTTTGCTCCGCAACTTGCGACGCATTACTTGGGTTTAAAGCCATTTTAGTCCTCAAAGACTGTAATTGTCTTTTTACTGACGTCATTGGTTTCATATTTTGTAAGCAGATTATTGTTGCTAGTGGCAACAGTGCCTAGTTTTATTTTATGCACTAAAATATGGGCCCTAGAGAGTTGCGTAGCCAGGATTTCTCTCACCGGGGGTGGGGGGCATACAGTATGTTGTGTGATCGCCGCCCTGGGATCAGGGTTTAAGGGGAGGTGTGAAAAATTAGGTGTCCTTACATGCAATCTGGTGCCACATATGCTACCTTTGAAGTAAACATTGTGTTCAAACATTTACGTATTTTAGGTACTAAACAAAAAAAATCGGCATCAGGGGCCATGGCCCAGTGACCACCCTAAAAACGTCACTGGCCCTAAAGACTGTACGCAGAAGTGATGTAAAGTTGGCCAAGGAGTATCGTCTATGATTTCTCTTCCTCACATATATCTAGTTGACACTATATAACATATTCGTGTTGGGTGTGTCGTAAAATCTCATCTAACTAACTAACTAACTAACTAACTAACTAACTAACTAACTAACTAACTAACTAACTAACTAACTAACTAACTAACTAACTAACTAACTAACTAACTAACTAACTAACTAACTAACTAACTAACTAACTAACTAACTAACTAACTAACTAACTAACTAACTCCTCACATATTTTTACAACAAATTTATTTTCACATTCTTAAATTAATGGTTCACACCTCTGAACTGGAAACGAGTTCAATCTCACAGCATAAAAAAATCTAAGATAATATGGAGAGTCGTTGTTGGAACGTGGTATACGGGATGAGAGTGCCTATCACGTGGTTTTATTTATATCGCTCAGCTAGAAGCATTTTCAATGTGATCACTCAATCTTCTAATCATTGCGTTTTCCACAGCCGATTTATTTACTCTTTTGGCCGTCGTTACTCTACACGTCAGTCAATATTTCCCTCAAACATGGCAAGTCCTATGGAGATACGACTTCCAGTGTAAACTTCATCGATTTGGAAGATTTCTGGCTACGGTTACTACAGTTTACATCATGGTGGCGATCGCTTTGGATCGCTACGTCGCAGTGATCCACCCACTGGTGTACAGAGTCCACAATTCTCCAAAAAGAACCAAAAGGATCTTGGCCTGTATTTGGATCGGCTCCGCACTGCTGGCATCCCCTGTATCATTTCGTTTCACGGTAAGGTACACACTACTGACACTTCACTGCAGTGTACATCCGTCCACAATCAGGCCTTCTGTCAAGGGTGGGAAAGGGCGATTGGTCCCCCCCTTCCAGAAGAAGGAGGGTTAAATCCTCCCCCTTTTCATTTCCATAAAAATATAAAAAATTGTCAATATCTTGGTTTCTTACTTAAAGGCAATAGGCAGTCGCCCCAAAATTTTCTTTGAAAAATCAGCAAACTCTTGCCAATCTCCTCTTATTGCATTACAAGCACCTCTGACAATGTTTTGAACATAACTATTACAAACAATAGGTAAAGCAAGGCGAAATTCTCCTTGAATTCCACAATTCACTAACAAAAATATTGTAACATGATCAAAATAGGCCATTCATGAACTAGAGTGACAGGATACGCTCACTCTGTTTGGGGTGACTGCCTACTGCCTTTAAGAAGAGGACACTTTTGCTGCAATGTTTGAACTTAAATAAATGGCCTTTAAAACCCTTCAAATTGCACATTATAGGGGCCTTGAAGCAAGCTTTTCTTGCCCCCCCCCCCACCCACTTGTAACTTTGGCCAAGGACAGCATGAATTTGGACTCAGGGTTTAGCAGTAATAAATACCCCCTTTTCCGAGTTTTTGACAGAATCCCTGACTATATGGACTATAGTTTAATATGCAACCGACCGTACTTGTAGTAATTGGAAGTGGTACTCCTTTACAGGTACCTTTAGTTGTAAAGTAAAAACTGCGATATGAAAACTGAGATGTAACAAAATATCAAGCTATTTAAACAACAAGACTCTAGATATGTGATTTATTGCACTCTAAAAACAAAAGAGTGAAATTCACTTCAAAAAGAGTGTGCTGAGGAACCACTACTAAGAGTGAATTTCACCCGGAGTAGAGTGAAAATTCACTCCACATGGAGCGATACTGCATACATATGGAATAGAAAATTGCTCTATTTTGAGTGAATTTTCACTCCAATCCGGGTGAAATTTACTGTTACTTATGAGTAGTCCCTCAGCATACCCTTTTTGGAGTGAATTTCACTTGTTTGTTTTTAGAGTGTGCAGAAAAAGTCATCGAACGAAAAAGAAAACGCAGTCCCTCACCCAACCCCACCCCACCCACACACACTTTGAATTAGTGTACCCCGTCATCCTAATTCAGGAATGGCTCCATTCAACCACGTGACAATATTTTTGTTACTTATTTGTTAAATTTATGTAGAATAACTCCTTGGTTTACCTTCAATATTCAGTGTAATGAAAGATATACTTGTGAGATCTTTGAAAGTAAACTTGGGTTGACTAGTTTCTTTCTTGTAAGCTGACTGGAGTCCGCATGGGCAGGAGAGGGGTCTCAGCCAGTTTAAAAGAAAGGCCCTCATTTTCCTCTTAGTAAAGGGTGCTTAAATGCAGATGTGTTAAAACAATGAGAATCACATGGGCGGATTCACCGTTTAAAGGCATTCATGAGATCGAAAAGTTGAGTTTAAGGCGAAAGGTTTGGACCTACAAAGTCATACCGGAACCGGCTTTTTCATTTGTAAAGAGAAACGTTAAAAATAATACTGTATTCAAGGTGTGGGTGGCAAGGCAGGGTATCTGGTGGTTGACTTCCTGATAGTTCTACAGTAGGTCGCTTCACTGGTGTTATTTTATAGGGTTTACGTTCTGAAAATGATACAGAGAGAAAACTAACAGACAAAGTACCGGTGCAGTCAAAGTGTTTAAAATAATATACCGCATAACTGCAACGTTTACACAACAAAAATCCATTAGATTTCAGAGTGACCGTAAATATAAATAAAAGCATGTTCTGGTGAATGAGACGCAGACGAAGCAAAGTTGTCAAGGAATAATTGACAGAGATTTTAAATCTTGAATTGAATTATTAAACTATTTTATGAACTACTCTTACATTATGACATGTCTCATGAGTGTCCTGTGACGGATAATTGGATAAAACATTGTTAGCTCCTTTACGTTTGGACATGTGCATACAGGCTGCTACCTTGGGAATACAAAATGGAGGCAATAAAAACTCCCTCAATGAACTAGGAGTGAATTGCAATTTGACTTATTTTGATATTAACATTTGCACTATTGGTCTAGGGATCTAATAGTGACGTGCAAGGGGATTGTGGGTAGGTAGGGTGGCTGCTGGAGTTGCACTGAAAGAGTAACACTACTCAAGCTGTTCACCTCACCTATTTCCAATGGGAGCGCGCGAAGCGCGCCAAAAACGAACACTTTAAAGACAATTTAGGATGTTTTACTTCATCTTTTGTTACAAAAGTTATTCAGATTACTTTCAATGTCCACACGTCTCCCTGTAGATTTTTCTTTTGTTCAACTTGCCCTTTTAGCTCGGTAAGGCGAACTATTCTTCCTGGTCAAAACCCAAGGGCGGATACAGGGGAGGGGTCCAAGGGGTCCGGACCCCCCTTTTCCGAACTACGACGTGCAAAGGGGTCCGGACCCCCTTTTTCAGGAGTAAAAAATATTTTGCAGAGAGAAACTACGACAGTCGTAGTTGCTCTTCCGTATTCACCAGAAGTAACCTGCTGAAATGGCGTAATGATCAGAAACTTATACGAAAACTTCGGCAAGTTTTTTCTTAATCTGTCGCCTCTCCATTTACTTCCTGTTAACGATGACCCCGGTATAACTCCAGGTGACTTTTGACCAAATATAATTCCACGAGGCGTTTAATAAAAAACGTATTTTGTTTTCTGTAACATTTTTTTTCAAAATTACAACATTTTTCGCGCGCTTGGCGCGCTTCTATCTTCAGTTACATCTTTCTTCAACTGCCAAACACCCGTTTCAGATATGTTGGCTTTAATTATAAGTAAAGGTTCCACAATCATTTCATTATCTTTCGTGTGGGCGTGATTCTAAAGAAACACAAAATTGAATCGATAAGAACTTTTGCTCTCTTTGTGTTATTTTTTGGAAGATTCTAAATTTAGACGCAACATATTTTTCAAGAAATGTGGAAGTGTCTCAGTGCTGGGTCCGGGGTGGTGGACGAGGTCTATTTCTCCGCGACCAGTAGCCCGGCGTCTTGGTTTTGCTCTTAAAGACAGGCACTCATCATCCCAAGTACATTTTTGGTTCTTTAATTAGCACCAAAGTCAAAAGGTGCAAGGCTGGTCTCACATTACACAACATGAACAGAGTATTTTGATTACATATTATGGCATTGTATGTCTTCCAGGATATTTAGTCTACACAAGGAGGCTTTCAAGATAATTTTGGGATTGGCTAGGATTATATCAGTTGAGAAAATTGGAACTTGTCTGGGATGAGGAGGGGGAACAGTCTTCCACCGAAACCCAAGTTTCCTATCTTTCCTTAAGAGGAATGAAATATTTTCAATTTTTCTTCAACAGAGCCCTAAATTTGTTTGCGCGCTTCGCGCGCCCAAACTTATACGTTCGGCATCCTTTCGGCAAACCGTTGCTTCTGGCGGGGGTTCGGGGTTTGCTGGATCCCTAACGAGAGCTTAGTCCCCTCCGTCGGGAATATCCTTTCACCACTCCTTGCTAAGTCTTTAAGCAGTTTTCACTAGTGGCTTCGCGTGCAATTCTCACAATCAAAGTTACACCACCGATGAACATTATTTACCCGTGAACTATTCTAGCCAAAGCTAGGGGACGGCTCAAAGTTATCGTGCATCATCAAGAGGGTTTCATTTTAGCAATTTAATACCTTTAGTAGCATCCGTAACCTGATGACTTCATACATTCGAAGCTAACTTTACTCGTACCACAATTTTTCCGAGGACTTTACCTCTTCCCTTCATGAAATATTTCGTTCAAAGTAAAAATACGATAATTACTATCTGAACTGTGAACTCCAAAGAGCTTGGTATGTTCTGGTTGTCATTCAAAGTCCTACTCAAAGTTCCATGCTAGTGTTCCCATTTGGTTAATTTCTCATACATTCGGTGAATTTCCCTCTGGATACTATCAAAATCAAACTTGACCACACCAAGTCTGCTTTATGGCAGTCCCTAGTCCCCTCGCTGTTTGCAAAGTTCTCAACTCCTGACCTGTATGCCTCCGCTTGCGGAGCTGAAAAAGCATCATCGTGATCATATAGCCTTGTTCCCTTCACTTTTCGAGACTTTTCATGTCTCTGTATTGCGAAAGGAGGGGGAAATTCTCACGAGAAGGGCGAAATTTTCGCGCGCATGTGCACACGTACAGCCGACATCGTTAATCTATCTGTTTTTGGCTTGAGATATCATCCCATGTGGTCCCCGCAAACTGGTTATCATATGACAGCACTACTGACATAGGCGTACGAGGCGGGTGCAGGGGGAAGACTGCCCCCCCCCCCAAAACAAAAATATCTGAGGTCGAAAATTCGGGGCAAAAAAAATGACAAAAAATTCGGTCACAGAGTAGGTGAAATTCCGGCAGAGATGAAGAAAAAGTGAAAAGATTGCCCAAATTTTCTACTGAGTTCCCGAATTTTTGATCGAATTCCTGAAAAATGCGGAAAATGTTTCACGCCCTTCGCGCTTGTAGTTGTTTGGTGTTCTATTTTATGCACCTGAACTGCAACGAAATTCGAAAAAAGGCTCTGACATGCACAGTCCTAATCACTTCCATATCCAGATTTCATAAGATATAACTAAACATGCTAATGGTATATGTAGTCTAACAATTTACTGTTCACTTCACGCAGTGTGGTTCTGATTTACACCAAGAACTGAGTAAAAAATTCACTTAAACAAGCAAGACGAAAAGACTTCCTAAAAAAGTAGAAATTCTTGGAAATATATCCAAATCAAATTTAGCACTAAATGTAGCACCATTTTGCATCTAGCCCACCTTACTTGAGCAAAAATTTTCCCAAGGGGGAGGGGGACACCCCCCTTAGACCCCTCCCCCAGGACGCAGGCGCGGTTTTACGGGGGGCTTTGGGGGCTGAAGCCCCCCAAAGTTCGCTCAAGCCCCCCAAAAAATTTTCAGAGGTTGTGTTATGCTATATTTGCGTGTACTGAGAAAAACAAAATTGTCCAATACACTTGTGCACATCTTGGTCCAGTGGAATTAGTTTGTCAAGGGAAACTGTCGTATGTGTCTCGAAATCACATATTAGGTTCACGATTTCATACAATGGAAGTTGGGTCAGATAAGTAACATCTATGATAGTATGTACGTACATGTAAGTCAAGTTAAAGGATTAATCATCTGTTGGAAGTTCAAAACGAGTCATTTCGTCGCTGATCTCGTCAAGCTATACTAGCCCTTTTAAGTCAAATCTACAGGCCGAATCGTATTTCCCATTAATGTGAACAGGTTCAGTTGCTCGTATCTCTCAGTAACGTTTGCTACAATAATCCAAATAAAAAAAAAATATGTGCCTGTATATACGTTACATCTACGTCATGGTCAGGGGCGGTGCCACTCAGGGGGAAGGGAGGCCTATTCCCCCTGTAATTTGCAGGAAAAGAGAAAAAGAGTAGGAAAAGAAGACGTGAAAGAGAAGAAAAGAGGAGGGCGGGGTAGGCCTATATCTGATCCATATAGTTAATTCAGGGCTTCCAAGAGGCCATATTCCGGTTTCTACCAGCCTTTAGATACGATTTTATAATGCACAAATGAAGGCAAATTTTCTTAATGGTTCGAGAATATTTCTGTGGACTCCACGCACGTATTTTTGCGTAAAACTTTCCCCGACTAGAGGGCAGTAATGTGTCCAAAAGGGGACTTCAGGAGGTTTGTTGATACATACCCTTAGACAAAAAAGGCTCCTCTTTCACCTAACCAAAATATTAAGAATGTTTTGAACTCATATGATAGGGTCCAAAAATATCACAAAGACAACACCATTTTTGCATCTAAGCAACCTTCAAGTAACCAAAATTTCTCAAAAGGGGAGGGGGACCCCTCCCCTTAGACCTATCCCCCAGAACAGCCCTCTTTTACCCAACCAAAATTAGAATTCACGAAGTTATGGACATTTGCCAGCCATATATCAGTCAAAACTGTCCCGAAGACCGGACCATTTTGCATCTTAGCAACCTTAAAGTAACCAAAATTTCTCACAGGAGAGGGAAACACCCCTTCCTTTAGACCTCTCTCCTAGGACCGCCCTCTTTCCCCCAACCAAAAATTAGAATTCACAAAATTATGAACATTTTCCAGCCATATATATCAGTCAAACAATAACCCAAAGACCCCACCATTTTGCATGTTAGCAACCCTAAATTAGCAAAAATTTCTCAAAGGGAGGGGAACACCCTTCCCCTTAGACCTCTCCCCTAAGAAGGCCCTCTTTCCCCCAACCAAAAATTAGAATTCACAAAATTATGAACATTTTCCAGCCATATATATCAGTCAAACAATAACCCAAAGACCCCACCATTTTGCATGTTAGCAACCCTAAATTAGCAAAAATTTCTCAAAGGGAGGGGAACACCCTTCCCCTTAGACCTCTCCCCTAAGAAGGCCCTCTTTCCCCCAACCAAAAACTAGAATTCACAAAATTATGCACATTTTCCAGCCATATATATCAGTCAAACAATAACCCAAAGACCCCACCATTTTGCATGTTAGCAACCCTAAATTAGCAAAAATTTCTCAAAGGGAGGGGAACACCCTTCCCCTTAGACCTCTCCCCTAAGAAGGCCCTCTTTCCCCCAACCAAAAATTAGAATTCACAAAATTATGAACATTTTCCAGCCATATATATCAGTCAAACAATAACCCAAAGACCCCACCATTTTGCATGTTAGCAACCCTAAATTAGCAAAAATTTCTCAAAGGGAGGGGAACACCCTTCCCCTTAGACCTCTCCCCTAAGAAGGCCCTCTTTCCCCCAACCAAAAATTAGAATTCACAAAGTTATGAACATTTTCCAGTCATATAGTCAAAAAATTACGCAAAGAACGCACCATTTTGCATCGTAGCAACCTTAAATTAGCAAAAATTTCTCAAAGGGAGGGGAACACCCTTCCCCTTAGACCTCTCCCCTAAGAAGGCCCTCTTTCCCCCAACCAAAAATTAGAATTCACAAAGTTATGAACATTTTCCAGTCATATAGTCAAAAAATTACGCAAAGAACGCACCATTCTGCATCTTAGCAACCTTAAATAAGCAAAAATTTCTCAAAGGGAGGGGAACACCCTTATCAGAATTCCTAGCTACGGCCCTGCTTGCCTGGAAAGTAAAGGCCTGAGAAATGTCATTTCCGGAGATCTAGGAGGTATTTTAAGACAAAAAATTCTTCGTAAGCTACACGCCAACTAGTTATGGCCCTTCACTTAGATTGTGTCGAGGATTCAATAATTACGTGGACCCCCCCCCCTTTTGAAAAATTCTGGATCCGCCCATGAAACCCCATCAAAACCCGGTCAAATCCCGGTCAAATCCCGGTCAAGTGAGCTTTCTTCGCTCAGCAGATTCGCAATCGCTTGTGGTACGGGAGGATAGGTGGTGGTTAGAGTTGAATAGGCCATTGGAAGTTATCTTTCTCAAGCTGGTATGTTACCATTAGACAATATTCACGACTTGCAGGGCCTGAAAGTGACTTGTTCATAGACATTCCTGTTGAATAACGGCTTATTTTGGTAACTTTACAAGATTGCAAAAGTTACCCATTTGGTAACCAAAACTTATAATGCAAAGTGTTCTATTTTGTTATGTTTTTGATAATCTGGGGGAGGGGGGGGGGGGCTGTTTAGGCCTTCTCAATGTCAAAAAGTGGGGATACTACATACCGTGCCCCGGGATTTCCCGCCTAGGCACGAGGTCACGTCACTCAGTCTTCTCTTATAGTTACAGATTTCACAAAGTCCGAAATTAAAACGATTTGGCAGGCTTTAAAGGAAAAAAATTAGATAAGGCATAATGATTCATATTATTATAGGGTCTTTTCTTATTTTTCAGACGAAGTACAATGCTGATTTCAAGGCGTCTGCCTTTCAAAGTGATGCTTGTCAACTCGAAAGAAGTCCAAATTACCAGATCTTCTTCAGATTTTACGTCTGTTTCATTCTTGTTCTGATACCTGCCATAGCAACTGGCCTGGTTTACTCTCTGCTTCTAATTCAAGTCTGCCGGCGCAACAAGGATTTCCTAAATGGGCAGCACAGCCAATTAGCAGCTCTTTCATATCTCAACCAATGGAAGATCGCCAAAACACTGTTTGCAGTTTACATTGGCTATATGGTCTGCTACATTCCTTATTTTATGTTTAACTTTGCTAGTGTCTTTGATTATTATTTTTCTTATATCTTTAGTAACGTTGCTCTTTTACTGCCATTTGCGAATTCCTGCGTCAATCCCGTGTTTTACACTCTCCTAAACGATAAATTCAGGGCTGGTCTACTCGATATTTTTCTACCAGCTGGGAGAGAAGGTAGACGCAATGCTGACACTACAAAAATGAACGTTGTATCACATGTGCAATCTTGTCCCACTTCCTCTCGTTCAACACAAACGTTACATTCTATGGTGTGACTAAAATGTATAGGGTACACTGTTCAGACCAGGGCTCTCTGTTATGTTCTGACTACTTGTATGCGTCATTGCAAAAATTGCTTTAATGACGGCCTTCAGTTCACAAAATACTTTTAAACATGCACAGTACTTCACAATAGAAGAATGGATATAAACACACACACGCACACACACACACACACACAAAAAAAGGATTCATAGATCACAATCGGCGTCGTGTTTCATCCATAATTCTCCGGTTGGGATGTTATACGCATCACCCTTTCCTATAAAATTAGCGCCCAATTGATGATGACGCACTTACGCCACAATTAATGCTTCGTCCTGGCCAATACGCAAGTCAGGGAGTTGTTATTTGGAAGGAGGTTGAACGGAAAGTTTATGCTAATACCCTAAGACCCACTAAATCCCTATGAGATTATCAATGGTAAGCTTCTTTTCGGTGGTGGAGATTTCTTTCTTTTATTCGTTAGCTTCAATTTGATATCAATATGCTTGCAACATCATTCAGGTCTAGTAAGCTTGTCACAAGTGGCTTATTCAGAACTGAACACTGCTTTGATAAGTAGGTTGAAACGGCCACCAACTTAGGGGCAGGTGCTACAAAACTCGAAATGACTGGGCCATTGAAATAAAAAGAAAAAGAAAAGAAAAAACAAAACAAAACAAAAAAACGAGCTACAGAGGCAGAAGTTTAATTTTTGTCACAGCAATTTGGAAAGTTTCCGAAATTTCCCTGAAATGATTAAGTATAGAATCATGTTCAAATTTATACATAAAACGTTACTGGTATACTCGGCATCCGCGTCACCGAGCGTCCAAAGATGCAATAGCCTAGTATTTTTTTTTTTTTGTTTCAATTTCCCAGCGACTCGCAATGGTGTGGCAATAGCGACAAACCTCAAGTCTTACTGTAGATGTAGCAGATAAGTATGAACTACCTAATCCAGTGAAAGTCGTATAGAAATGCCAAGAAAGACACAAGAGACAGATGGCTGTGTGACTTGGTGGTGTAAAGCTCACTTCAACACTTCAAAGCGACGTATCTCCTTCCAAATAGCAGCTCCCTGCGCCAGTGAAGTTCCGAAATACCTAGGGATGACATTGTCAATTCTTTACTGGTCTCGATGTTACATAATTATTATCGGTGACATAAATTCCATCAAAGCCACAGGTTAACCTTGACAGGCATGCAGTACTTAAAGTCTGCAGTGCAGTGCTGTGCAGTGCAGTGCAGTTTAGTTTAGTTTAGTTAGTGAGTTAGTTAGTTAGTTAGATGGGATTTAACGACACACCAACACGATTGTGTTGTATATAGTGTCAGCTAGAAAAAAAAGGTTAAGTTCAAATACGGTTCAAGGTCAAGTTCGGTTTCAAGAACAGTTCAAATACGGTTCAAGTCCTCCCCTTCGCCTCTTACGACAGGCAGCAGTGGCGCAGCTAGACATTTTTTGTGGAGGGGGGGGGGCAAAGCAAAAAAATTCCGACAGATTATTATCTTGATAGTTGTTTGAAATTCTGAGGACCTTTTCTTTTTTTTTTTTGGGCTTTTCGGGCAGTTTTGAGACCGACTTTTGATTTTCACGTTGACATATCGGTGTGTAATTCTGCTTAAATGCATAAGAAGTGTTGTAAGTGTTTCAAATGACTTGTTTTTATTTCCGACAGAGACTAGAAATTTCCGACAGAGGCCTTGTGGGGGGGGGGGCACCGCCCCCTGCCCCCCTCTAGCTACGCCTCTGACAGGCAGGGAATACCGTGGGCATATTTGACAACCCCCAGCCCACAGGGGGCACCACAAGTAATAAGCTTTCTGACGGGTTCCCGGACATTCCCTGGCAATTCCAATCAGACGATTTGCTACCGGATAACTACCCCTCCCACCCCGACGGCTGCCACGTACACATTACGATTGCATTTTGTGATACAACTTGCTGTGTACTGTACTGGATTTTGCCTGCGCGTCTCACTGTGCGTTAACATTTTCAGACTGACTCATTGTTATGCATATTGAAAATAGATTGTCAATAATGTAAATATCGTTGTCGAAATTTAGACCGTTTTGTAAATGAAGATCGAAAGCAGTTACTACAGAATCATTTCATAGGAGCTTGTATGCGGTAAATTAGCATATATCCAGATCTTTTGAAAGACCTTTTTATTGCGAATAAAATTATCAATTGAAACGCATTCTACACCTCAGTATTTTGCAAAATAGTGTTACAAAGAAGGAATAACGTACGTAACATAAAAATTGTGTTTTGTTTTTCCTTATCCATATGTGTAAAAAAACGACGTTGAATGTTATTATCTCTTATTGACTAGCACGCACTCCAATAAATTTACTGATTCGTGGCAATGCAATGGTTTGAGTACTTTTTACATTAGTTCTCCTCTGCCAACAAATGGCGGTGGGGCTGGGACTGGGGACTTAGTCAAACGGTGTTGCATTAGTGGGTTAGAGTTAGAGTTAGATGAGGTTTTATGGCTCAGGTTCTAACTAATTGGTTTAAGTCGGGCCGGCCACGGCCTCTTTCCAGTTGTGGCTCACTGGCTTTTGTTCCCTACTCCATTGATTATGCTGAGCACCAAACACAATAACAGTAGGTTCCATTTTTAAATTCTTCGGTATGACCCGGCCATGAGTCGAACCCCAGACCTTCCAGCTGCAAGTCGGATGCTCTGTACAATTGCCTTGTAATGTGAATGTATAGAGTAAATGAATAGAACCGACTGGTTTCAAGAACGAACTTGGTTTGGGTTTTATTGTATCCAACCAAGCTGTGTCAATTCGCTCCCATGGTGTGGCTAATTCCCTTCCTTAATGGTGGCTCAGATTTCTGCCGAAACAACTTGTTTCTTCGCAGACATGCGGAGTCCTTCTGTACATACTTAGTTCCTTCGGTACCCTAGTAGTAATCACTAGTGACACAGAAATTCCCTGAATTTGTGATTACTGCTCAAACAAGTCAATCTGGTGACTCCTTTAAGGTAAATCACAGACATTAAAATGACAGTAACTATGTCCCATTCAGAAGCAGAAAGAGCAACTTTACATTTATAACCCCAGTAGCGCGGTCAGGATTTGCTGATGGCGGAAGGGGGGGGGCACACAAGATGATGTCCTAACCCCACCCCAAATAATGCCACAAAGATGGTGTAAGTGCTCATTTGAGTATCTACGATACATTGCACCGGGGTGTACCTTTCTGTTGTCACCTAGTAAGGAGGTGCCGTCTCGGGGGAGGGGTCTAACGGGAGGGGAGGGGACCTTTGATATTTTGTGTTCGTCAAAGGTACCTTAGATGCAAAATTTCGCTATCCATATTGACCGTTTGTCTCATTTACGCATATGCGAAAAAGCCTGGTAAGAGTTAACACTGTATTTAGTACCGCACAAGTTCAAGGTGCCGTCCACTTTCGTATGAATTTACTTAAAAATCTACATTTTATGAAAAATTTGTTTGTTACAGACGAAAATTAACTTACAACGATATTTTAAGTACATTTCATCGCAAATATTAGAACAAAAACTCAAATAATTGCAAACTACAAGTCTTTGGGAAAAAATATTTTCCACTTATAGGAAAGCTATTAAGCGTTTGTGAATTATTTTAAATTAAACAAATAGGCTGGTTTTAAGGTTTTGTTTGTTATTAAATTATGAAGAAAAATATAGCGCTACAAAAGTAAGAATCATTTGATGTAAAAGAAAAGGGTTTTGGAGTGTTAATGCGTTATGAAGCTTCATATCTCCCTCCAAAGTATTGGAGGGCTCAAATAACATGAATGCAACGTAAGGACTGCTTCCAAGAACCAATTTATGTTGGCTTTTTTAACCAAGGAAGTATTGTGGGGAAAAGTCGGCTGCAGCTGGCCGCTATTCTTGACCAATGAAATCGGTTCTTTAGGCATGAAACGACAACACCAAGGCCGAACAAACTATGTTAATTGGAGTGACAAGCAGTAATTGTGACTTCTGTGGAACCCTATAACTAAACTGCAAAAAAAAAAAAAAAAAAAACTTCACGAAATTGAGGGCGCTCTCC
Organism: Holothuria leucospilota; assembly: GCA_029531755.1. NCBI lineage: Eukaryota > Metazoa > Echinodermata > Holothuroidea > Aspidochirotida > Holothuriidae > Holothuria > Holothuria leucospilota. The sequence goes on along the minus strand of CM055969.1, from coordinate 40,216,001 downwards.
AAATATGACAAATCTGTTCAATATGTTTGGCAAAGCTTCAAATTAATCACCTTGAAAATTCTCATACTTGAGTGACTTATTCTTATTTTTTGTTAGGTGTAAGGGGAGGGTGTGGTGTTAAAGTGGAGAGGGTGAAAATCATCCTCTCGAGAATTTTTGTTTTTGCATGGAGCTATACTTGCTCCATGGTTTATGAAAGGTGGTTTAGAAGTTAAATAGTGATATCTTTGGCAAAGCTTTGGACTGGCTACGTTTTAAGGAATACCGTTTTTTAGTGATATTATGGCTGTGGCATAGCACCCGTTCAATGCTGGTACCATGAGACCGCCTCCTGGAAGTTCTGGGGTAATTGCAAAATTGAAACGTTAGTAGGATGCTTTTAACTGACATCCAAATGACACTACAGGTGAGCTAAATAAGCACTTCACAAAACTTAGTTTTACTCATTTTGAACGAAAATCCAAGAGAACAGTTTCAATCAGTGTTTCTGCTAAGCCACTATGACGCGATTTTGACCCAATTGATTCCTAATTTGACGCACTGATGTTGGAGAAAAAACAGAAAAAAGAGGGTTTTATGGGCATTTAGGCATATTGTGCATGCTGTATTTAGCAATGAGTTAAATTTGCATACTATATTGGGCAGTTTGACTCACTGGATAATTTCTTAGAGGAAACACTGGTTTCAATCATGGCCGAGAGCGGAATCAAGGTAGAATAATAGGGGAAGAGGATTAATTAGAATATTTCATGGTGCGTATTCTCTGTAAATAACTTGATGACCTTTTAGTAAGCACGATAAAGCCTAGTACAAGTTTCACTGCTACAAAAAGGGGGCCCTTAGATCCGCCCCTGCATAACCATACTTGACATCTTTCCAGGGGGGAGCCCCTTTTGCCCTAGAAAATCGTCCAATTTTCCTCCAATGTCTGCCCAAGAAATGTTTTTTTTTCGAATGGGGGGGGGGGGGGCTTCCGGGAGGGAGACTGCATTCCCAAACCCATTGACTAGTGTACCTACGTTAAAAATGTTGAAAGTGACAATATAAGGACCTAAGACTGGGGGATTTCATCATCAGAAACTAACGCTATGCAGAAGACACACCGTAGTGCTAGCGGATTGTCCAAAAGACCATCGATGATGAAAATGCAAACATCACAGTAGATGGACAGGAAGGGGATAATATTTAACAAGTGGTCAACCTGGGTCATTTGGTTATCATCAATGGTAATAGTGAGGTCAAAATATTGCAAAGGATCGTACTTTTTACAGTGGCATTCAAAACTCATTTTAACATGGTAGCGTTTATAGAAAAACATATTCTGTCTTTGATGAAACAATTCTTCTCTGCTGTATCATTGCAATAGCCTATGTAGGCTGGCAGAAGACTGTTAAAACTCTCCTGGAAAAATTTGTAGGTACATCTCATCACATTGTGTTGCTACTTGCTAGCCTGCTAAAGTTGTCAGTCCAATTTGATGCAAGAAAAGAGAAAAGAATTGCATCTTCCTCAAAAATGGAAATGATTCAACAATACCGAAAGCCTTTTGTGACCTCATCCAGACGAGAGCACACCCACCCTTAGTAATAGCGATCTTAAGTCGCATTTCAGACCGTCTACCCTAGTATTTTCCCCCAAAATTAGAAAGGAGCTGACATGTTTTATATGAGCATGGCTGTGTTGCAACTGCATGATAATGATAACATGTAGCCTACATGTAGGCCTATTGTCGAACTCGCCAGGTCCCTTTGATAAGTAGCAAAACACGTGACCGTACTCAAAAATGTCTGCCGGCGCGGACCGACCGACCTGTATATACATAAATTTTTCTTCTTTTTCTTTTTATTTTGCCTCCTCCATTCCCCTCTTTCTCCCCCTCTTTTCCTTTTCTCTTTCTGGATTTTCCCAGATTTTTATATTTTTTCCTTATCTTTCAGGATGTTAAATAATTGCATTTTGCTCTGTATCAATGTTTAAAATTTGTTTAGAATTCTGTCATTTTTTGTTATGTTATTTTGAAGTAGACCTAGAAGGCAGATTATTGCAATCTTCCAACAGAATTTACGCGCTGTATATATACACATTCATTGTATTCCATGGGTTGATTCTAAGATTCATGATATGTATCTCGAAGTACAGAGTGTATACCCACCCAACACCTCCCCTCCGAAAAAGTGACTGGCCTATCCTTTAATATTCTGGTGTCAAAGGGGAATACGGTACTGTATATTTTCTTGGCTGTCACCGAAGACCAATGCACTCACTATAGTAACAAATTGAAATGCTGCCATCACTTAGAGGTTATGTAAAGGTCTGAAAGTCAGGTATATAATTTTCATCTCTAACATAATTAGAAGCTAATCCATGGAGTTGCAACTCTCACTTCCCACATGTTCTCCACCTACTTTCGAGTTAAAGAAATTTCCCAACAAACTTATAAAGCAAGTAATGACAAAAGACAACTTTAAATCATTTAAACATGTATAGGATCTTATTAAACTGAGTCTTGGTCAACACGTTGATAAATATTTACTGTCTCAGACGTTCTAGCAAAATGTGGGCGCTTGTCAACTAAACCCTACGTAGATTGGAGTATTTAGTTCATTACTAACCTAGCCGGCAGAGAACTATACAGCAAGATACAGCGGATGTAGGTGCATATCCTGCTCTATGTAGAGAACTCAAATTTGAAGATTAGTGGAGGGCGTATTCACAGTAGTTCCCAATGAACGTTGTACCAGGGTCTTGAACAAGAGTAATCTCAAACTTAAACATGTACGATGTATAATACAAAAATATGTCTCAACATTCTTTACGTATCATGTGATTTTATTATCTTTTCTAACATGATATGCAAATAATAGGTAAAAACCAGTTTTAACTCATTTGATACCCTTATAGCAACCAAAAGGAAATATTTTAAAAATTATCTTATGGGTCTTAACATATGATGTCGTTTTTAACTTAGTGATGGGCATATTATGGCAAAATAGCCTACCAATTTTTAGATTGATCTTTGACCTATGACGTCATCAGGCACGCATGCACAGGATTTTATTATCAGTTACCTACACGCCAAGGTTGAACTCGATTGAACTTACAGTTTAGGAGTGGGTCGCGACACACTTTTTGCTCACACACACACTCACACACCCAAACATTGCCTGCCCGGCGGACGTTTGTTACTCCTGCACCTGCATCATATTATCTGCACTTGTAATACCAATATGTATGTGAAAAAGAGGTACATATTCGACACCTGCTGCGAAGGTAAACACACACTGCTTCACATTTCTGATGTTAGGTGAAATACAATATTTCATCTCCCTATACATTACATGTAAGAAGATAAAAAATTACATTTTTTTGAACAAGTGTAGTTTAACCAGGGAGTTGCTATTTGTCAAATAGCAACTCCCTGGTTTAACTGGGAGTGTGCATTTGATATAGATTTCATAAGAAGCACTTAGTTTAACTAGGGCAATTAATTAGTAAGTAGCACCTAGCTTAACAAGGCGATTAACACAGCAAAGTGTTTCTCAGCCCATCGGGATGTCAGACTGATCCTTATGTCAGTTAATTCAAATTTATGACCATCATTTTTTTCTGCCACCCAGCTGCAGTGCCATGTGGAGAAAATTCTAGCCGACCGTGTATAAGAGTTTGGGCAGTTCAGGCCCGTACGCAGGATTTTCCGAGGGGATTCGAATAGACCGAGTCGCGTGACGTCATGTTTTGCTTATGCGACCATGTTGAGGGCACATGTGGAAAAAACATGTTTTGTACACTACATCACTATAGTACATTATAGTTGTAAATTACACCGTACATGCACGGTATATATAACACGCACATGTGGCGCCACTGCCTGACTTCAAAATTTCAGGATCTACCTATAATGGGTGCGCGCCAAGCGCGCAGAAGAATTGTTGTTTGAAAAGAATGTATAGCAAGAAATTTACACTTCAGTTCCTGTAGACCATGCTACCCGCGTTACCGTTCTCTTTATATTTGATTGGTACATGTTGCCCTTTTAATGCCCTGCGTCTACGGGGATAAAGATGTACTTCTAGTTTTCATAAGAGTTTTCCATAAAATTAATCCTTTTATATTTTTGCTCTTACATGAGGAGTGTAAACTGTGACGAATGCCCACAAAAGCGCACATAAAAAAATACTATTTTTTCATCACAAATGTTGCATCCAGACTCTGCAAAGAAACTTTCAATTCCCAAACAAAATATATCTACCGAAAAGGCAATGATGAATTTATGCTCTAAATCTTTCAATTTACTGAAATATGTCTTCCAAAAGTTCAACTCTGTGTTACTCCTTGAGCACGCAAAAACCTTTCAGCAATCGGCATAATTTTGACAACCCTTTTCGTTGAATGATGCTAATACGTTTAAGACGGTATTGGTAATAAGTATAGCCATGAAGTTAAGTGCTTGGAAATTTTGACAGGGTGAGACTTGTTTTTCTTATACTTAGCCAAAAAATGATGGAAAGGTAAGAAAGCTATACAAAGTTCTTGTTGAAGAAACTAACCCCTGAAAAGAAAGTACAGGTAAAGTGTCGGTGAGGCTGTCCGCCGAAGGGGATTACACCTTCTATCGCATCATGAGTGACTCTGGCTCCTTGACCACCTGTGCCCGACTCGACCTCTCTGCCCTCACCATGGTTTGAGCTGTTTAAGGCTAAAAGAATGGAAATGCCCTAGACTGCAGAACAGTGGCGTAGCTAGGCATTTTTTGTGGGGGGGGGGGGGGGCAAAAGCAACAATTTCCGACAGACTATTATCTGGGGACCTTTCACACATTTCGATGTGTAATTATTGTCTGGGGACCTTTTTTTTTTTTTTTTTTTTTGGCTTTCCGGGCGATTTGAGACCGAATTTTGATTTTCACGTTATTTATTTCCGACAGACACTAGAAATTTCCGACAGAGGCCTTCAAAGGCTTTGTGGGGGGGGGCGACCGCCCCCCTGCCCCCCTCTAGCTACGCCACTGCTGCAGAATACCTTGTTCTGAAGCACAAGTGTGTCACTTTTCTATAGTTCAACACGGTTCATCATGCGTGGGGCGCCAAATATGCGTGGGGCGCCAAATATGGCGGGAAGGGACATTACTGCTGAAATCAGGAGCTGTCACCCTGTTAACTACCCACTGATGTATAGGGAGATTTCATGTGCGTGAAAGTAAAACACCACAACCAAGTGCTGCAGGGCAAACAATCACACTTGTATGCTAGATCATGTACTAAAGCAATGAGCTTGGTAATGGTGCTGGCGCACTTGCCTCCTTTACAATTAGCGCGTCCACTGAATTTGACCTTTTGACCTTTGGCGGAAGCTCCCTGTAATATTAATAAACATAAAACCATAGAGGATATCTTTCGGAAATTTTCAACGGACATAACCAGCTCAGCTATTAGAAGAGAGAAGAAAGCAAAGGTGCATATAGAGTAACCTCCTTTTGAACATGAAAGGAAATGGAATCAACAATATTACGCGCGAAGCGCACGAAAAAGATGGAAGTTTGGGATAATGACGTAACCATTCTTATTATGTTATCCCAATATTTATATGGAATGTACTTAATTTGTAACAACCACAGTTTCTGCATTGTAAGAGGGTGGAAGAAGTCAAGTATTGGCGAACCACCCTTAGATCACAAAAGGGGTTCGATATCATAGGGGGTTCGATTAAAAAAACGAACCCAGTGACGAACCACTCGAACCTCCCCTTCGTACGGGCCTGCAGTTTAGTAGCAAGATATTAATGGGGTGGTAAAAGACACGTGTCACAAAATACGGTATGTTGTTTTCCAGGATTTGTACTATATAGCAGACTGGACATACGCGTATACAAGGCCGGAAGGGAGGGGAGATGCAGCTTCACCATTTGGGCAGAAAATGTGCTACTTTCAGGCAAATTATATACCATTTTTCAGGCAAAGTGCTTAAAATTTCAGATAAATGTGCTCTTCTCCCCCACCCCCATGAAGGTGGTCCCATACGTTTATGAGACTGGGAAAACATTGGTTGAGAGAAATTGAATACACTGAGCCAACTGCTTCATTGTCACACTAACTTGCGGCTCTAAGGCGTTCCTTCCTAAAGGCCCAGTGACAGTCACATCATTACGGGCAGGCTACACGGGCTTGTTGCGTGCATGGATTTTGTTGTACGCAGAAAAATTTCTGCCGGCAGGCCAAGATTTGGTAGGTTTCACGTGAAACTTGCTTGATGGATGCCTAGTACTTACCTGGGTCTTGCGTATGCTCCGTGTGACATACGTGCAAGGCGCGTGAGAGCTTACAGACTGGTCCGTGTTAGCTCCGGGCCACATACGGGCACTGTGGGTTACCTGCGTACCAGCTACGTGACACCTGCGTGAGAGTTGCCTGCAAGGGGCGAGGGCTGCGCGTGCCGCTGACGGGCATACAAACGCAGGTCGGGTGGAAAGGTCATCACTTCTAAACCATATTTCATAGTGTCAAGATACCCTGTCCGTCAACTTCGGAGTCATCCAAGAAGCGCAGCAAGGGTGGCAAGGGAAGAGAGAACTCTTCGGTATCTTCGGAGAGCCGGCTACAAACCCCTGAACAGCCTGAACAACCAGAGGTCCCTGTATGGCAAGAAGTCGAAGTTGAGCTGGCCGTACCATCCAGATCGTCCGCGTCTCCCGTGACGAACCACCCCGGGTCCACCATCTTCTTCGCCTCCTTCTCTGATCCCTCCTTCTGATGCGATGCAGCTGCACTTGTACCTGCTTGAGGCCGAGTTGTACCTGAATGATGCCCAGTTGATACTGAATACGTGCCCTGTTAGCCATCCTGCAGAGAGGTCCTCTCTCTTCAAAACCAGACTGACAACTGAAGGAATTCCTCTGAGGGGACTATTTACAAGGCACGTAGCCACGGGGGTGGGGGCACGGGGGTAAGTGCCCCCAATTTTTTTTTCAATGAAAGGTCTTGCACTGAAGGAGGAAAAATTTAAGCCTATTACGAAACCAGCATTTTTGGAATAATAATAAAAGAAGGAAATGGAAAATCTCGCACCATTTTGCATCTGGAGTCCTTGAAATAGGCACAAATTTTCAGAGGGGGAGGGCTCAGACCCCTCCCCAGGCAGGCGAAACTCCAACATCGATGTGCTCCCCCCCCCCCCGGAATTAGTTGTTCTAGCTACGGACCTGCTATTTACATGACAGAGGTAGTCGCAGAACGCCAGCAACTTGCCCGCAGTCAGCCCTCAGATTACCAGCAGGAAGGCAGTAACTGGCCCTCAACATGCCCTCACTTTCCTCATATACATCGCTCCATGCCCGCAGAAATGACGGGTTACACGCATGTTGGCAATACCAACACCGTTCCTTGTCAGCAAAACGCACGCTCCATGTCCGCATCTGACACGCGCTGACGTGAAATTGCCACAGGTCCACGGCCAACCTACTTTCTTCGAACTGGTTAACTATGGAACGCGAAATCTGCAAACATCATGTGACTATGTAAAAACATGGTGTGACTATGTAAAAACATAGTGTGAGTACATGAAACACGGTGTGACTACGCAAAAATCACGGTGTGACTACATAAAACATATGTGACTACATAAAAGCACGGTTTGATAACATAAAAACAAGGTGTAATTACATAAAAATATGGTGTGACTACATAAAAACATGCTGTGACTTCATAAAACACGATGTGACTACGTAAAAACATGGTGTGACTACATAAAAACATGGTGTGACTACATCAAAACATAGTGTGACTACGTAAAAAACATGGTGTGACTACATAAAAAGCTTAAAAACATGGTGTGACTACATAAAAAGCTTAAAAATATGGTGTGACTACGTGAAAATGCATATGAGGCGATGTCAACTGTATGTGACTACGTAAACTGTGGGTGTGATGAGAATTCGGTACGTGACTGCATAAAATGAGGGTGTGATGAGAAATGAGGGTGTGATGATCGGATATAGTGCATTGAACCTTTTCGTAGTGTATGGATACCAACTGGGCTCCAAGCCAAGTCAGCCCCATACCAACTCGGCCTCAATATGAAAAATCATGACAGAAGTGTTTGATTTTTGATAGGCTAGAGTACTTATAATTATGGAAAAAGTGACTTGCGTTATATTATCTCTTCCACACAGGTTCTACTAAAGAAACAAGTGGAATTCACGGTGGTATCCCAAGTGTCCAATATGAATACTGTAATAGTAAGTCTCAGATTGCAGGTAGGCCGGCTTAAATTCCGTGACATTGCGATGAATGGCAATGGCTCGAAGGAATTATCTGTGCATTATTCCTCGCGCATAGTAACAAAAGGCCCTGGAATGATGAACTGACAACTTGTTTCATCACGACACAAAAACATCATTGTTAAGGGAGGTGGCAGTATCGGGACAGCCCGTCCTTAATTGTGGTTTATAGGCGTGGCCTTCGCCGTGAGTTTCTGTTCATACACATCATGCGAGCATTGTGGCGTCGTAAAGGTTAAGTGTATTTGTTAAACTCAGAGAAGGGACGTTTTCTTCCACGACCTGTATACGAGGGTGCTCTCGATACACCGACGAGGGTCGGTGAGACTTCGTCACCACCTCCCGGCCCTGAGAGAAAGATCCGGTGGTCCGTCTGTGGCCAAAAGACCGACGGAGGGCCATCGGAGGTCCGCTGGCTGGATGGAAACTTGCATGATGTCAAACAGCTCTTTAACCAGTCAGCGTCGCCGCCATCGGCGGACCGTCGCTGAACCACCCGACAATTCTCTGGCGGACCGTCGGAGTGGCCCACAGCGGTCCGTCGTCGGTCCGACCCAATTTTGCTATGGTGAGTTAGTTATTACAATTTTGAGCAATCCCCAGTGGCGTACCCAGGATTTCTGTCAAGGGGGCCATGCAGTATGTTGTGTGATCGCCGGCCTGGGGGAGCGGTGTCCCCCTCCCCTTTGAAAAGTTTTGAAAAATTTTGTGTCCTTACATGCAATCTGGTGCCACATATGTCACCTTTTTTTAGGAACTAAAAAAAAATTGGCTTCCGTGAGGGGGTATGGCCCAATGCCCCCCCCCCCCGCTCTGTACGCCACTGGCAATTCAGTAATATAATGTGATAGTAAATATGAGATGGTTAATATGTTTTAAAACAGTAATAGTCTTAAGGATATGTGTGCCGAAGTTCAATTGAATTTATAGTTTTGTATTTATATTTCACCATGTGCAAATAGTTGAAGGGAGAATTTCTCACGAAAACTGTGCATGTATTGAAAGGGGTCATACGGTAAAGAATGCGGTTGAAAATTATGCCGCTGCAAATGTTATAAATGTTGCAGAACCCATCTTAGTTATCCATTTAATGAATTCTAGAGAAATCCTTAATATTGCTAATGCTTTCAGAGGTAAGTAAGAGTAATAGATATTATTGCAAGGGTATATTAATCTATTTGTAGGATGTCGGTAACTGACTGAAGGCCAGCGGTAACCAACCAACTGTAGCGGTAACCGACTGAAGGTTAGCAGTAACTGTACTAGCAATAACGATTAAACTGGTGAACGAGGGCAGATAAGACCCCGATTTTTTTCAGCGCCAAACTTTTAACCAAGGAGCTGTCATTTTGTATACACTGTTTTATTACACTGTATTAAAGTGAACTATTTAAGTGAACTTTTTGTTGAAGTGTGTTGTAGCCTATTCTGGGGATATTGAGATGTTGTATGTGACTCCATACAACAAAGTAACGGTAGGTGGTACCACCATCTGACGTCACGTGACTGCCGTCGAAACTCACATTTTTAAGGAAACGCCCGAGTCTATAATGTGACACATGCGAAAGAAATATAGGCTTTATGAATTTTACCGGGGGTTGTAAGACAAATTAACTCCACTATGGTTCTTTAGGACTGGTGGAGTTTTAAGCGCTCTATTATCATGTGGGGGTAGCTGGGTTAAGAAAATTAATTTGATTCTTATGACCAAAGCTAGACCGGTTTCTGCTCTCATGCGTTATATATTACAGGGGAGCTTCATCAGTAGCAACCTTTCAAATTTCGTAGGTTAGGGATATTCATAATTTTTAAAAACATTGTCTCGCTCGATCGTAGTTAATCCGTAGTTAATAGAGTGCCTTCCTCTTTGAGAATTGAGGTGGCAGTTATGTTCAGTTACGCGGGTCTTGTGGGTAGGTTTCTGTGGATTTAGTTAAGAATTTAGAGTCTAGGATACCACGGAAAAGTTCCCTTTAATTGATATCAAAGTCTAAAATGTTGACTTAGAAATAAGCAACGAAAGCTATATTTTAGCAAGAAGAAATTTATTCTCAAAGTCTTGTTTGTTCTCCACCAGTCCTAAAGAACCATAGTGGAGTTATTTTGTCTTACAAACCCCGGCAAAATTCATAAAGCCTATATTTCTTTCGCATGAGTCACATGATAGATTCGAGCGTTTCCTAAAAATGTGAGTTTCGACGGCTGTCACGTGACGTCAGATGGTGGTGCCAACTACCCTTACTTTGTTGTGCGTAGTCACGTACATCTCGATACCCTTACAAAAAAGTGTGGCATGCCACATGTGAACACAGGTAATCACTTGTGGCAGAGCATATGAAAATACATAAGGAAAAAAGTGTGGTTATGCGTGGTGACACATGTGGTATTGGAACCAATCTGACAAACAGGACCACTCTTTTCCCTGCATGATCGTCACACCTTGAAATCTGGGTCAAAGTGGGGAAGCTGTATCAAGTTGACACATGTGGCAAACCACGGCAAAGTGTGGTAAACAAGGCCAGTGAACGAAATCGAACCATTGAATTTACTTTACTCAGCACCACACTTCTCCACACATCTCCACACTTTGCCTACTTTACCCCAATTTGCCTCCTGTTACATGTGTCAAAGCGTAATTTTCGGTTTTCCACACATTACCTCATGTCCAAACTGTGAAAATGCTGGTAAATGCATGGCACTTTGGAAAAGTGTGTCAACTGTTTATTAATGACACACATTGTCACGCAAAAATTCACAGAAATTTCACGCCTCTCCACACCCCACCATGTTTTTGCACAGTTCGACAGAGTAATTCACGTGTGGTATTGGAACTTTTGCCACACAATTTTTATGTTAGGGTATCCCGAGAATAGGATACAACAAACTTCAACAAAAGTTGGAATGGGGACGACTTGGTTTGGGTCGACTTGGCTTGGGACGAGTTGGTATGGGGATGACTTGGCTTGGGCCGACTTGTCTTGGGGCCGAGTTGGTATGGAGCCGAGTTAGTATGGGATGACTTGGCTTGGGCCGAGTGGGTTTGGGGCCGAGTTGGTTGGGTTTCGAGCTGGTTTGGGGCCGACTTGACCCCAAAACATTCCATACACTATGGAAAAGTTCAATGCACTATATCCGATCATCACACCCTCATTTCTCATCACACCCTCATTTTATGCAGTCACGTACCGAATTCTCATCACACCCACAGTTTACGTAGTCACATATACAGTTGACATCGCCTCATATGCATTTTCACGTAGTCACACCATATTTTTAAGCTTTTTATGTAGTCACACCATGTTTTTATGTAGTCACACCATGTTTTTATGTAGTCACACCATGTTTTTACGTAGTCACATCGTGTTTTATGTAGTCACATCATGTTTTTATGTAGTCACACCGTGTTTTTATGTTATCAAACCGTGCTTTTATGTAGTCACATGTTTTTTATGTAGTCACACCGTGATTTTTTTGCGTAGTCACACCGTGTTTTCATGTACTCACACCATGTTTTTTACATAGTCACACCATATTTTTACGTAGTCACACCATGTTTTTATGTAGTCACAAGCTGCTTTTATGTAGTCACAACATGTTTTTACATAGTCACATGACGTTTGCAGATTTCGCGTTCCATAGTTAACTACCTGTGACTTACGGCCGCTACGAGCCTCCTGCTGGTGTTCTGCGTGGCCCTCTGCAGGCAAATCCACACAGCTTACCCGGAAAAAGTTTTGAGCAGGGAGGTGTTACCTTGACAAGGTAACACCTCCCTGTTTTGAGCATGTTCAAAACTTGGCTACGGGCAACTCGGACTTAGGTGCGCACCTGAAGGCAAGTAATGGCAAGACTCCGGTTGAGATCATACTGCCAGGTCCGTGCCATCTGCGGGGAGCTGCGGGCAGCATAATTTGACACCCGCAAGTTGCACGCAGTGCCTGCCCGAAATCATGTGACTAGGCCTTTAGTAAAATTTAAAATGTCTACAGAGTGAGTACCATAACACAACTTACAATCTTGAGAAATTGTTCCTTAACTTAGTTAACCAAAATTGAAGAGTAGCCTACGCAAGAATGCAACATATATATTAGACATGGGCATTAACACTCTTTACAGTATACGCTTTGTTTACTATGATTGTTTAATTTAACTGAGCTGGTAAGCATCCAACAGCTAAACTTAAACATAAGTCGTAGGAAAGTCTGCAGACAATGGGTAGTGATGTTACTCGGTAGCTCGGACTGCACCAGTACCCAACAAAATTGTCATGTATCAACACTCCCCTACACTATTTGGCCATGTTGCATGTGAATCACTCCTTCTAAACACCTCATATGAATATTTGTACTTAGATGTATATATTTTACCGTATACCTAATTATTAATCTGGTACGTATCTCAAGTTTTCAAATTGCCAGTATTACACTGCTGTATGTAATCGGCCTGTTAATAATCACTACCTACTCTGTTATTCAACCAAGCCACCCTATCCACTCTTCTCATTTGGTGATTGCACAGAATTGAGGATATAGAAAATTGGTATCGGATAATATATGCCCCTATCTCTTCCTTCGTGATGGTGCATGGAAGCATGAATGCATCCTCTACGGCACTTTACTTCTACATCTTTCCGAAATGATGTCTTCGTCTTTTATTTTTCAGTCCCATAGGATGTCTTGTTGATGTAGCACCACTGTCTGTACTGACTAAAAGCACATTTTAAAATCCATATTTCTTTTCTTAATATTCCCATCTGAGGTAAAAGCTGACAGAAATCTTACAAACAAGAGGGTGTGCACGGTGTGTTTCACAGGGCTGAATAGTGAGGAAGAGAGTTTTTCAAAGAAGCATTAATGGTTGACTAGCCTATTTGTCTGATTTGTGACTTCAGCTTTTAAAGAAAGTTGATTTATTATAAATCTGTAATCGATTTGAAAATGAAAACTTCTTACTATTATCCATCATATTTAACTGTGTCTCCGTAGCCACACAGGATATTTTTCTGCGGGAGCCTAGCAATTTTGCCTGAGTAAAACCTTTATTATCTGAGAAAATTGCTCATGTTTTCCAAAACTTTTTTCTAGAGGTATGGGTGTTGCAGTGGGACGGGGGGGGGGGGGAGGTTGCAGTCTCCCAGAACCCCTGGCTCATACGCTTTAGTATGTCTAAGTAGTGATTGTCTAGCCAAAATATATGTGAACACTTACACATGCAGCAACACGGCTGCATGGTGTGGAGATCACAGATAAAACCTTCCAAAGTGAACCGAATCAAGTTGTTATCATTAAACATTATCTATTCTCTCCTAATTTTCTCAACTGATTTTTTTTTGTAAAGGTTTAAGTTTTAGCCAAAATATTGAACAGGAGTATGACCAGAGAGTTGTCAAATAGCAACTCCCTGGTATGATCACAAAATGGTAAACTGCACATAGGACTTCTGTTCAGGCCAGAAGCGTAGCCAGAAGGGAAAGGGGGGAAACGCCCCCGTTCCCCGAGAAAAAATCGAAGTAAAATTGGGACGACGGGATAATAAAAAAATAAGAAAACGAAAGAAAGGGAGGGAGAAGGAGAAGGAGAAGGGAGAAAAGGAGAGGAAAGGAAAAATGGAAAATAAAAGGAGAGAAAAAGGAAAGGAAAAGAAATAATTTGAATGGGGATGACTGCCGATGGGAGGGAAAGATGAGAGAGAAGGAAATGGGTTTGATAATGTAGAAGATTGGTTCAAATATCGATTGGACGAGTACTGAGAAAGGCAGAACTAGGGACGGTGGAAAAGACAGAAGAGGGCTGAGAAAGTGAAGTACCCAGGAAGGCCGGAACGGGGACGAGGGGCGAAGCCAGGCAAGCTTTTCAAGGTAAAGAGGAAAGGATGAGAGAACTAGGAGAGGGAGCATTAGGAGACTCGGTCGGGAAGGACGGACCAGGACGGAGGCAAGCAGAGTTTAAGGAGTGGAAATGAGGAAGGAAGAAATGATATAGCGAGGCTGGGAGTGCGGGAGAGGGAGGGGAGGCAACTACGGTCCCGATCTTAATTTTCATCACTATCAATAAGGGACACTTTAAATCACTATCTCGGTGAAGACTTTCTTTAAAATTCACACAGTGTGTGGGAAGGAGCCAGTTGCGTTGCCAAGGAACGTGGTTTGGTGTCAGAACTCCGATGAGTGGGTCTAGAAAACTTGATAATTAAAGAGAAACTAAGAGTGATTTTGAATTTAATGGGTAACTTTTGCAATGTAAAATGAGGCAAGAAATTCGTAATATACTGAAAGACCTTTGCGCTCATTAATCGTACGTAATTGTGAGCTATCGTTACTCCTTTTTACAGGACAATGTGAGCAGAACTTTTTCAGTCTCATGCAGCCCTTGCCTACCATCATCCATCCTCCAGGGGGTACGAAAACCATCTCTTCTACGCAGAAAAACTGTGAATAAAATAATATAAAGATAAAGCTAAAAAAGATTGGAAAGGACGGGAGACCAGAAAAAATAAGACAGGATTATAATCAACTGAAGAAGAAACATTTATTCGGTAGGCCAGTTATCTTGAAAAGTGTTTTTTTCCGCGTGCTGGCCTCTTTTGTGCTTCTTGTAGGGAAACTTGAATGGATTAATTCTTACAAGCCCCGTGCAACCCCTACCATAATCCATCCTCCCCCACCTACATTCACCCCATACCGTACACCATCAAATCGACCGACCGATTGTCCAAGCAGTGGCGTAGCTAGAGGGGGGGGGCAGGGGCGTTGCCCCCCCCCCACAAAGCCTCCGAAGGCCTCTGTCGGAAATTTCTAGTCTCTGTCGGAAATAAATAAAAACAATTCATTTGAAACATTTACAACGCTTCTTATGTTTTTAAGCAGAATTACACAATCATCGAAATGGTTACTGACAAGGCCTGGAAGTGTCATTTAAGGCAATCTCGAAGATATTTTAATCTAACTTTTTCCGTGCGCTACACGCCAGATGATGGTGGCGCTACGCTTAGATAGTACATCATTACTTCAAAATAATAATCTGTCTGAATTTTTTTGCTTTTGCTCCCCCACAAAAAATATCTAGCTACGCCACTGGGTCCAAGTTACGTTATTCTAACAAAAAATGATCAAATTGTGATTCTTTAGTCTATTTAGTGCCCATCCAATTCCATTTGAAATAGTTAAATACTTTGTTCAGGCTCGTTGGGTCACAAGGTAAGCCCATACCCTAAAACATACACTAGTTCCACCCATATTTTCCCTTACCAGTTGAGATAGAAAGTAATAAGTCTTATCTCAGTGCAGTTAGATTTTAATTTTTTTCTGGGGACCCCCCGATGTAGTAGCCTGTTGCAACAGAGCTCCTAAGATTTAAAAAAAAATATTTAGTAATTGTAGGTGCAAGTTACAACGCCTGGGAAGTGTCATTTCCTGCAATCTGGGAGGCATTTTGGCCAAACATTTTCTTGGTACGCTACGCGACAGCTGGAGGTGGCGCTCCGCTTAGATAATGTCTCGAAAGTCTCCCTGAGGAAAAGCCATGGATCCCTCTGGGAAAATTCCTGCATCTTCCCCAGAGTCCCCACCGACAAGCCACCCCGACATCATCAAATCGATATTGATTTCGTCAGAGTTAGGTTGTTAAAAAAGATTTTTAAATTGAGATTATCGTGACTTGTCAAGTTCGCATAATCATAAGGCTATTTGAGTATTAAATGCTTCATTCTAATGTCCACAATTTTTGTAACTACTCCAGATCTCCACAATTTTGTTACTACTCCAGAGTTTCCTGGGCTTTGCCCCCCCCCCCACCCACGAGGTGGTGACCGTTGGACCCAATGCACTCGGGGGGGGGGGGGAGCACCATCTACACATTTAATTTGAAAACCGTGAAATCGTTACAATAATTCTGATGTTAGATGGTACAGAGAGCGTGGTGGCCTATTGGTTAAGGTGTTGGAATTATGATCTAAGGATTGCCCTTTCGACTGCAGTCATTACGTTGTGTTCTTGGGCAAGGTGCTTTATCTCGATTGCCTCTCTTCACCCAGGGATTAAATGGGTACCTGTGAGGTGAATTGTCATCGGGCGCGCCGTTAGAGCTGCTGCCCACTGGAGGGACTGTCTCCGGGACCATTTATCTTTGAGCCGGGGTAATATTGTACTGCGCCTTTGGTTCGGACTGCCTAGATATAATTGGCGCTTTAAAAATGCGAATTGTTACAGTACGTTTGCTCTTTCAAAAGCTGCTTGTCACATTGTTCTAAATCCGCAGGTTATCCCATCTGTCTGCCATGGGTAATCAGTGGTATTTCTCACGAAAATGTGATATCCCTAAACATTGACAATATTTTGCTAGTTACCACACTTTGACACAGGTTTGCCACAGGTTGTCAAGGTTTTATATTTGCTAAATGCAAAAAGTATTGTTAAGAAGAGCACCAACGGTGCAAACTTTGCCTTTGACAAGGCCGGCCAGGCAGTGTTTGGAATAAGGAAATTTAATTGGTACCGTAGTCCAGCCTGTTATACTGAACATCATCACCATCACCATCACCATCATCACCACCACCACCAACACCACCACCACCGCCACCACCGTCGTCGTCGTCATCTTGTGCGTTTCTTTTGGTCCTGTTTCAGCGGAGCTCAACCCGAGCCCTCGCCATCACAGGCGCATTACTAAGGGGGAGGGGCGAAAGGGGCAGCCTCTTCCTTGAGCATATTTTTGGTATTTTTAATGATTTTTTATGATATTGCTATTAACTCAAAAAATGTTTAGATGCAACTTACAAGGCCTGGGAAGTGCCATTTCTTTTGGTCCTGTTTCAACGGAGCTCAACCCGAGCTCTCGCCATCACAGGTGCGTAGCTAAGGGAGAGGGGCGAAAGGGGTAGCAGCCTCCCTTGAGCATATTTTTGGTATTTTTAATGATTTTTTTTATGATATTTCTAGTAACTCGAAATAAAAAAAAGTTTAGATGCAACTTACAAGGCGTGGGAAGTGCCATTTCCATTGATCTGGGAGGTATTTTCGGCCAAATTTTCTTGTACGCTTCGCGCCAACCTAGGATAGTTTGTCTGCAAGCTTTGCCCCCCCCCCCGCCCCCTTGTAGATTTCTGGCTACGCGCCTGCGCCATCACGACCGGCCAGAATATTATTACGTAGCGGGGCTTGGTAAACCAAACGTTACTTAACATGCTGGCATCGCAAGCTGTAGTATTACTGAACATTAGGTAAGGCCACTTTTGGAAGTACATTTGCTATTTACTACATGAAAGCAAATTATAAACGAAAAGCAAAGAAATCTGCAGTGCCCGAAGCACGCAAAAAATTATGCGTTCGTACTAACAGACTAAAGGATTTGCGCTTCTTGAGAGCAACAAAATGTTAACCTTCGAGGGAACTGATCGCCTTTGAGGTTCGCACCCCTTATCGTATCTATCCACGATCTTAAATATTACTCTCGAAGATATTGGAAAATTCTCTGACGAGGACGCCACAGCCCCTTCCTGTGCCGCCAAAATGGTAATATAATGGTGTTAAATGGTGATATAGAAATAATTATGATATCAGTATTTAATGATGTTGCAATAGTGGATTGTCTATCAGGCAAAATCAATGTTCTCTCCAGGCTGCAGCCGGCCTGCGGGACGAGTGTTCTTAAAGCACCTCAAATAGTTGTCAATTCAGTTACTTGCGATAAAACGTTAAATTGTCAAGAAACCAACCACCAAAAAATACAACATATTAAGCTTATATCGACAAAAGGATCTCTCTAAAATATAACGATAAATCCTTATACTCACTCTCTCATAGTTTTCGCAAGACAGATGAAAGTTGCAGGCGGTCTACCTCTTTCGAACGTAGAAAGATATATAGTCAGAACTTGCGCTAAACCGGCTTTGATATTAACGGGCTTTTGTAAGGTTGACTCTTTAAGTTCTTGACCTATAAATGGGACATTTCTGCTTACTGACAAGGTAGCAGCATGGACCGTTTTTCCCCAGCAAGGAAATTCAAAATGACCACCAAAACTAATCACGGTATTTAATAATAAAAAATAATAATCATTTAAAATATTTTTGACACGACTGTTTTTAATATCTCTTCAATATTTTCTGATGAATATTCAAGAAATATTTTTACTAGCCTGGAAAAACGGTCATTGTTACTACCGTGTCTGCACTAGTACTGGTCTACAGGCAGAAATGTCTTATTTAGGTCAAGAACTATATGAATTAGCCTTAAAAACTGTAAACCTCAAAGCAGGGTCCAGTCAAAAAAGCCCTGTATTCTGCCGGACTATAACGTACAGACAACATCGCGCGCGAAAAATTTGCAAGCTTTTAGTAATGATAATGCACCTCATATGCATAACCAACAGCTCCCTGGTATAACGTACAGGAAAAAAAAGTTGTGAATGCAATGGAAAACATTATGTTAGGGTGTTGAAGGCAATATAAATTACTCTATCACTACTGTATACTTAAAAGTGCATGACGGACGAAAAGGGGTGTTCGATCGCACTCTCAAGAGTGGGGGGGGGGGCCACCCCCTCTTCCCCCACCCTTTACGCCTATGCATAGGTGTAGGAAGCTCTTCTCAGCTGGAGATGAACGTTCTCTCGGACCGTCTTCCTGGGGGGAGGGGTCTAATGGGAGGGCCCATTTGGGAAAGTTTTGAAATTAAGAGTCCTGTCATGCAATTTGGCTCGACATATTGTGTGAATTTTAAGGAGAATTAGTGCAAATTTTCACATTTTACATAACGAACATCTAAGGGTCTTGGACCTTGAATTGTGTGGGGGAGCAGTAAGGTTTCCCACAGGCAGGGCGTCGCCAAGGTACTCTGAATAGGGGTGTGCCGTGTGCGAAGCTAATGTATGCAGGGTTCAGGGGCCCAGATCGGGTCCAGACGCAACATCCAAATGGAAGGTCAGGGGCGAAGCCACCGGAAATTTTGGACCATTTCAAAATTTTGGGCATTAGAATGAAGCATTTAACTGTCTTCAAGGCGTTTAATGGACAATAAATAAGCCACTAAAATCACGATATGAACACTTTTTTTTATAATGTCTTAACACGGACTAACAGCCGGACGAGTTGTTGATGCAGGGAATTGCGATGGAGGAGAACGCGTGATTATAGGGGTTGTATGTGGCTTCGGGACAGTGTTATCAATCAAGCTGTCATGCAGGGAGTAGGCCTTATCATGCCAAGTGGCAGTGGCGGTGCTCCGAAAAAAATATTTCATTTTCAAGACAGTTTAGAACTTTAGAGTCTAAAAATTGCAGAGGAGGCCTTTTCTGGTACAAACGATTAGCCTATATATTCATGTAGGCCTAACAGATTTAGTTGGAGAAAGCCAGAGGAGGGGGCAATATGGAGCGGAAATGACCCCGTAGCGCCACCACTATTTGCAGACCACTTTGAAAGCAACTGGATGACATTATTTTTGGTCACTTAAGTCTGCGAACACGTGCTATTAATGTCTGGAATTCCCTCCCCCTCCATTTGACTGCAGTCTACCCTATTACTTGAGAGAAAATTAATTCATCAGAGCATTATGGAATATTAATTGTGTGTGTATATATACATTATTATGTAATTTCTTTAAATACGCATGAATACTTTTGATTACTGTCTTTAGTATATTGATAGACTTTATTTATTTTTCTTTGCCTTTTGCCTTTGTATCTTTAATTTGGCTAATTTCTGTACAGGGAGTGTTCTACTTTGTTAAGATCTCTATCTTCCTAGAACACTTCCTTTCACAACTGCTTGATTATGTAAATAACTTGACCTTGTATATATGTATGTGTTTATCTGTGGTTGTGAAGAAACAAATATATATGAAATATATATATATATATATATATATATATATATATATATATAAATATATATATATATATATGAAATTATATTAGTAGTGGTGGATCCAAGAATTTCATTGGAAAGTTATTTTTGTTGTACATGCAGGGCCAATGTCGACTTCGGCCCCACTAATGGTTGGGGACTCAGAATAACACAAATTGGCCACTAAAGTTATGAATCTTCCCGACGTGAGGGGCGCCAGCATGGCAAAAATTTGGCATCCAAAAGCTCTCGGCTCACATCGGCTCTCAGGGTTCAAATCGGTGATAATATACTTTGCCCAGAAACCCCTCCCAGGGACGCCACTACAGGGGCCCGTGTGCGGGTACCCTAAGATATTTTCAAAGTGCCGTCTGTCGGAAAAATTTTGCAGTCCGTCGAAAAAAAACGCCACTTTCTTTTGCAATGAATTTACTTTGTCAGAACAGGGAGCTGGAAGACAGAAAAAATCTTTCATTTGTGGGCTGCAGGAACGTGTCGGGAAATTTTATGAGCACAACGTATTACTTAATTGAATCAGGGTGTTGCTATTTAGATGACAACTCCCTGATTGAATTAGTGTCGGGTCGAAATTTTGCCTTGGACAGGGAGTTGTCATTTTTCAACTAAATTGCACTCCCTGCTTTGGATACATTTAATATGAGACCTAACCCCTCCTATGCAACAATATTGGGAAACTTTTGCCTGTTGGGACATTATCATGTATTGTTAAGAAAGTTACCACAAATAGAGAGTTCTGTGTCAGTAAGTACTAAGTGATATTTACTACACTATTAGGGAAGCCATTGCCATCCAGGCTGTTGGGAAAATAGAAGTGCCGTATTGCATAGGCATTATGTCCCACATTGTGAAATAGAAGCCTTTCGGAATGTGATGCAACTCATCCTGACTGCTCGTTGGGGATGTTGTAGGTATTCCTGGTCAGTTGGCTCGGGTCGCAGTCGGATTGTAGGTTAACCACGCATCACACTGTCGGGGTTGATATCTGTCTATCAAGCCTGTTCATCAATCACCGTGGGGGCGAGCACATTGGCCTTCTGCAATCGTCGTCTAATTTCGCAAATGGTTCTTTGTTGGCCAGTTCATAAATGGTTCGCAGTTGGGTCGATGACAGCTGCACATTGTCATGATTTTACTTAACTGCGACGCGACTCCCACCCCCATGCACCCCAACCTCTCCCCGACTCCACTACGAATATCAAACAGTTCAATATTTCCGACGTGGTCATAAAGTTGACTACCTGATGGCAATCAGGAACGAAAGTCGGGTAGAGAACAAGATTTGGAACACACCTAATGGTCCCGCCTGCCAAGCGACTGGGTTTCGCGACTAGGTCGGTGCAGTGTGCGCTGGCTTTACACTTACATCGTGAAGTCGGAGCGCTTTTGTGTTTGCTGTAAACACTTGAAAGTGCGTCCACTTTGTAGTGGGATGGTTGAGAAGAACGCTCGCTTTCCGACTCCTTCTGTAGATGCAATGCCTAGACACGTTACTAAAATACCATAAAATCCTATTTTCGTCGCTCTTCGCGCTAGTTGTCCAATGTATAATTCAAGAAGGACAGAGCGTGCTTTGCATTATTAGAAAATTCCGTGCAACCGTCGCGATTGCCCATCCTAGCTCCAGACTCTCAAACCTGCTGCATCATAAAGAGATCGAATGGCCGTTAGTCTTGGCTATTATGAAGCAAAACGGCTGATTGCATTTTACGTCTGTTAAGCGTGTATTCAGTGCTATTTGTAGATAGGTAATTGCTATGTAAAATGAAGACAAATATTACTAAAATTTCTGCAAAAATGTTATTGTTTCGGCGTCCATCCCCTTTGAGCTTATTTTGTTAGTTTAAGGTGGCTTAGATGCAAAACGACTATCTTTGGCAAAGTTTTGAACTGTTTACATGTTGAAATATTGTTCTTATTTTTGTTGGGTGTAAGGAAAGGGTGTGCATGATGTTTAGTGAAGGGGTTGAAACCTGTTTTCCTTGAGATATATTCTTTTAGGTAAGATGGCTAAGATGTAAAATGGTGACATCTTTGGCAAAGCTTTGAACTGATTTCATGTTAAGAAATTGTCATTGTTAAGTGGCATGTTGGCTGTAGGAAGGCACACATCCAATGGTGGTAGGCCTTACCATGAGGCCGGCACAGGGCCTCCTGTAAGTTCTGGGGTAATTACAAAATGGTGGTGTTAGTGTGATGCTTTAAAAGTGACATTCAAATGATGAAATGACACTTCAGAATAACACTCCAAAAATCGCACTTTTACCAATTTTGACCGAGAATCCAAATGTACAGCTAGCTTCCATTGAGGAATGATCGAGAGGGGAGTATAATGGTATATGTTTCAAAATGCTTATTCTCTGAAAATGTACTTAGCCTAACGACTTTAGAATATGCTTGTGCAATGAGTAATGACTTCAAATCTTCAACATTCCGCTACAAATGTTGTCCATTATGCAAGATTGCCACAAAATCATCTCTTGATGCAAACGTAGCCTATATGGTTGGACTTAGAGTTTCGGAAAATACTTCTCGCCAGAGTAATTCCGTGCATTATCGTCCTAATAATGGTCATCAGGCACGGGGGTGTAAATCGTGGAAATTGCATGCGATAGGTGCTGAAATTTTGAATTGGAATTTTTATAAAACCGGTACAACGTACTTATAAACAAATAAGTCTGGGTTAGTATTAAAAAATTAGGGTTTGAAGAAAAGAGCGTGCGGGGAGCCCGAAACTATTGATACCTTGGAAACATTTTCATAGTTTGCCAACGATTTGTGATATGGATAATAATCAATATAGATCCACCACTCAGTCGAAACACACCTCATCCTACCCCCTACAGCATTAAATAGCTTAAAAGCCTTTTGGGCTCATTTAAAAAAAATCAAAAATTCTGGAAAATCCCTTTGGGGAATGCGCCACTTCCCCTGTTACCCCTGTCCTATAATCCCAATCGTTGTACATTGCATGAAATTGCACTCTAAAACACAAATTTGTTACTGCGATTCAGCGTTTACCAGCACTCACGGGAGGCCAGCGGGAATATTATATTCATGAATCGACTGAGTTGCCATATCTGCTATACAATTCAGTTTACTCACATAGGCTTTTTCTAAGGATGCAATGACTTGACGCGAGCTCAAATGGGGTGACACCGTACAAGACTCCAGTATGGTGGAAAGGGGTGCCTACAATTCCCCCTCAAACAATGCTCGGCTGCCACTCTGTTGGTTTTGCTTTCCTTTTTCTCTCCCTTCCAACCTCCTTTCCTATCTTTCCTTCATACCAGGGAGTTGTTATTTAAATAACAACTCCCTGTTCATATACTGGCGACTGGCGACTGGCGACTGGTAAAGTTCTGTCGTCTCGCTGTGCTTGGTCACTGCAGGGAGTTGTTAATACAACTCCCTGGTCACTGTGACACGATATCACACATGCCATGAACAACGTTTGGCATGTCGGAGAAGACCGAAGAACGAATATGTTGATTCCCAGGGACTGAAGGGCAAAACACACACGCAGTAAGCGTATTTACAGCACACGCGCACGGCATAACCATAGATACTACTGTGACACAATTAACGCGTGCCCGTCAAAACAAAATAAGACGCGCGATCTTGCCGTCTACTTGGTTTAAGTCACACGGCTTAAGTCTACTATAAGTGCGGCCAGCGCATTTTTTTTCCCACGAGGTTATGGGCAAATCATGCCAATGGACCAATCAGCTTCTTGGAAATAGGTCACACCCCCTAGTTCCAAAATGACAGCTTTTCGATCCTTTTCAGGGCCGTCGCGACCGGGCGTGGGTGGGTGGGTGGGTGGGTGGGTGGGGGGGGGGTGGGGGTGGGTGGGTGGGGGGGTGTTTCACCCCCCAAAGTTCGTCAGAGCGACGATAGTCGGAAAATCTGAAATGCCAGTTGGATTTTTTGATATCTCAGTCTAGCACATTTTTCCGACTGAGCCTATGTCAACTTTGTATATATTTTCCAACTAGACCAAGTGAGAATAATACCAAACGTTATTTTCCTCACGTAAAATCAAATCAAAGCTGTCGTTTTTTCGCATATTCTTCTCAAACTCTCAAAATTTTCGCGCGCTCCGCACGCTTCAAACCTTACCTCAGTGTTGTTCTTATTATCAATATCTTCCGATAGCAACTTTCGGAGAAGCACAACAGCAGAAGTTGAAAGCTGTTTACAAATTACCAGGTAAAAGACTGGCTTTTTGAGTGGCATGTTGGTTTGTTGGGCATTTGAAAGTATCCTGATGCAGATTCTGAATGCAGGTTTTATTATGGAAATCGTATTTAATGAAAATGTGGGCGCGTTTCGCGAGGATGCGTCACTATTTACAATCAATCTCATGAATATTATTAAGGTAATTATACCAGGCACAGTTCTATGGGAGCTAGGACGCATTAGCCCCCCCCCCCTCCCCAAATTTTTCCGAGCCCCACAAAATTTCGCAAAATTTTATATAGAGCAGTGGCGTAGCCAGGATTTTTTTAGTAGGGGGGCGCTGGGGGGCTTGACCATTTCATGGGAGGGCGCCTTGTTACTATCTAAGCGGAGCGACACCATGAGTTGGCGCGGAGCGTACCAAGAAAATTTGAGATTTTAATACATCCCATATCGCCGGAAATGGCACTTGCCAGGCTTGATAGCAGCCATCAAGATGTGCAGTTTTGGTGAAAAAACGTAAAGTTTCATTTTATTTTATTCTCACGAGGTAGCGGTGGGCTAGGTTCCTGCACATACTGATACTCGCTGTCAGTGACAAAAGCCACGCACCTAGGCCTAGACTATGGTGGGTACTTTAATAGCCTATGATAACCATTGCATTCGGCGTAAATTGTGAAGTTCACATACCATTGGTCTCTTTGTAATTCACAGCAGGGGTGGTGCTAGGATTTGCCCGTCGCGGGGCCAGCGACCCCAAGTGACGACATCCCCGATTTTTTTGAGGGGTTGGTGAGGGGGATTTGAAGAAAATCTGTGTACTATACCATGCCATACTGATATATTGCATAAAATTTGTATAAACTAGAGAAGCAAAGGCACTGATTTCATGTTTCTCCCGGAATCTAACTTCGTTTCCCTTTTCGTTTCGTTTCGTTTCGTTTATTTGTTTTATCACTTCACGCATACATACAAAAATACATGATGAATGGTAATAGAGACATATGTACATGATGTGAAGGGAAGTACACGAAAAACCCTGCTGGGCTTGAAAATATGATCTCCCCAGAAATACAAAACAAACGACGTGCAATAGCAGAATAACTTCAGAATAACTTCTGAAACTGCAAAGCGCGCGAAGCGCGCGAAAATTTTTTGGGTAAGCTTACATTAGAAAAGTCTGTAGGCCTACTTATTTAAAGCTTATATAGGTCAATTGTCCGAGCAGTTGGGCATTATCTTGCATAACGTATATTGTACTTCCCTTCTAGAATCACTAGCCGTACCGCACGACAGTCACAAAAGAACATTAACTATAGGTTTAGCGAAATGAGATGAAATTTCCGACATTTACATAAATCCATGTATTCTACTTATTAAGTTACCTGAAAAAGAGGAAAGGGTTTGTACTAAATTTAGCTATAAGTAACGGAACTGAGGAAGAGCGTGCAGAGCGTACCGAAAATTTTGGGTTTTATTGCAGAAGCGATCCTTTTGAAAGCCAAAATAGTAAATGGACCATGGGTAGCGACAGAATTTTCCCCACAGGGGCCGGGTCATGCCAGTGACCCCGAGTTGCGACATCCCATTTATTGAGGGGTGGTGAGAAGGGGATATGAAAGAGCCGAACTATCCAACGCCATTGCAGGACATATTTTGCATAACATTACTTAATACTTTAACAGCCGAGTTGTGCACTGATAGTGTTCTTTTGAACCTGAATTTTGACACTGCAAAGCGCGCGAATCGCGTGAAAATTTTTGGTAGGCTTACACAAAACCCATATGAAATCATTGAGTACATCCTTTTGAAGACCGTATCGGAGAAAACATACATTGTGTCGACACCACCTGGACTACCTGATGAAATAGCCAAACTTTCCTCTGTGAGTCGCTCACCAAATGACCCTGCCGCATGACACACACTAGAGAACAGCAACTAGGCTTTGCGATATGGGATGCAATTGACGACATCTATAACCTGTGTACTGTGCCTACATTTTTCTTGGTAAGGTTGACAGGACTTATGCTATCTAACTATGTGGAATGGAACTATTGAGGAAACTGGAGTGAATCTAAAGCGCGCGTAGCGCGCCAAAAATTTTGGGTTCTGATTAAAGAAATTGTCCTCTTGGAGCCACCCTGGCGCCACCCCTGTCTCAGAGTCTGGAGTATAGAATTTACATGTCCAATTTTCCACCCGACTGAGACAAAATATCTGCCCGATTTATTCAGGTTTCTGACATTTGTGGGCGGCTGCCCCCCCCCCGGGCCCGTACGGCCATGCCTGGACTACCAGATGAAATAGCCAAACTTTGCTCCGTGAGTAGCTCACCAACCGACCATACCGTATGACACACACAAGATAGGCTTTGCGATCTTGGGATGATATTTACTATCATCTCTATATAAACTGTGTACTCTACCTAGCGTGTAACTTGTAAAGTGAACAGGACTTATGCTATCTAGCTATGTGGAATGGAACTTACAATATATTGGAGAAACAAGAGTAATTCACAGCGCGCAAAGCGCGCCGAAAATTTTGGGTCATTTATAAGAGAAATTGTCCTCTTCAGAGCAAAAAAAAATAGGTATATCGTATATCATTATCAAGTTGAGTAGTGAGTTGAGTGAATTTTTTTTTTTGGCCCAGATCGCCAGTGGGGGGGGGCGACTGGGGGAGCGACAAGCTTTCATGGGGGGGGGCTATCGCCCCCCACGCCCTCCCCTGGCTACGCCACTGATATAGAGTAATATTGGTGAAGACATAGATAGCCAATACTCAGAAAATATTCCAAACGTCTATTTATCAGGCCCGTAGCCAGTAAGTTCTGTAACGATTCTTTCTATAACTTCAAAAAATTTTCGCGCGCTACGCGCGTTTTCATCTATAGTTCTATCTAGTGGTAACTTAGGCCTCCGTTTCAAACATATTGGATTTCAACGTTTCCACAAATGTTGTTCTTCCATGTAGGCGTTATTCTAGAGAAACACTAAAATGCATCGTTGCGAAGTTCTTTCCTCTTTTTCCTAACTTTTGGAAGATTCTTTCTTTAGCCTCGCCATCGTGGCAAACATATTTTGTAAGAAAAGGATCTTTCAGTTTCGTAGGAGATCCTTAATGGGTAAGATGAAGAATGTAATCCCCGACGACGACCATGCAGTCACCCGAACAAATTTCTTAGTTTTGTCCAGATTCTTCCATAAAAGCCCAAACTTTTTCAACTTTCCTTAATGAAAATTCAATAAAACCCCAATTTTTTTCGGCGCACTTCGCGCGCCTTATAGTTTGAGTTCGGCAACCCATTGCATCTGTCGGGACTTAGAGTAGCTGGCCCTCAGTCAGGGCGCTCCCCCTCCCCCGTGTCGGCAAATCATAGCACCACCCCTGGCTGACCCTGCAGGTTTTTCATTTTGGCATTGAAGTATACCCCCAAATTTCAGCGCGCTTCGCGCGCAATCCTCGATCACAATCCGTGTTGTATCACTTATGAACATTATAAGCACAACGTACCAGTAAACTTTTATAGCATAAACTAGGTGTACATTCTAAAAACGCGCTTGTTAGTCCTAAACCCCTTTTGCTATACCTGTCTGGGATGTCTACTCATTTTTCTGCACCTATACACTGCCTCCCGCCCATTCCCCATTGCTGGAAGCTGTTCGTCTGGATTTTCGTTTGAAATTAGTAAAAATAAGATAGATGTAAAGTGCTTGGCGTCATACTCTATATTATTATTTAGATGCAGGGTAATAAGCATTAGGCCTATGTCATTACCGGCCCCATTTTATTTAATTGATCCAGAGCTTCCAGGAGGCCTTTACAGGTATATGCTAGCATTAGATGCCAGAATAGAAGGCATTAAAGTAGTCAAAGGGGGGGGGGTCAGGAGGTTTGTTGACAACGTATTCTTCTCTTGGACAACATACTTTCTACTTTCACCTAACCAAATCTTAGTATTCACTAAATTATGGACATTTTCCAGCCATATATGGTCAGTTCCAAAAGTATCCCAAGATAGCACCATTTTGCATCTAAGCAACCTTACCTAGTGTCCCCCTCCCCTTATGCCCCTCCCCAGGACGGCACCTTTATGAAGTGACAAACTGAAGGATCTCCACTGCTGTATCATACAAAAGTAACGCTCATAAAAAAGAAAATGCAATTTACGGGCCGCCACTCATTTGAGAAAGGAATCAAACCAGTCGGAAAAATTATAATTCATTTAATTATGGACATTTTCTAGCCATACATGATCTGCTCCAAAAATATCCCAAAGATAGCTCCATTTTGCATCTAAGCAACCTTAAATTAACAAAAATTTCTCAAAGGGGGAGGGGTCAACCCCTCCCCTTAGACCCCTCCACCACGACGACGGCACCTTTATGTAGCGACAAAGGAAGGATTTCCACTGCTGTATGTAAACGCAGGGCGCATAAAAAATGGTGCAATTTACGCGCCACCATTCACTTGGAAAAAATATCCATCCAGTCGGAATTTGGGACCTTCACCCCCCCCCCCCACACACACACACATATGACCCTAGCTACGGCCCTGCCCTTTTACTGTAATTCTGACACCGGATTATGAAAGAACAGGCAAAAAACCCCAGTCCCCTTATCCCTAACCCTATAATTAATCCCAGCCATGATTTTGAAACAACTGAAAAACCTTGAAAATCAAATTTGCCCATAACCTCGCGGCAAAAAAATGAGGCGTGCGGCGAAATCCACGCCGTTCGTTCGTGCACGTGTTTTTACCCAAATGTCGTCAGTGTGATGTAAATGCATAAGGCCATACTTTATTATCAACACTACACTACTAACCACGCAACACGTACACATGTCCAGTTGATCGACAGGAGTTCGCCATTATTTAGGAGAAAGTACGTCTCACACATAGAGCAGGATATAGGAACCGATATCTTGCTCTATGGTCTCACAATAACATTTTGAAAGTTGTCAGGTAGGCCTAGCCTACTGGTTCTAACGTTAGGGATAGTTAGGCCTAACATTAGGCTTAGCCTACATTGTGTTCATAAGTCATAGCCTAGGCCTATGGCGAAATAATAGGCCAAATCTATCTAGGCTAGGCTAGCCTAGGCTTAGGCCTAACGTTATGGCCTAGGCCTACTGGTCTCTACTTTGTCATGGAAGTGCACTTCATTTTCTTCATTTCCACAGTAAGTAGGTGCCTTGGCCTAGGCCTATATCATACAAAGTACATTCTGAAGTGTTTATCTCAGAAATAAAAAAAAAAAAAAAAATGGTTCTAGGCCTACGTTAGGCCTAGGCTAGGCTAGCCTTAAATTGGACATAGCCTGGGCCGAAAATTTCTTTTATATGTTCAGGGCCTAGGCCTATATCCTAGTGATTGAGTTACAGTTCAGAGAGACAAAAAAAATAGCAAATTAATTCTTTTGCAATTTTTTTTTATAGCACTTTAAGCATCATTTTTGAGCTTTTAAAAAGGACCTTAAATGTGACATTAAGAAGCAGGCAAATGTAAATGCCTTCAGTTTGGTCCATATTATAAAATTTCTGTATATGGCAATGGTATTTGTAAGTAAAATTACCATAAAAAGTCAGTAAATATGGTTAATAAGCACACGTCTTCTGGAAAAGTAGCTAAACATCTTTTTTTCTTCATGTAACATAAGTAACCGTGTTAACATAACATAACATAACAGGTTAAAGGGCAAAGGAGGGCTAAGGCCCCATAAGATGCCCTGAAGTCCATACAACCTTAAATGAGTTGGTCAACGCAATTACTGTAACTGTTACATCTGTATCAAGAATTTTCACCACACAAGTGGTCAAGCATGGCAAACTAGGCTATGTTCAACATGTCATTTTCACTGTGTTTTCTTTTAACGCTTCAGTGATCAAAGTTTGCAACACAGCAAAGTTCTCAAATTTTGAAAAACTTAGGCAAGCCTAAGTTTTCAAAAAAAGTGTCCGTCCAACATTGTATTAACGTTAGTGTAATTGTAAGTAACACACATTTAAAGTCATTACATACACTTGACAGAGTTTTTTCTGTCCTGGAAGTGATTTATAATTATTGTAACAGTACCTATATTTCATGTTTAATAGGCCTACAGGTAGTTTTCATGACCAGAGAAAATAATTTTCCCACTCTGCTGATAGATTTTAGGTGCCCGTCCAACATTTAAGATGTGAACATTACCACTTTGGCAAACATCTTCATTGAAACACATTTAAGGCACATATAGAAATTTACCATATGTAGAGTTTTCATTACCACTATATGGAATAGGGTTTAGGCCTAGTTTAATTATCTAATCAGTCATTCTGAAAACTATAGTGCTATTGGTGCTTACAAGCTTTTTTCCTATGTATATACCGACAGGGAATCCCTTACTCGAAGTCCAGATATGGGCTAGCCTAGGGTACCTAGGCCTAGTTCTCACGGACACTTTGTTCCCTGAACTAGGCCTAGGCTATTGCAACACAAATTTTTGACCGCATATTACTGTGAGAGTAATATTGTCTGCGTGCGTTGCTGCAGTGATTGTTGCTATATACGCGTATGCGCGTGTATGAACGTAACTATAGCTATAGACTATGTCACAATTGAACAGCAGTGCGTGCTATTTAGCACACAATAGTGTGAACGTCCTAGTTACACGATTTAGCAGTTTCATAGAATGTTAAAAAAAACAAAACAGGATCGTTTGTGTAAATCAAAATTTTTGGTCTTTTTTGGACACTAAGTGCAAAAAATCTTAGAATGAAGAGTCTTAAACATATAAGGCCCCGTAGAGGTCAATTATGTAGGAGTATACATGAATTTGAGAAAGATCGAGACCATTCAAAATTTTTGAAATTGCGGTAGCCCAATTTTGACAATGGGTATATTGCTGACCTAGTATGGGAAGCCCCAAAGCTTCCCAAATACTAGGTCAGCAGACTGCGGACTAGATATGGGCCAGATATAAAATTGCATATACGGGCCAGATATGGATTTCATATCAGCTGCGATATGGGATTTATATCTGGGCCAGATAAAAAATTGGGCAGATATAACCCAGATCTACGCCAGAACCAGATCTAAGCTATATATGGCCAGATATAGTTTTATCTGGATCAAGTCTTTATATGGAACAGATAAAATTTTATCTGGACCAGATATGGTCCTTATATGGGCAGAATATAATTCCATATATGGCCCATATCTGCACCAGATATGGAATTTATATCAGATCAGATGAAAAATTGGGCAGATATAACACAGATCTAACCCAGAAACAGATCTAAACCATATATGGCCAGATAAAGTTCTATCTGGATAAAGTCTTTACATGGCCAGATAAAATTGTATCCAGAGCATATCTGCTTTATAATTATGAATCATAGTTTAATAGATGAATAGTCCACACTCCTCATGGAGACAATTGAACACCAGCAGAAAATGTTTAAAAACTCCATGAAGAATTCAGTGTAGGTATTGCATTGAATTGACTGAAGTACATAAATTCAACTTATTTCATAACAGCGAACAGAAAAATGCCTTGAAATTTCCTATTTTATGTAATCACAGTGATATGGGCTTCTTATTTTAAACTTTGTTAAGTATTTGACTCTAAATTTTGTTTACTGCGTAGTGCATATTTTACTTTCAACTTCCTAAATCATGAAAAATGTAGGTTTAGATACAAGCTCCGCCCAAATATGCA
Source organism: Holothuria leucospilota (assembly GCA_029531755.1). Taxonomy (NCBI): domain Eukaryota; kingdom Metazoa; phylum Echinodermata; class Holothuroidea; order Aspidochirotida; family Holothuriidae; genus Holothuria; species Holothuria leucospilota. Next base: position 40,183,990 of record CM055969.1, on the reverse strand, counting down.
AATCATTTGCATAAGTTCACATAGTATACTGCGGTATTAACAAAAGTGCAGCCACTAAGGGGAGCCGTCCAAACTCGCCACCGCGGATCCGCGCGGAGCCAAATTCTCCTGTGCATCAGAGCGTGTCTCATTATCTCTCTTGCTCTCATTGCCACTGCCGAGTCCTTTCCGAGATATGCAGATCTTCCCGTAACTAGTAGTAATCCGATTACAGTGCACAAAAGCCAACCAAGTCTGCAGCTTCGCGATTTCCGTGTAACAGTGCCAGGAACGTTTTGTTAGAGATCTCTATTGAAAGTTTTTTTCACAGATCGAGGCCCGCACACAGCCACTGTGGAGTGCGCTCAGGTGTGACAGCAACCATTTCGTTTCGAGGCGGCCTATTGTTCAACTCGCAACAGTGTTTTCAAATGAAAGTTTCAACACCCAGGAACCAAAATAAATAAACCATTCTTGTGTACGGTGTCTTCTTTTATCGAATTTCAACCCCTTTTCATTTTCCCTGAAACAAGTTTTCTGTTTTCAGATTTTCTGATGTGTATTTTTATGTTGAACCCAATACAGTGTCAAAGATAAACTCCCATGTGCATTTTGTGCACTCTACTCCGAAAATCGTTGACGTAGACGAAGGAAAACGCTTGGCGTAACGGCATGAGAATTCACTCGAGTTGGCGTACAACTTAACCTACTCATAGGGGTTGGACAATGCGGGACCCTGCGGACTGAAAAATGCACCTCGATTTTGGAAAAAAAAACGCAAAATAGCACTACCGTAATTGCAAAAAGTGCAGTCACATAATATGGCCACTGAACCCGTCATATGCTTGAGTAACAGTACTGTTCATGTATAGTTTCAATGCCGGTAAAAAAGCTCTGTTCGGATTTATTTCTCGAAAGGTTTCACACGCACGTAAGAAATTTTCTTCTCGCAGATCATCTGTCAGTAGGTGAGAATACACTGCAGTACATCGGTACATTGCTTATCAATATACTGACATGTTTCTATGGTAAACTTTACAAAGCAGTTTGTTCCCCCAGTTTCCACCCAGAATATGCCAGGATATTGTTGCATTCGAGTTCGCAGGGGCGGGGCCATGTTTGCAGATCGTTGTACTATAAAAGCACACATGTGCCTATTCTGTATGGCTAAGTTCTAGTTGTAGCGGGCCGGCGACACATTGAGCAATAACCTCACACCCGCCGAGCAATAGCCTCACACCCTCCCTAATAATTAAGCAACATCTCCGTAGCCGACTGTCTCTCTGTTTCTTCGTATGTACAATCAGTGCAGTGCTAGTACTACAGTCAAGGAACTGCTTTATTTGCAGTCGCACGTAAATCCAGGCTAGCCGTACGCACTGCATGCTGGCACTGTGTACAGTACGGGGAAATCGTTGGAACAACGTAATTTTGCGAAGAATTCCCTTACATACAGTTAACTCAATGGAGAAGTCCGATTGAATTACCGTGTAAGCGTTCGTTGAAACAACATTCACAAGAATTACCTGTTGATATTTTTTTCATTTCTTAACCTTATATAAATCATTTCAAGAATAAAAGGAAACAGTAATTTGTCTTCAAAAGTTTATCTTCCCAAATAAACGTACACCTGTACTTTTTATCTGAACTACTGCAACTGCGTGACATAAAAATGAGATCGTTAAAATCTCGATTTATTTCACCCACTGTAGGAACATAGGACTAAGCTCTGTCGCGTTTGCTGATTGGTCAATTGCCTCGAGGTCAGTCACGAAAAAGCGAGATTTCTCGAAGCATTTTGAAGCAAGAAATAGAACTTGTAGCCTACAATTACTCTATTGTGATATGTGCGGAGAAATAGAGCTAGGCCCGTTGGCAGCTCTCTACGCTAGCGCTAGCTGCGCCACTGGGGTATCTATACTGATAGTGCATAGGCGGTTGCTCGTCACCGTATTAAGAAAAGCCCTAGAAAAGCCCTAGAAAATCGCCCCGGTGCAAAATTCAAAATAACCAATTTCTCAACGCAGTTTGAATGTCTCCCTCCTAATAAAATGTCTCCTCCTCGGAAACTGTTTCTTCCTCCATCATTACTTTGTCTGTTTACGGGCCTGGATTTCCCCACCCCCTCCCCCTCCCTTGGAGAATTTTTTTCAGTATGAGGGTCCCTACATGCAGTTTGGTGCAACGTTCGTATTGCGCAAATTTGAAGGATAGTTTGTTCCCTTTGCAAAATTATTTTTCAGTACAGAGGGAACAAAAGAGACTTTTCATCAGTCCTGGAACAATACCTGGGGCATAAGCACTCTTTCATCCCCTCACATGTTTGACAAAGGGTGCTCGATTCCCTCCCTCCCCGCCCCCCCCCCCCATCCCTCTCTGACTTCTTACGTCTCTCAACAGATGGAAAGACTGCCTCCCACATTGAAAAGCTAAAAATTTTCATTCAGTTTCACACCATGCTGCCCTTGGCTCGTCGTTTGAAACGATCGAAAGGTAAAACGGGAAAATTTAACGCCTGGATGTACTTGAAAAGTTCCAGCAAAAGTATTTATTGCAGAAAGGTTAATTGTCTCTCAAAGAGCAATCATAACCTTTGGACGTTTTTCACCATTTTCCGAACGTACAAACCTACGTTGGTGATGGGGGTAAGGGTAACTTATGACAAGTTAAATTGGTCTTTGAGGAAATCATTGGTTCGAAGGGGGATTTCGTTTGTATGCTTGAGAAAATGATGAAATGGATGGCCCCTTAAACTAGGCAGAATCGGATTTTGTGAACAGTCCCGTAATTTGCAGAAAACGACGGTGTTTATTCCGCTGGGAATAACGACCTTCCACAGTCATTGAAAATAACTCATTAAAATGGTTTCGTCCAGTAATACTGCAGATAGTGCAACTTTGCCTAGGCCTACTGTCGCAACTTTAGCAAAATTAGTGCGTTGATGCAGGCAACTCCCTGGTTGATGTAAACCTATCTTTGGTAAAATAATTAAGTGGCATGTGTAGAAGACCTTCAACGAACTATCCGTTATATTTTTATACGCTTCCCGTGAATACTTGCTTCGAACGGTACCATTTACTTTCGAGTACCATGCAGTCTCTAGCTCTACTGAAGCTATCCTAACGTGCATTATGTATGACCGTTTTGAACGGCCCTAAGAACGTTCCTTGCGAGAGCAGAAGCATCCCGACGCATTACTGTAGGTTATAATACTCGGAAGAGTTTCGTTTGCAATATCGGAAAATACTTTAGGAGTGTGGGACACCTCATATTGCCCAGAAACTTGCTTAAAAATTCATATTATGAAGCCAGTTAATACGTGGGCCAATCTGTTTGAAACAAGCAAAATCAAAAACTCTGTTGGCAAATAGTTCTCTTAAAGTCGAGAAATTTCCTGCTCAACGGATTAACCAAGGTTTGTTGTGATCTGAAAAGGAATCGCTTGTTGGGGCTATTGTGTTGCTCTTTTGTCAAGACGTTGCTACTCGGAAAGGTTGCCTGTTAGGAGCCCTATTCAGGCCAAGACACGCTATTGTGTGAACGTTCACTGAGCACAATAGTGCAGAGACTGAGAGGGCTCATTAAACATCGGGAAACTTCGGAGGTGTGCGTGTGACGTCAATAGGCATATTCATAGGTTATTGAGGAAGTCGACTTCCGCGCGGATCCGCAGAGGCGAGTTTGGACGGCTCCCCTAAATAACTGCAATGTCTGGAAACGTGATGCTGTATCCAAAACATGTCTTAATTTGTAACAAGCATAATCCAAAAATCAAATCAAATAAAAAATAAAACAAATGGACAAAATGCTCATTTGCATATCTAGCATATCAAGTTATATCTGGCTTGATATGGCCATATGAAACTTTATTTGCATATCTGGCATGGATTTTTATCATGTTATATCTGGCTTGATATGGCCATATAAAACTTTATTTACATATCTGGAAAGGCATTTCATCCATTAGATTGGGCTTGATATGGCCATATAGAACTTTATTTGCATATCTGGAGTTGCATTGTATCAATTTATATCTGGCTTGATATGGCCATATAAAACTTTATTTGCATATCTGTACAGACATTTCATCAGTTTATATCTGACTTGATATGGCCATGTAAAACTTTATTTGCATATCTGGACTGGCATTTCATCAAGTTATATCTGGCTTGATATGGCCATATGAAACTTGATATAATCTATCAAGGCATCTAAATCTGGCAGTACATCTGGCTTGATATGGCCATATAAAGGCTGTATTTAACCAGATATATCCAGATATCAATCCATATCTGGATTTGGAGTAAGGGATAGTTGGACGGACAAGCATGTCAGTCAGTGTTACAAGTGTTACCAAGGTATATTGAAAAAAGCTGTTTAAAACATTTTACTTTGCCACTGCAACACTTTACTTAGATATATGATTAGCAAGGGCCATATAAACCTTACAGTCTTCAATACTAAAGCTTGTGGACAACACGTAATTTGGCATGAAAAAGGGTGCCTTTGTCCATCCATGTTTGATGTAATGGCTCATCTTTGTACTGTTTAGATCAGAAATGAAACTCTTTTGTCTTCCAAACTTGGTTTCTATATGTAAGATTAAGTGATATTAAACAACCAACTTCAAAACTTAAAGAAAAATAGTTTGATTTTTTGATGGGTATGTCACACTTTTGTACCTCTTTGCTGTGGAAGTTTAAGACAAGAATGCACTAAATAACGTCAGAACTGCCTGTGGGTTGACCTCGGACCTGTCGGTTTGAATTCAGAAATTTTTGTGCAAAATACATCATGGGAATGGGTGTGAAATGAACTTGAAGTTACTTACCACATAGGCCTACCCACATTGATCCAATGATGCACAGTGTAGACATACATGTGAGTGCACACTAGGGCCAAAAATGGTCAATGGTCAAAAAGGTTCAAAATTGCTCCCTAGTTGATTTTTGTTGCCATGTACATGGGCGTCCGGAGGGGGGGGGATGCAAGGGGGACACTTGCCCCTCCCCCCACCTGGAAAATGAAAAACTTGAAAAAAAACGAAGTAAAAAAAGAAAATAACGACAAAAATATAACATCAGCATTTCTGGTTCACTCATTGTGAATTTCTACTCCCATAAGAGGAATTGAATATGTTTTCAATAGGAGTGCAGCCAAGATAGGTGCAAGAGTCTATAGGCATCTGCTGGCTGGGCATGTATACTGATTGTGTGGTCAATATACAGTTCAGCCATTGGATAATTACATTATAACCTTGGGTACCCTTACTTTCATTTTTAGGATACTTCTCCTTTTCTTTGCAAATTTTTCAAATGTTTTTTCACGATGTCCTGGTCATAAGACCTGTACCTTTTGATTTGGTTATTACAGCTGTTGTCCTAATGACACACAATTTAAGATGCTTAACATATTTGATTGGCAAGTCGCAAAAGCTGTTCAAGTCCCACATTCTCAGCTTTCGCTCTGAACGAGACTGAATGTCTGAAGAAATACTAGCCTACTTAACACTGCTCTCTGCCCTGACATTTGGTGCCTCTCTTTATTATTTCTGAAACAAAAAGTGATGAAGTTCATCCAGGCCTAATTGGTGGAGTGCTAGTTTTGGCATTTCCTGTAAATCGAATGAATATTTCTGGATTTGATTCAATCTGAGGTAAACTGTTTGTCTATTTGGAGAGAGAGCTTCTCAATTTGATGCCATTAAGTAATGCTTTGGCATGAACGACTACTTGACATAAATTTCCTGATGTAAAAGTTTATGCGAGAATCATGTCTCAATCTAGGCATGTGAATATAAGTCTGATATTTTGGTTCATAAAATGTCCAGATTTATCATAAAACGTTCAGTAATGCAGGGTTATAAAACAGCCAGTAGGAGACAGTATTCTGGACTGTTTTTTTTTTTCTTATTTTTGTCTTTTGAAGCATTCATTAGAGTTAAACTTAGCACAAACTTGTTTTTGTAAGGGGGAATAAACCTAGTTTCGATATCTCAGTTCATTTTATCTCCACTGTGACCATCGGGGGAACAATAAAATTCTGTACTAAAATTTGGCAAAAACAGTTTCGACAGCAAAATAAGGGTTTTGCCGGAAATATCTATGATGGAAAGGGGAAATTAGCATGGTTAAAAGGAAGGAAAAAGCAAAGAGCAGTGAGAGAATATAACATTCTTGAATGACAGTGCAGTGTATATATGACATGATACATTACACTAGGTAAAGAAAAAAGTACATGTATGCTACTCAGTGTCCCACGGTCTCACTATTGAATATGCAGTTTTCTCGCATATCTATGACAAGATCTTGTCGTTTTCTCTCAGTCTGTATATTTTCAAGTTAGTGGATAGTCAGAACTAGAAATGGTTCTGTATGACTATAAGCAACCAAGATTGCACACTCAATATGACTTCCTAAGACAATCTGAGAGTTTTAGCAATCTGAAATGAAAGAAAAAAGAAAAAAAAAAAGCCTTTTTTCCCTTTTTCATAATTTATACACTTAAGATGAGGTTTCAGGAATAGAACTTGCAAATATGCATTGCAGATGGTAGCGTGACAGTGTGTTTAATTATGTGACCTCATTCAGATCAAGGTGTGATAATGAAGATATGTCACAGGATCAGCAATGAAACTTTGTGAACAGACTGGTTGTCTTTGATCTGCTAATGATCTTGATCATGAGGTGAAGAATGATCAGGTCTCAAGGGTAGTTTATACAGTAGATGAAAGGTCCGAAATGCATGTTATGCCTTTTAGGTTTCTTCTATAGCATTAAAGTATAGTAGAATAGGTGGAGCAGGAAAAAAATGCCTGGTAATTGGTGGGGATGTAGGGGGGAGAGAGGGAGAGGTTGTTACAGCTTTGTTCCAAGCACAAACTTTTCCTTAGCAAAACCTAAAAAGTCACTTTTAAGTATTATTGTAAGAAAAAAACCTGCATTCATGATGGCATGTATGTATGTGAATTGGTGTCCATAGAGTATGTGCTTGCAGTGCCTTGCTTGTTTACATGGTATTTCAAGGAGGATAACTCTGAAAGTTCTCATACTTACTGTGTGAGTTAATCATATTGTGGAAAAGGACCCTATTGTTTTTGCTGGAAGACAAGGGTCATCCAAAGTCACAGAGGTCAAACCCTGAAAACTTTGTAATCATAGATACTTTTTTTATGTAGCATATAGATGTGTTACATACTGAAGAGATAGACTGACCCTTTTTTGGTAGAGGTCGAAGGTCACATGAGGTCATCAGAGGCCAAAAACTGAAAACTTTGTTTACACTATATCTCAATGTAGGAAATAAAAGATACTCTTCATACTTAGCATGCAGGCACTAGATGTTTTAAAAGTAAATGAACTCCATTGTTTTTGGAGGGGTCAAAGGTGATGTGAAGCCACTACTGGAGGTCAAAGAACAAAACGCTCAACTCGAGAGGTCATAGATACTATCATACTTACCATGTAGATATATTACATTTAGTAGATGAACCCTATTGATTTTATGGAGGTCGAGGATCATCTTCAGTCACTGGTCATAAACACTAGAACTTTGTTTGCATGATGTCTCATGATAGGAATCATGGATACTTTCTTACTTAAATGTAGATTTGTTATCTGGAGTAGATGAATCCTATAATTTTTGGTGGTGGTCAAAGGCCACCTGGGGGTACCAAATGTCAAAAATGTAAAATATTGTTTGACAATATCTTCAGATAGGCATCATGCATACTTTTCATACAAGTGCATGTAGATGCATTATATTCTGTATAGGAACCTTATCTATTTCAGTGGAGGTCAAAGGTCACCTGGAGACCTCGGAGGTCAGGTATGTAAAACATTGTTTATATACCATATCTCAACTGCTCAAGGAAGTTGTCATGTATACATGCTGTTTGTACTTTGCATGTAAATGCCTTATATACACTGAAAAGATTTATACTGCATGGTATCAGTGAGGTTCAAAAGGTCACTTTATGTCAAATGCTTAAAGTCTTTTTTAATACCATACATCGTGATAGGAAGCATGGATATATTTCATGTATTACATTGAGTGCAAGGTTCGTACAATTATTGGTTGAGGGCAATGGTCAGCTGAAATGATCAGGGATCAAACACATTCAACCTGGTTAATACCGTATTTCACCAGATAGGAAGCATGGGTATGCTTGGCGTGTGGATGTATGATATGAGTAGAAAAAGCTGCCTGCTTTTGTGAGGTCAAAGGTTATTTGAGGTCAGGAGAGGTTAAATTCTGAACTCCTTGTTAACATGGTATATCAAGGTAGGGATCATAGATACTTTACATACTTGGTCTTGTGTGTGTTGGTAGCATTACATTGACAAAATAGCGGTCCAAGATGTATGTACAATGTAGCTTATTTTGCTATGTACAGTACTTCAAGTAAAATGCTAGCATTTGATGCAGTTAGGTCATCGAAACTCAATGCATTGTTGCAATCTGTTCACTATATTTTAAGGGATCATTCTAGGTCTTTTACCCTTCAGCAACTTTAATTTTAGTGCCATCCCCTTTATCTTTGTTTTTGTTCCATTAGGCTTTAAGCCATTTTGCTATGATGTTGTACACCATTTTAGGGTGTTTAAACAAATTTGATGGTTTATAAATGGATGAATTTTTAGCTCCTTGATAAATTCTTGTTTTTCTCCAATGGGGAAATAGACCTCTGTTACGGGGTGGGGAGGGGCAGAAGTAGGGGTGGGAGTGAAGGAAGCAATTCCTCTTCTTTTACCCTTGCAGCAAAATGACCTATTTTTGACCATGCCAAAGTGTTAATGTAATTGAACTTAACATTTATTGTTGCAAAATAAACTGGTAAAGAAAAAGAAGTAGCCCACAGTTCAGGATGTAAATTTTCATGTTTTAGATGGGTGTTTTTGAAGTGTTTTTGGGGGAAGAATCACCCTCTTACAAGTGTACAAGAGCTGTTTTGGGGTCCACAAGGGCTATTTTCGTAGTTTATGTTTTACAAGCATGCTGTATTGAACCCGTTAAAAATGTTAGATTTCCGACCCCACAAAATTGGACTTTCGTGGGGTAGGATTATATGTCACTTTCTAACACCTGAGGCTATCTCCACCGCCGAGTCAATTATCTCTTTCCAATAAGCTGTATCCCATGTCATGATCTGGACAATGGCAACGTCCAGCCTTGAGGCAATTGGTATAATAGAGAAGGGGAAAGAGGTTTTTAGTAGTTTTAACGAGACCAATACCTCATGAGTATTTCAAGGAGGATAGGAGGGGAATATTCCTAACATTTGGTATTTTTTCCCTCTTCCACAAAAAAAAAAGAGAAAACCTTTTTCTTTTTCTTAAATTATAGGCTTCTAGATGAGGTTTCAGGTGTAAAACTTGCACAGTGTTTGAGGTATACTATAGATGCATGGTGCTTTCTTATTTCAAAAGGTTGAAATTTGGTACGGTACCAGTTCATAATGTCGATTGAAATATTCAGTCTTATCGACAAAGAGTAAGTTTCAAAGTTTGATTTTTGATATGCCTCAATCCAAATTTGGATTGATCCTAATCGCAGTGTTAAAGTTTTTAAGAGAGTAGAATGTGTTAGCCTACATATGGAAATGTTTACGGCCATTTGTCTCATAAGAGACCAAACGGCACACACAGAGCAGAGGATTACATGCAATCGATGCCACTTGCAGGGCGTTTGTTTATTCACAACCTCAGTTTTCTTGACTCATTTTTTTTAACAGGGCATTAAGAGTGTTTTACAAAACATCGTAATTTAGTTTAATTTCGAAAAACGGCAATTTTTGGCTGGAAAATTATGAACTACTGAGTCTTTATTAATATTACACTGTATAGGCTACTGCTAACGTATGTACTGTGTACGTGTATGCTATGCAAGCTACACCAAGCATGCTGGTGCACTGCAAATTTTCCCACGAGAGAGTGCTGTCGCCCAAATCAGTAGTCACGTGATCTTTGTTTACATCAGAAAACCAGCCCGAAGCCTTTTAGTAGGCGATCTCTGAATGGATGTGAGTAACAAAAGTGCAAAGTCCGATAAAAGTAAGGAACCAGTCAAGATGGTTTTTACATAATTTGAAAGCTTATGAGTTTTACAACAAGCTATCATTCACCCCATTGTTATTGGGTGCGAAATGACTCAGTGAGGGCGTGTTGAACAATTGCTGCAATCTGAAGTTGATGTTTTGGTGCCATTTTCACTTACCAAGTACAGGTTTTTTTTATTTTTTAAACACCTAGTCAGACGTGCACATTACTCATAATTCACTTTTGTTAGCATCCTTGGTTAAATAAATGTTTAAATTTATTAAAACTAGGCACCCCTAAGGGAAATAGGATACAGAAACAGGAAAACTGAACGATTGTATTGGATGATGACAACCCACTTCTGCACTTAAGGGTCGCCTTAAAGGACAGATTAGCAAAGGAGACAACGTTTCCATACAGGAGTAAAGTGCTCAGTCATATCAAGGTGTAATACTGAGCAACTAAACAAAGAAGCTTCAAATGTTTATACAAAGGTTAAAGGCAGTAGACAGTCACCCCAAACAGAGTGAGTGTATCCTGTCACTCTAGTTCATGAATGGTCTATTTTGATCATGTGACAATATTTTTGTTAGTGAATTGTGGAATTCAAGGCAAATTTCACCTTGCTTTACCTATTGTTTGTAATAGTTATGTTCAAAACGTCTTCAGAGGTGCTTGTAATGCAATAAGAGGAGATTTGCAAGAGTTTGCTGATTTTTCAAAGAAAATTTTGGGGCGACTGCCTATTGCCTTTAATTTGTGGGGTGGGAGGGTGAGTGGGGGATCAAAGAACCATGTAGGCTTTTCAAACTATGCTATATGATGATGATTTTTCAAAAAAAAAAAAAATATCTCATATTTTTCAGAGTATGCCCTGGGAAGGGAAAGGATCCACAGGAATGAGTGCATTTTGTGAAAAGTGAAAAAAGAAAAAAATTGGATAACCCCTAGTAAATCAAGAGAAATGACAAGCAGTTATTGTGCAGCTAGTTTTGAAGACTGGCATGTTCACATGTGAACACAGCTCTATATAATGATACCCACACACTGGTAGAGTCATGTGGACCCCCATGAACAGTGATTTGATGCCAAGTGCACCCATACTGATGTCCATTGTAAAGGCAGAATTGTAGCAACTAGAAGTTGTTTCATTCCACCACCCCCAACCATTGTGCCGCTAAGATGGGGCTTCCATCGCATCATGCATTCCTCTTTAAAAGCAGCCATCCATGAGCATCACCAGCACCTCAAAAGTGGGGGGGGGGGGAGACATGAGTCACATGACTTTGACCAAAACTACTTCAAGCACAAATTGCAAAGCACTAGAACTTAAATGAGAGATCCAGGACTCACTTCAGGGCCCTGGAAAAATTTGGAGGCTAGATCATTTGTGGTTTATAATCTGAGGCATTTTCCCATGACTTTGATCCCATAAAATACTGTAGCTGTTTCCCACCATTTTCAACTTGCCATGTTTTTGCTAAGATCTGGACATTTTTGCAGCATCTCTGATCTCCAAAATAATCATAATACTAGATTAGTCTCTCTCCTTCCCTACTTTTCACATCCTCTGTTAGCAAACACACTCAAGTGTGAACAAACTGTCCAGCCAGAAATATAATGGCTAAGCAAACATCTGTGTAGAGCCTTTTCATGCAGGTACAGTAAGCAGCAGGAGTATCTGACAGGTACACTTGATTTACCAGAGGTATGAAGCCAAACAGAAGGTGCAAACATAGCCAACCAGTGGAACACAGGCTCCTGACTTTGATTTGATTGAACCAGTAATATTAAAAACTATGGAATCAAACATTTACCTATTATTTGATAAGGTTTCTGAAAAAAGTGGGGGAGGGGACAATCACACCATCCCATCCACTTTCAAAAGTGGGGGACATGTCCCCTCTCCCCCACCTGTTGATGCCCAAGCAGCAATCTATACACATTCCTTCATCTGCCACTTCAAGGAAATAGTTCTGGATGTACTTAAAAATGAGTAAACATTCAGTTAAGTTGTATACTTTTTATGAGTGAATATACTGAAGTATATATCTGCGTGTTTTGGATTTGTCACAGTCTTTATGTACCAAATGTTGACATTTCTCTTGTTTGTTCTGACCTATACTTCTTACAATCTTACAATACTGTAATTTATAAAATTATATTCCATTCAAGTTAAATGACAAAATAGGGGATTAGTGAAAATTTGAAGAAAAAATCTGCATCACTAGCTGGTAAGCGAATATCCTAAGTCTAAATTGCAGTGTCCAGCCATCTGTCACCTTTTTTGTAGAATGCTGTTCCAAGCACATACTGTACTGCACCTCACTTTCCCATATCAGTAATATTGGGATTGAGAATTAAACAGTATGATATTGAGCAACTGGTATTAAAGGATTCAGTGCAAACATGAACAGATTAGCAATCACCAAAACAGGTTTTTGACCTGTGTATTCCATGTATACAAAACTAAGGTTTCCTTCTTGAAAGCGATGTATCAGTAACCGCAAGTGCATATATCAGTGGTGACGACACTTGCAAATTTTTCCAAGATTTTGGGAATTATGTCTTTGCTTGTGAACTTGGGAATTGGGCTAAATATCTTGGGAATTTGGGGAGTTATGTGCAATTTTACAGGTGGAATATCTTAGGAATATGGGCCATTTCAGACAGTTTGTTTTGCAGAATACGAAATATGCTCTTTTATTTTGGAATAATACGACTTTAGCAAACAGCTATCAACTATAATTGATTTAATACCAGTGGGTCCTTGTTGGACCTTGCTAGAAAACTTTGTTATCATCACATGAGTAAAGGTACTTGAGATGTTGACAGAGTTAAATACTGTAACACTCTTTAGTTTGAATGATCTCGTTTATTTTTGTCACATTATTAAGTATTACAGTGAAAAGAGCAATTTGAGGGCGCTACATAACGTCAAAATTAATCATAAAATTTGTCTCTTTCTCATGCTTAAGTCTCATACATTGTTCCAAAACACACAGTTTGTTACTTTCAAATTAACCTTTGCATCTCTTGGGACTTTTTGGCATGATCTTTGGGGTTTTGAAAAACCTGCTGGCACCCCTGATACATATACATGATGGGTTTGCATAATGTATAGTGCAGAAGCTCAGCTGACTGTTTTCATTTTAACAGCATGTATGAGTGTAATGCTACCGCACAGGGCAGGTTCATGTATCCTGCTTTGTGTGCTACCCCTGGGGTATTTTTCAGGAACAAGTACATGCGTAGAATGTACCTCAGCCAGAATATCGATAGCCAGTGTCTGCATTCTTTATCATACCATAGTGCAGGCCATTCCAACACATTGTGACTCTTCCCTGACCCCCAAAAAGTGATTGCTGAACAGTTGTACAATTCCGAAGTAAAGGTATGTTCAACATTAATCTCTTCACAAGCATGGCCGGTGCTTTTTTTTTTTTTTGGCCATTCTAATTCATTCACCCAAATATAGGCATGTGTGAAGGCTGCAGTGAATTTATATATTTTAACTCTCTTACAGATAGATGCCAACAGCTATGGCACAGTGGAGAAGTCACTGGACTCACGATAGAGAGGAAACACATCGCATGAGGTTGGTTCCTCGTGGCACATTTCCCGAGTTCATTTTTTTTTCCTTCAGTGTTTTGTCAGTCATTTTTTGTCTTCTCTTTCTTTACTATATCTGTGTACCATAATTTATATGGAGGTGGACCTGTTTGGAGCACATGCGTGTTTTTATTCTCCACGTAGAATTTGGGTACACAAAAAGTACGCCCACTGCATGTGACAACAAAACATACCCTTTACACTCTAAAAACTGTTTGGTATGTATGCTTCCTGCTAAACTGTTGGGTAAAAAAATTACCCAAGTTGGTTACAAAGTACCCATTACTGGGTAAAGTTTAACCCAATGAGGGTAAATTTTTTACCCAACAGTTTAGCAGGAGGCATATGTAGCCAACCTGGGTAAAAGTTTCCCCAACTGTTTTTAGAGTGTATCCAGTATCCAGCCTTTCAGTTCTGGTAACTTGAACAAATCTACCAAACAATGTTTTAAATTAGGCATACTACCATACATTACTCTATGGCTTCTTTTAATTAGTTTTGCATTTGGTGGGAGTATGACTGTTTTGCCTTCTGGTTAATGTATGGCTGTGGTAACACAGTACAGTGTTATAAATCACTTCTATGATAATACACATATAATTCCTTTGCTAATACAGCCTTTCAACATGTGTAAATTTAAAAATGACATTACTTTACAATCAAGTGATCTCTTACATATATCATGGAAGTATTTACCCTGACTTCCATGGGTATATGACATTGTGGCACTTCAATGATTCTGATCTGTCACATTAATACTTAATTACTTGGCTAGCTCATTCAGGTATGGTTGCTTTATACAAAACACACACAAAGGTGAGCACATAAAGCTGTCATTTTGTGTAATAGCTTATTATTACCAGGTAAATAGTTAAGTGAATTTATAAGTTTTAGGTTTTACAATTTTTTGGACCAATGAAAACCCATATACTGTAACCAATAAGAAACCATTGAAAACCTGCTTTACAGTTTCCAATATGTGCCCAGTGCAAATTTACGTGCTTGAATAGGAAAATGAGTATAGTACTGAATAAATTATACTCTACTGTGCTTTAAAGGGCTACTACAGTTAGCCTACAAACATGACTGCTATGCAAGCAAAGAATGAAAGGTAGGAGGCAGTTATCAGCTGATGGAGGGGAGATCTGAACATTACATTGTCCCAAAAATTGGATTAGGGGGGAGGTACTAGTGGTAGGATTGTCTTCTTTATAGGGAAAATTTGTTGATATCTGAGGATCCTTATAGATGTAATATGCTGCTACAAGCCTTCAAGCCTTCTTTTTCTGTACAGATATTTTCTTGTACATTTATTGGCAAAGTTTGATATTTTACTTGGGAAGTTCACAGAAAAGACAAATTAGGCTCTTTCTTCCTTGAAAAGTGGGGGAAGGGTCAGCATACTTCATATTTTTGAAAGGGGGAGCAAACACTAAACTTTTCAGATCCTGGCAGTGTCATAAACTATGAAACTTTAATCGTTTTGCCAGAAATGTCCCTCAATGGATTTCTGCAAATTTTGCCTTGATTTTATTCTTCTAAAAGATTTTTGGAAGAATACTGCACTATAAAGCATTGTGCCTAGATACATTCTGCTGGTTCAGTTGGTTTAAATGTAGCCTTGTGGGATATGGTTACTCTCTTTAATTAGCCTACATGAAGTACTATATTTACTTCAAAAAAGGAGAAAAGACTATTGCCTTTTTTGTATTTTGTATGAATTCTTGTTCTTTATAAAATCTTTTCAGGGATGAATTTTAGCTTTAATTAAACTGTTTCCTACTTCTTTCCTGAAGAAATAACCATTTAATTCACAAAAGTTGACCTATTTCAAATCATTCCAAGACATACTCATTGGAACCTCATTGATCGTTTTCTAGTCATATTCAGTCTTTAGAAACCTCTTGGAATCTATCTACCACAGTATGTTAGTATTGCTATGATTGCTGCTTATGTGTGTTTAGGTTCATGTACTTACAGTATGTACCAGGTCATGGAGCCCTGAGTGCAGAGAAGGGTATCCTTTCAATTGCAAGTTTGAATAATGGTCAATTGTACTGTCACAAGTATATTGTCACATTATACTGTAGAGAACTTGACAATTAATACCCCTCTTATATCTTTGTCTGCCCCAAAAAATGATCTTTTGTTGAAAATGTATGTTGTCTTGTATTTCACCCTTGGTCAAGTTCCTTCACAAGGTCCCGTTCTCTTGACTCTTATAATATATTGAGTTTGTCAGGTCTGATTGACAAGTTGAAGCCATTCAACGAAACAAGCTCAGACGCTGCTATACAATAGTTTCCTTCGGTGGGCTCAGTTTTCTAAAAACGAGACTTTGTGTCTGAGGCAGGGCCAGCATCCTTACAGACTCCATTGAAATCACGAGTGCCAAGTGGTTATCACAAAATCAATAGTTGCCACACTAGGGTAAAATCTAGATTTGAGATGTCATACTGCGGGTAAGATAATAAAGGATTACAGTTGCTACTTAGCATTTGTTGGTGCCTTGCCTTTTTTGTATTTCATTGAAGAAACATTCAAGAGTTCATTTTTTATGGAAAAAGAGAAGCATAAAGGAAAGTAACCCCAATTGAAGAACCTTCGGTCCTGTCACAAAAGTGTGATGCAATGTGTAATTGAAAACTTGGGAATATCTTGGAGCAAAGATTTCAAGAAATACTTCATTCTGTAAGTCTAGTACTTTTCAATTCTCTATTCTGTGTGCTTTGTAACATTTTGTGGTGAGCAGTTATTGAACTGTTCATGAAAAAACATGTAGAATTTCTGCGCATTCATAAATTCACCTTTTGGCATTGGAAGACTTCCCCTCAAGAAAAAGTAGTGCAATTAAGTTTTCTC